>SJYT01073416.1:15594-48892 GCA_006410635.1 Cephalophus harveyi | reverse complement strand
ATATATATATATATATATAGAAGGTATGGGGGAGTTTATCACTCACTTCTTTTAGAACAAGCTCCCACGGGTCTGAGGATGTTTAAAACAGAAGCATATTTAAATGCAGACAACCCTCAGATGGAGACAGATGAAAGACTATTCAGTTAGGGAGCAGATAGCCAGGAATCCCTAGATACTTGGGGCTATCTCTCCATTGCAGTTTCTCTGAAAGGCCTGTGCGAGGAGGTTTGCAGAGAGGCCAAAAGTCTCCATCAGTATAAACTGAAAATTCTAGATACAGGAATGCATCACTTCTTGTTTGGCAGAGAACATTTTTACTTCGATAACTGTGTACCTAGGATTGTAATCTGGAGACCTCTGCTAGGATATTAGCATTATTTGGACCATGCTGTGTGCATCACCCATTTGATGGAGGTCTCACTCCTTACAGATGAGGCAACGAAGAGTTAGATAAAAGGAGTGATCTGCCCAAACGCATGCATCCAGTAAACAGCAGGGGGGAAACTGAAAAGTCCATCTGACACTCATGATTTTCCCAGTGACCCTGAAGCCACAACAATATGGGAAGGAAGGACGCTCTATTGAGTTCAGGCATCCTGCTTATTACCTGAGGGAGGAGATAGGTGAAGAGGAGCAAGCCACCACCAGTCATTGTTATGGGGCATGAAGACACCGAGGACACCATCCCCTTAAAATGGAGTCTGAGAAACAAGTAGGAAGTCCTGGACCAATGGGAGTGTCAAACAGCAGACCCTTAGACTGGTTTAGATGGGAGGGAAATGAGAACAAAAAAGATACAATTTATCCTACCTAGAAAGCCATACAGAAATTTATGAGTTTTGCCTGGAAGATTAGGTGGTCAAATGAGTCCTAAGAAGAGGGACTATAAAAACACGGTGAGAGGCCAGTGCCCTAAATGGGATGTGAACATGGAGAAATATTCTGTGGCAGAGTTTGTGTTTTCTTCAAGCCTTCATAAAACTGTGGAAAGCGCAAGTGTAGGTGAAGCAAAGAGGAAAGACTGTGCTAGCCACTTGGGGTTCATCTGCAGAGCAAGAATAGCAGCAGCAGGAGCTGAGACAGTGACGAGACGCTGAGAGTTTAGCCAGAGCTCAAAATCACAGCAGGAAGGCCCTGAGTGAACAATAACCTTCTGGGAAATTCTCTGAAATCCTTATGATATGATTGTGTATATGTTGTGAGATGAAGAGGTCACTGAACTTCCCTTGGTGCTGGGAGCTCAAGGCTTTTTATTTGGAAATTAAAGGCCCCCAGAGAATAGCAGAATTTGGAGGCAGCTGGCTCTGCATAGACGGTGTTTCTGCCTGTTGTAGCCCTCAATATTTCCCACTATTATCATTACAGCCTCCGCAGGAAATAAAGTGTTTTCGATTCAAGTCTTCTTCCATCTCCTCTCCTCTCTTCTGCAATCTCCACTGAACTGAATGGATGATGTCAATTAGGGACATTTATCTGGAATCAAATGTGGAGGCTTAATTATCACAGACAAAAACCACTAATGAGAAAACAACATTATCCTTCACACACGAAGCTGTTTTGATGGAAACTAATTTATGGCAAGTGTTCTATCCTGCAGGCTTATTTATAAGGGGTCTCTGTCCACACGGCTTTCTCCCTCCCTTTTCCCCTATCCTTTCTCTACTGTCATTAGCTCAGTCTCACAGGAAATCAGAGAGCAGACAGTGCTCTCCACACCTTTTATAGGAAAGGAAGCAATGAGGCAGCCAGATTGGCTCCAGGCAAAATCACTACATTACAATGCTTCCTTGGGCATGTCTCACTTTTCATTTTGGCTGCCTTCCCTTCATATTTTTCTCTTTCTGTCTTACTCCCATCTTCTCCTTGCCATCTATCGCCCAGCTGGTTGAAGTCTCTTTTGCCCTCACCTAATCAATCCTTTCCCAGCTTTTTATTTACTTATCAATAAGAGCCCCTTTGTAGGGCAGGAACAGAGCCACAGACATAGAGACTGGATATGTGGACACAGTGGAGGTAAAGGAGGGTGGCAAGAACTGGGAGATTAGGATTGACATGTATACACTACCATGTGTAAAATAGCTAGTGGGAAGCTTCTATATAGCACAGGGAGCCCAGCCCAACGCTGTGTGATAACCTAGACAGGTGGGATATGGGGAGGAAGGTTCAAAAGGGAGGCAATATATGTGTGTGTATATATATATATATATATAGTTGTACAAAAAAGGTCATAAAGACCTGGATAACCATGATGGTGTGGTCACTCACCTGGAGTCAGACATTCTGGAGTGTGAAGTCAAATAGGCCTTAGGAAGCATTACTATGCACAAAGTTAGTGGAGGTGATGGAATTCCAGCTGAGCTATTTCAAATCCTCAAAGATGATGCTGTCAAAGTGTTGTACTCAATATGCCAGCAAATTTGGAAAACTCAGCAGTAGCCACAGGACTGGAAAAGGTCAGTTTTCACTCCAATACCAAAGAAGGACAATGCCAAAGAATGTTCAAAGTGAAGGTGAAGTGAAAGTCACTCAGTCATGTTTGACTGTTTGTGACCCCATGGACGATACATTCCATGGAATTCTCCAGGCCAGAATAATGGAGTGGATAGCCTTTGCCTTCTACAGGGAATCTTCCCAAGCCAGGGATCCAACCCAGGTCTCCCACATTGCAGGTGGATTCTTTACCAGTTGAGCCACAAGGGAAGCCCAAGAATACTGGAGTGGGTAGTCTATCCCTTCTCCAGTGGATCTTCCCAACCCAGGAATCAAATCGGAGTCTCCTTCACTGCAAGTGATTCTTTACCAACTGAGCCATGAGGGAAGCTATGAGGAACATTTATGAATGTTCAAACTACCATACAGTTGCACTCATTTCACATGCTAGCAAGGTAATGCTCAAAATCCTTCAAGCTAGGCTTGAACAGTATGTGAACTGAGAATTTCCAGATGTACAAACTAGATTTAGAAAAGGCAGAGGAACTAGAGATCAAATCGCCAACATCCACTGGATCATAGAGAAAGCAAGAGAATTCAAAAAAAAAAAAAAATCTACCTCTCCATTGACTACACAAAAGCCTTTGATTGTATGGATCACAACAAGCTGTGGAAAAATTTTTAAAGAGATGGTAGCACCAGACAATTTTACCTGTCCTGAGAAACCGGTATGCAGGATAAGAAGCAACAGTTGGAACCAGATTTAGAACAAAGAATGGTTCAGAATTGAGAAAGGAGTATGTCAAGGTTGTATATCGTCACCTTACTTATTTAACTTCTATGCAGAGTACATCACATGAAATGCTGAGCTGGATGAAGCACAAGCTGGAATCAAGATTGCCGGAAGAAATATCAATGACCTCAGATATGAAGATGACACCACCCTTACGGTAGAAAATGAAGAGGAACTAAAGAGCCTCTTGATGAAAGTGAAAGAGGAGAGTGAAAAAGCTGGCTCAAAACTCAACATTCAAAAAACAAAGATCATGGCATCTGGTCCCATCACTTCATGGCAAATAGACAGGGAAACAATGGAAACAGTGACAGACTTTGTTTTCTTGGGCTCCAAGATCACTGCAGATGGTAACTGCAGCCATGAAATTAAAGGACACTTGCTCCTTGGAGGAAAAGCTATGACCAACCTAGACAGCGTATTAAAAAGCAGAGACATTATGTTACTGACAAAGTTCCATATAAAAGCGTGGTTTTTCTAGTAGTCATGTATGAATGTGAGAGTTGGACCATGAAGAAGGCTGAGTGCCCAAGAATTGATGCTTTTGAACTGTGGTGTTGGAGAAGACACTTCAGAGTCCCTTGGACTGCAAGGAGATCCAACCAGTCAGTCCTAAAGGCAATCAGTCCTGAATATTCACTGGAAAGACTGATGCTGAAGCTGAAGCTCCAATACTTTGGCCACCTGATGAGAAGAACTGACTCATTGGAAAACACCCTGATGCTGGGAAAGATTAAAGGCAGCAGGAGAAGGGAACAACAGAGGATGTGATGATTGATGGCATCACCAACTCAATGGAAATGAGTTTAAGTGAACTCCAGCAGTTGGTGCTGGGTGTTGGTGAGGGACAGGGAAGCTTAGTGTGCTGCAGTCCATGGAGTCACAAAGAGTTGGAAATGACTGAGTGACTGAACTGAACTAAACTGAATGCAGAGTACATCACGTGAAATTCCAGGCTGGACGAATCACAGGCTNGACTACAAGGAGATCCAACCAGTCCATTCTAAAAGAGATCAGTCCTGGGTGTTCATTGGATGGAATGATGCTAAAGCTGAAACTCCAGTACTTTGGCCACCTCATGCGAAGAGTTGACTCATTGGAAAAGACTCTGATGCTGGGAGGGATTGGAGGCAGGAGGAGAAGGGGACGACAGAGGATGAGATGGCCGACTCGATGGACCTGAGTTTGAGTGAACTCTGGGAGTTGGTGATGGATAGGGAGGCCTGGCGTGCTGCGATTCATGGGGTCGCAAAGAGTTGGATACGACTGAACGACAGAACTGAACTGAGCTGAACTGAATGACTGAAAGGGAAGAGGAACTAAAGAACCTCCTGATGAATGTGAAATAGGATTGTAAAAAAGCTGGCTTAAAACTCAACATTTAAAAAACTTGTCCCATCACTTCATGGCAAATAGATGGGGGAAGAAAATGGAAACAGTGGCAGATTTTATTTTCTTGGGCTCCAAAAATCACTGTGGACAGTGACTGAAGCCATGAAATTAAAGATGCTTGCTCTTTGGGAGAAAAGCTATGATAAAACTAGACAGCATATTAAAAAGCAGAGATATCACTTTGCCAACAAAGGTCCACATAGTCAAAGCTATGGGTTTTCTAGTAGTCATATACAGATGTGAAATTTGGACAATAAAGAAAGCTATGCTGTGTTGTGCTTAATCACTCAGTCATGTCTGACTGTTTGAGACCTCATGGACTGTAGCCCACCAGGCTCCTCTGTCCGTGGGGATTCTCCAGACAAGTGTACTGGAGTGGGTTGTCATGCCATCCTCTAGGGTATCTTCCCAACCCAGATTTCCCACATGGCAGGCAAATTCTTTACCATCTGAGAGGCAAAGAATTGATGCTTTCGAATTGTGGTGCTAGAGAAGACTCTCGAGAGTCCCTTGGACAGCAAGGAGATCAAATTAGCCAATCTTAAAGGATATAAACTGAAAATTCACTGTAAGGACTGAGGCTGAAGTTGAAGCTTCAGTGCTTTGGCCACTTGATGCCGAGAGCTGACTTATTGGAAAAGATCCCAATGCTGAAAAGATTGACAGTAAGAGGAAAAGGGGGTGACAGAGGTGGTTGCCTGGCATCATCAATGGATGCCATAATGTATGTTGCACGCATCATCATGCATCCAACTCAATGGACATGAGTTTGAGCAAACTCCAGAGGACAGTGAAGCCTGGCATGCTGCAGTTCATGGCCTCTCAAAGAGTTGGAACATGACCTAGCGACTGAACAAAAACTTAATTGATTCACTTGGTTGTACAGCAGAAACTAACACAACCTTGTAAAGCAAAAATACTCCACTTTAAATAAAGAGAGAATTTGAGCTGGACTGAGGTGCTGGCCGTCTGGATTAAGCACGGGGTTTCCCTACCTACAACTGAGGAAATGATTAGTAGCCTTCACGGGGGTCAGGGAGGTAATAAGTTTCAGAAATCAAAGCTGCTTGTCAGAAAGACATCCAGTAGGACTTCTAGGTGCTATCGCAGGAGAAAACGGAAAACAGCAACCAGTGACCAAGGCAGAGAAAACTTTAGTTATATAGCCCTCCCCATCCCTGTTTCCTATAGAATCAGCAATAAAACCCATGCACTGGCCTTTGTAGCCCTCGGTGGGCTTGGCTAAGGCCACTCTGCTCTGTGCCAATGTCCGGCTCCAGAGAGGCCTTCCAGGAATAAGCTAGGAGCTCCAGAGTGAGGAGGAGGAGGTGGGGGATTCCTGGTCTCTGGGGACTGTGACACAGAGGAGAGGAAAGAACCTAGTCCAGAGCCTAGGACTAGACTCTCTCCTTCTAGAATGAATCCTCCAGGAAAGCGCCAGGTGTCCTCATTTTTGTATTCTCATTTCTTTCACAGATCTTGACATACACCACATGAGCTCAGACCATGAGTGCAGTTAAAGAATAAAGGGATAAGTAAATGAAGGAGACAGTTTTCCCCTGAAATGACGATGTCAGTATTTTACCTTGTATGTGTTGATTCCCAATAGTTCGGGCAGAGGGGTTTGCCCACGTTCATGCTTCCTAGCCCTGTTCATGCTCTCTGCTGTGTTGGCTACAGTCAGAACCAGAGCAATCACTGCATCCTGTGTGTCAATTCCCAGAAGGAGGGGAGCAGACTGAGGGCAGGCGTCTAGGAGGACCAGTAGCAGAAGCCAATAGTCTTTGTAATCTGAAGGCCAGGTGATGAAGAGCAAGTTGGAGAAGGTTGGTGGTTCCATTCAAGGCTAGTTGAACCTAGCAAGTGTCTGGAACCATTCTGCAGATTGTCAGTCTCAGACTGCCTAACCTTGGGCCGGTCCCTCATTCCTTGTCAGATGAAACCATCTAGCCATAGCAGCAATGGCAATGCAAAGTTCATGTGTAGGATGAGACAGGAAGGTCATAAGTGTTTCTAGTCACATGCCAACTCCCTTTCATTAGGAGTAGTCAGCCGGAACACTGGCTGTGGGAAAGAAGGATATGGGAGTATCAGGCTGTGAATCTACTGATTCTGTTAAGGCATCTGAATGTCCCTGATCAGATTCAGACTGCCAGATCCACAGTGGATTCACAGGTATCTCAAACACCAGATGATTCTTTTCTGAGTGAAATGACACACTGAGTTGTGAATAAATCAATTCCACTTCCCTTAGTGGTGAGTGCAAAGGCAAGGAGATCTAACAATGATCAGTGTTCCATTTAGAGCTAAGATCATTTTCATGTTTGGGGAGAGAGAGCCCCAGAGGTGGATCTAAAAGGAGTGGTGCTCAGAGCTCCCCCAGGCCAGGCTGGAGCCATCAAGGCCCCCGGGCTTGAGGCAGGGTGCAGTCTGCTTGGCCAGAGTCAGAATGCTTAGCCAGACCAGCAGTCTTGAACCAGATCTCTGCCTGCTGTACCATTTTTGCTAACAATAGTTACTCACAAGCCTTGTTGTCATCATTACTTCCAGACTGCTGAAGAGAGTGTCAGCTCTACCTTTCTTTAGTTTTTTTTTCCTTTTGTTTTTCCATGGCCCGATGAACAGGCTTCTGGAGGAGACTAGCAAAGCATGGCTCTTATTGCTGGCTGACCACACAGCGGGTCTGTTTTTCCAAACCGATGGCATGGCTTGCCAAGACTGAATTAAATGTTTCCACAGAATCATTTGCTTCGCTCCTAATCGGCTCTGTAAATTATTTTCCTTCCACTAGTTTAAGAGGGGCACACTGGCTCCCTTGATCAGGCACCTCAGGCTAGGGTTTTTGGAAAAGGAAAAAATGGAAAGTCATGAGAGGCCTTTCTAGAAATCTAAGGGGGAGAATGGAAAAGTCTGGGCTGAGTGCAGGCGTGGCCTTGGAGCAGTAGGTAGGGCAGAAAACACATGGATGCTTGTCCAGAGCTCGGGGTGATGGAGAGGCTGGGAAGCAAGGATTTCTGGGTCATTGACCTCCGGGACACAAACAAAATCATTAACGAGAGTCATGGAAGCTAATGCTGTGACTTGCTCCTGCTGGAAGATTCTATCAGACTAGCCCCATTTCCCTGGCTCAGATGGGAGACTTCCTAGGGTGTCTCACTCACTGTGATCTTCCTCCAGGTGGTCCTCCAGCCTTGCCACAGTGACCATCTGCAAATACCTTGTAACAGAACCCCCACCTTGCCTCTCTGCCCATCGCCCCAGCTGTCCTAGGGTTAGCGGTTGGTGCTCTGTGCTAAATTTCTCCAGTTCAGCTTAGGGCTCCTTCTCAGGGCCAAGTCAGTCTCCCACTCTCCCCAGGCTTCAGCATGACTCCTTCTTTCCAGTATCAGTTGCTCCCCTCTGCCTGCAGTTGGAACATGAATGAAAATGTTGCAAAAAATGTGCAGGAAAAATGTGCAAAAATCCTCCAGTTTTTTCTTTACTTTATTGTCCCTGAAAACAAATTCATTTACTATATTCATCTCAACAGGTTGTTGCTATTTAGTCCAGGGGTTGAGAATAGCAGTCTTGGGCAAGTGATGACGCTTTAAAATAACCAGGGCCCTTAGTGTCTAATGTTTTCGTTCTGGGATGGTAGCTGTACTCTCCCTTAGATCTTTACTCTTGAGAGGTGGACTCAATTATATAACCTGGTAACACCTTATAATTTATCATTTAATGGGGATAATTTGAGGAAAGAAAGGGATGTTATTAGTAACATGCCAGAATAATAGGAATAAAAAAAGGAATATTATGGGCAATAGTTATATTCTTACCCTGACCTTGCCTTTAGCAGCCCACATGGAGCAAAAGTCCCTTGGTCAAGAGTTATATCTGGGGTCATTTCTCTTGGAAGTGGTACATGGATGTGACAACCACTATATGGCTTGAAATTCAGGAAGATCCTGGGGCAACTCTTGGACTCTTACTAAATGCATAGACTAGACAAGTAGTTTCTTTGGTGACTCTCAATTACCCTGTCTGTACAATGGCTATAATGGTAACTGTCTCAAAGATGACTTCAAAGAATAAATAACATATAAAGCATTTGATTTGGAATGCCTCAATGAGTTCTAGTTTCTATTTCTTCATCTTTTCCCTAATGAAACCCACAAAGCATGCCAACTCTGTTTCCACTTCCTCTCCTTTCGAGGGAAGATGGTCTGTGATCTGCTACTCAGTATTCTATCTTAAAATGGATTTTCAGCTTTGCATTCCTAACATCTTTTAATGTACCAAATAAAAGGGCTGAAATTCAATATATTAAGGGGAGTGATTTTAATGTATGAGACAGAAAGAGAGATTCAGTTTATGTTCCAAATATGCATGAACATGAGATGCATTCAGAACAAGATATTGCCAGATGATAAAAATGAAAAAAGATGAATCTTGTGCTGGGCGTAATTAAATGACTGAGAAGACAGCTAATGGTTTTAGGATGAAAACTTTAGCTCCAGACCACTGATTTTAGTTCAGCACTGAAAGCTATTATGCCCATTGCCAGCTGCTAGGAAAAGAGACTGATTAGAACCAAATGTAATTGCTATGGAGAGTATGGTCTTGGACAGGAGTCGTATGCCCTTGAAGTTCCTCACACTCTCTTGGCTTCAGTTTCTTGACCTGTAAAATGGGCACAAAATTATGAACTGAATAAGATTGTGATGAGAATGAAATGTGAGGCCTCACAGTGTTCAACTGTCAAACACAAACTGAAATAACTTAATAAACTAAGCTATTATTAGTTTATTTTTATTTCTTTAGGAATTTTATTGGAATCTAGAGAATCATATATTCTTGCATCTCTTCTTTTAACTTCAGCTAGATTTTTCCATGGGATTTAATGGAAATTTCTTGTTTTTAGAGCGGCTGGACCTAGATCTGTAAACTAACTGATTTCAAGTGAGAAGAGGCACCCAATTAGAAATCCCCAAGACCCTCACTATCAAAATACTAACTTTGTGGGACTTTAACAGTTGTTCCTCCAAAAAGGTATGCATGCACAAATATCTTTGGGAAATGCTGGGTAAATAAAATGAAACAGATTGCTGCACAGCTTTTTAAATATTTAAATGAACCAATATGCATCTCCAAGATGGGGACACCTACCATCCATTGTCTCCCAAGTGTGCTTGACCATGGCCCCCATATTTTTTGTGGGATATTTTTAGAGAACCATGGTCCTTGGCATGCTTTGGCATTTAATACTTTTTATGGATTTGGGAAAATGTTTGCATTATAATATTAATCAAGAAAGCAAGCTACTAAATTTCATATACTGTAAAAATCACAATTATGTTAAATTGTATATAAGACCCTGGCAAGAAACATCAAAATATTAACGTATTATCTAAAAGCAGTAATCTCAGGGGCAATAATTTAGGGATTTTAAAAAATATCTATTTCACTTAATCCATATTTTTCAATTTTTCTACAATGACCATGTATTATCTTTATAATCCAAAGATTTTACTCTTCTTTTCTTTTGGTTAAACAATATCAGGAGGGATTGTTTCTTTTCCAACTACAGTGTCTGATCCACCAGTGTGAAATATGCCTTTCATTGTGTCCTTCAAAGACAGAAGAACTGTAAAAAGCTTTTAGAAGCCCTTGAGGAATTTTGTGGACAGTAAAAGTAAAGATTATAAGCCAAAGAAAAATACACGAAGTTGTAAGAGCAGTAAAGAGAAAAGTGGAGACAGGGGATAGTGAGTATCTAAAGAGGAAAAATAGGAAGCCTAGCCTTTCCAGGGAAAGAAGAAGATCAAAAACAACGGTGAATTTTTTCGAGAACCCCCCTGGTAAGGAAGAAACTCATCAATAGTCCGTAACCAGATTGCTGACAGGAACATCCTAGATCACAACCCACTTTCCTGCCTCAAACCAGATCACCTCTGAGTCATCATGAGACTATTTACATAAGGACAATACTTGGGATCCATTCACAATAGAGTTCCTCAAACCTGTGTCAGAATCTCGAATTAATGGGGCCTGATGAGGAACAGGAGGCCTGATGAAAGTGAAAGAGGAGAGTGAAAGAGTTGGCTTAAAACTCAACATTCAGAAAACTAAGATCATGGCATCTGGTCCCATCACTTCATGGCAAATAGATGGGGAAACAGTGACATATTTTTTGGGGCGGGGTGGGGGGCTCCAAAATCACTGCAGATGATGACTACAGCCATGAAATTAAAAGACACTTGCTTCTTGGAAGAAAAGTTATGACCAACCTAGACAGCTTATTAAAAAGCAGAGACATATCTGTGCCAACAAAGGTCTGTCTAGTCAAAGCTATGGTTTTTCCAGTAGTCACGTATAGACGTGAGAGTTGGACTAATAAGAAAGCTGAGTGCTGAAGAACTGATGTTTTTGAAGTGTAGTGTTGGAGAAGACTCTTGAGAGTCCCTTGGACTGCAAGGAGATCCAACCAGTCCATCCTAAAGGAAATCAGCCCTGAATATTCATTGGAAGGACTGATGTTGAAGCTGAAACTCCAATACTTTGGCCACATGATGGAAAGGGCTGACTCATTTGAAAAGACCCTGATGCTGGGAAAGATTGAGGGCAGGAGGAGAAGGAGACGACAGAGGATGAGATGGTTGGATGGCATCACCGACTCAGTTGACATGAATTTGAGTAAATTCTGGGAGCTGGTGATGGACAGAGAGGCCTGCCGTGCTACAGTCCATGGGTTTGCAAAGAGTTGGACACAACTGAGCAATTGAACTGGACTGAACTGAACTTATGAGGAACAAAGGGTGGGAGGAAGAACTGCCTGTGGATGGGGATTGGGTGAATAGCAGGAAATATGAATAGTTTTGTGAGCCCCATGAATTCTAAACAATAGCTTTTTAGTATACTTTGAGGATCTGGCTTTAAATCTTGGCTCTATGCTTGTATTTATCTGACTTTGGAAACTTAACCTCTTTGTGCTTTAGTTTCTATAAAACGCAGATAATAATAACTATCTCATTTAGTTGTTCTGAGCACTTAATGAGTGTTAGTTGCTCAGTCGTGTCCAACTCTGCGACCCCAAGGACAGTAGCCTGCCAGGCTCCTCTGTCCATGGGATTTCCCAGGCAAGAATACTAGAGCGGGTAGTCATTCCTTTCTCCAGGGGATCTTCCCAACCCAGAGAGGGCTTCCCTAGTGGCTCAGATGGTAAAGAATCTGGCTGCAATGCAGGAGACCCAGATTCAAACCCTGGATCCAGAAGATTCTCTGAAGAAGGGAATAGCTACCCACTGTATTGCAGGAAGGGGGACCCCCTTCCAGGGCCTGATATGGGCTCTAGTGTAGCACTCGGAAAAGAATTGTCTGAGAAGATATACATGCTGACAGAACAAGAGATTTTCTTGGGAAGGGGTGCCAAGGCAGAGAGCAGTAGAGTAAGGGAACCCAGGAGAACTGCTCTGCCATGTGGCTGGCAGTCTTGGGTTTTATGGTGATGAGATTAATTTCCAGGTTGTCTTTGGCCAATCATTCTGACCCAGAGTGCTTCCTGGTAGCACATACATTGCTCAGCCAAGATGGATGCCCGCAAGAAGGATTCTGGGAGGTGGTCAGACAGGTGTTGTTTCCCTTTGACCTTTTCTAATCTCTTCCGGTTAGTGGTGACTTATTAGTTTTGTATTCTTTTCTAGGACTTCCTGTCATAAAATAAATCACACAAATGGTTACAAGGTACCTGATCAGGATGGGTGGTTTCAATTAGTGTGCTTTCCCTAAGAGCTCCAGTATTCTTGCTAGAGAATCCCATGGACAGAGGAGCCTGGCAGGCCACAGTCCATAGGTCACAGAATCGGACATGACTGAGTGACCAAAACACTCAGTGAGATTACAGATACGGATATAGATATATCACTTAGCAGTGAGTCCTTTATAAATGATAGCACTAGTACTAAAAAAGGAGTGAGTAACACCTGTAAATGGCTATACAGGGCATGGCACCCACGGGTGTAGTATCCTGGGTTTGGACTTCAGGTTACTTATATAAAGAGTGGCACTGTCTGCCAAATATAGGCCATATTCCTACAATATTGAATGAGGGAAGTAGTTTCTTAACTGGTACACTAGGCTCTGGGTACTAACAATGAAGTGCAATTATCAACTGAGTTGAACTTCTAGGTCTTATGTGAAGTATCTGTAATTTGGGACTTGTGTTAGATGGATTTTGCTGCAGTGCTACTATGTAGAAAATAACCTGTCACAGTGAAAAGGAAACAAAGAGAAACGAGTGTGTCTCTTTTTTCTTTCCTGAGAACAAAGACGATAAAGAGAACACTGAGCAGGCCTGATGGTTCATAATTTTTTTTTACTTTAACTGTTCCTAATCTGTAATCTGAGAAAACTCAGCAGTGGCCACAGGACTGGAAAGAGTCAGTTTTCATTCCAATCCCAAAGAAAGGCAATGCCAAAGAATGCTCAAACTACCACGTGATCGCACTCATCTCACACAATTGCACTCATCTTACACACTAGCAAAGTAATGTGCAAAATTCTCCTAGCCAGACTTCAGCAGTATGTGAACAGTGAACTTCCAGATGCTCAAGCTGGATTTAGAAAGGGCAGAGGAACCAGAGATCAAATTGCCAACATCATCGAAAAAGCAAGAGATTCCAGAAAAACATCTACTTCTGTTTTATTGACTATGCCAAAGCCTTTGACTGTGTGGATCACAAAAAACTGTGGAAAATTCTGAAAGAGATGGGAATACCAGACTACCTGACCTGCCTCCTGAAAAATCTGTCTGCAGCTCAAGAAGCAACAGTTAGAACTGGACATGGAACAGCCGACTTGTTCCAAATAGGAAAAGGAGTAAGTCAAGGCTGTATATTGTCACCCTACTTATTTAACTTATATGCAGAGTACATCATGAGAAACACTGGGCTGGAAGAAGCACAAGCTGGAATCAAGATTGCCGGGAGAAATATCAATCATCTCAGATATGCAGATGATACTACCCTTAGAGCAGAAAGTGAAGAAGAACTAAAGAGCCTCTTAATGAAAGCAAAAGAGGAGAGTCAAAAAGCTGGCTTAAAATTCAACATTTAGAAAACTAAGATCATGGCATCTGGCCCCATCACTTCATGGCAAATAGATGTGGAAATAGTGACAGACTTTATTTTGCTGCTGCTGCTGCTGCTAAGTCGCTTCAGTCGTGTCCGACTCTGTGCGACCCCATAGACGGCAGCCCACCAGGCTCCCCCATTTCTGGGATTCTCCAGGCAAGAATACTGGAGTGGGTTGCCACTTCCTTCTCCAATGTATGAAAGTGAAAAGTGAAAGTGAAGTTACTCAGTCATGCCCGACTTCGCAACCCCATGGACTGCAGCCTACCAGGCTCCTCCATCCATGGGATTTTCCAGGCAAGAGTACTGGAGTGGGTTACCATTGCCTTCTCCGAGACTTTATTTTGGGGGGCTCCAAAACCAGTCCATTCTGAAGGAGATCAGCCCTGGGATTTCTTTGGAAGGAATGATGCTAAAGCTGAAACTCCAGTACTTTGGCCACCTCATGCGAAGAGTTGACTCATTGGAAAAGACTCTGATTCTGGGAGGGATTGGGGGCAGGAGGAGAAGGGGACGACCGAGGATGAGATGGCTGGATGGCATCACTGACTTGATGGACGTGAGTCTAAGTGAACTCTGGGAGATGGTGATGAACAGGGAGGCCTGGCGTGCTGCGATTCATGGGGTCGCAAAGAGTCGGACATGACTGAGCGACTGAACGGAACTGAACTGAACTGAAAATCGCTGCAGATGGTGACTGCAGCCATGAAATTAAAAGATGTTTGTTCCTTGGAAGAAAAGTTACGACCAACCTAGACAGCTTATTAAAAAGCAGAGACATATCTGTGCCAACAAAGGTCCATCCAGTCAAAGCTATGGTTTCTCCAGTAGTCATGTATGGATATGAATGTTGGACAATAAAGAAAGCTGAGCACCGAAAAATTGATGCTTTTGAACTGTGATGTTGGAGAAGACTCTTGCGAGTCCCTTGGACTGCAAGGAGATCCAACCAGTCCATCCTAAAGGAAATCAGTCCTGAATATTCATTGGAAGGACTGATGTTGAAGCTGAAACTCCAGTATTTTGGCCACCTGATGGGAAGAGCTGACTCATTTGAAAAGATCCTGATGCTGGGAAAGATTGAAGGTGGGAGGAGAAGGGGATGGCAGAGAATGAGATGGTGGCATGGCATCACTGTCAGGATGGACATGAGTTTGAGCAAGCTCTGGGAGTTGGTGATGGACAGGAAGGCCTGGCATGCTGCAGTCCATGGGGATGCAGACAGTCGGACACAACTGAACAATTGAAAGCAACTGAATAGCGGCTAAACAACAGACTGCTGCTTACCACCCCTTGTAGTTTTCTTTCTTTTCAAAGTTCAGAAAGAAAGCCATAGTACAATAAACCAGAGACAAACATACCCAATTACCAGGCTACCTGAAGCCAGCTATGACTATTTTGAAACAAAGCAAGAAGGATGCAAGACCTTTGTTACTTTGAGACTTACCATTTACCCTAAGACCATGAGATCCAGGCTATATGAAGTTTTTCTGTTCCCCCAAGGGAGGGGAGCAATTCTTGAGGCAGTAGCCTGCTCTGTTCTTCCCCCACAGCCAGGTGAGAATGAAAGCAATGTTTCTATTTCTTCCAAACTCTGTCTCTATATTTTTTTATTCAGCTTCAGTGGGCAGAGAAAACCAGGATAGGATTTTGACAGCAACGAACTCCCTATAGATAGCAATACTTATTTCCTACTCACAGGCTTATGAATCAGCTATGAACCTGTGATGCTTTGTTGGTCTTGGCTGGGCTTGGTTTCAGGCTGTTGCTTGGGTTCTGGTCTGCTCTTTGGAGTGTCTTATTGTGAGACTCAGCCTGAAGGGTACTTAGGTAGTGCCCAGGTCATGGTGAAAGAGAAATAAATACATGAGAGTGCATGACCACTGTAGGGAATGTGCCTTGTCTTGGAACACAGTGCACTTCTGCAACTGTTTTTTTGTTTAGAGTTTTCTTCAGTTGAAAACCTATTACTCTGGTAATTTTGTTCTTTTGGTCTAGTGTACAAGTATATCTATACAGGAATGTCAGATGGAGAATTTCTCTTTAAAATATTCAACAAGTAAATGATAGACAAATGAATTAATGAATAACCCTCTGTAAAAGTGCCCATTGTAGAAGCCCATAGATTCTGGGCTTCCTGATGGCTAAGACAGTGAAGAATCTGCCTGCAATGTGGGAGACCCAGGTTTGATCCCTGGGTTGGGAAAGTCCCCTGGAGAAGGGAATGGCAACCCACTTCAGTATTCTTACTTGGAGAATCCCATAGACAGAGGAGCCTGGTGGGCTATAGTCCATAGGATCACAGTCACTTGGGACTTCACTTTACTTTTACTTTTTTACAGATACTGACTGAAGTGGGAGGCAAAGGAATTCTGGCCAGTGCTTTTTAGACTCTTCTCTCATACATATAAGTCATTTTATCTGTGATTACTTTCTGTTTCTTGCTACCAGCTTTCAACCCTCTTCACTTACCATTCTACCCGTCCCAGAGCTAGAGTTTAAAGCTGATCTCACTTGACACATTGTCATTCTACTTCAGTTTTCTTTGGGAACAGTTCTTTTTCTGGGCAATGTAATTTGCTAAATTTTACCCTTTTTGCAGTGAAAACACATGTCCTGCCCTGGGGAGGGAAGTTCATTCCTTGCTCCTAAAACTTGCCCCTCCTGCGTGTTCACTGTGGACTTATTTTTCTGAAGCATTATATGGATGGGTGTTCTCCTTGCCCACACTTCTCAGTTCAGGGATATGCTCAGGTTACTTATTTTGGGACTATCAGATATGCATAAAATACTGCATCTCAAAACTAATGGATTCTCAAACCAGCTTATGGGAGGCATGTCTGTTTTATGCAAGCACAAAAGGTGAATTATTGAACTAACAGCTTTCTCAGGTATGGGTTCTGCGGTGTGATCATTTATATATAATGTTCACTCAGGCAAAAAGAAAAAAATGAGGTGGCTACAAGCTGGCGGGCCTCAGGGCTTCTGGAGCTATTCCATGTTCAAATGTGTGCGAGCGAGCTGGCAGCTTCTGCAGGCTCTTATAGTCTCTCACGATATCTGAATTGATGAGCGGCCTGTCGGACTTGTCAGATTCCCTGTGTTCCCCCTCTCTTCCGTATTGACGTCGGTGTGGTGTTTGTCCCCTCAAAGTGCCTTTGTAAGCTTTGTCTGCTTATGTGCTTGGCCCGTAAGAGTAACAGTAATGATAACAGCTACCATTTCATTGAGTGTGTTAGGCGCTTTGTATGATGTCGGTATTCAACTCTCCTAACAAGTCTGGGAGGGAGGTCCTGTTGTAAACCCCACTCTCCAGTGGAGGAATTGGTGTCTTGGAGAGTTTGCACTGACAGTAAGAAGCCTAGTCAGCCTGGCCCTGGAGCTTACAATATTATACACTATATTATCCTGCTCTTTGGCACTTAATATATTTTAATTAAGGTTGGTTGCGTGAATAAACGGGCGTATGAGTAAATGTCAGAGTAAATGACTTTGTAAGAGAAGTATGAAGGCAAAATGCTCAGTCTGAACCTGAAAAGAGGGGTTTATATCTTGTTTGGTTCCTCAAGGAAGAGAACAGCAGCTGTCTCTTGGCCCCTCACCGTGTATTCTTGAAAGTGAAGACAGTCAATGGAAGAGACCTTTGTTCAAGCCCAAGCTCTACTACAAGACCATCCGGTTCATCGCAGTACCCCCAGTTCATAGTACAGTGGTCTGCACAAATCATGAGTTCAAAACATTTGATGAATAAAGGAATGAAAAAATATGATGAGGTATATATAAGCATCTGTTGGCTTCCATCACAAAGAGTTCAAGAAATGAATATATTTGAGCTAGCATTGAAAAAGAGAAAAAAGACAGGAAAGGAGAGAAGATGGGAACAACAGGAGTGCTCTGGAGAGATGGCGATTCCCTGGAGCCAAAGGGAACAGAATTAGCCAGACAAAATGCTCTTGCTTTGCCAAGTTCTCTATCTTTGTCCAAGCTCTGACTCAGGGAAGAACAAACGTCCATCTGTTCCTTAGAGATTCAGAAAGGTCCATATTAAGGAGAATAAGTGCTATTTGGCCCATTTATTTCTTTCCTTCTTCCCTCTTTTCCTTTCCTTTCATTTTCTTTCCAGTTTAGGAAGTGACCTGTTTTATAGCCTCATTCAAAAACTGTGTACAATTTGCTAGCAGAGAGTCATATTTGGACTTCTGGGTCATGGCGTTTGATGAAAATTAACTTTAGAAAGATTTCTTTCCTTTTTTATAATGGGGGTGAGGATCTTTGGAGAGCCCTAAAAAGACTTCTTGCATAACCACTGGCTCTTAAGAAGATTTAAAAAAATTTAAAGCTAATGAGGAAGACGTATTTGGAGACTATTTTACATGGTTCTATTGAACTAGGGTTTAAAAGCTTGACAGAGCATCTTGAGAGTTTGGTTGAGGCCCAAATATTTGAAATATGATTTGAATTGATTGCCCAAACTCTCTTGTCCTAGTCCTGAGTCAATAATTGATAATGACCTTTCTCCCTCTCTCCTTTCTTCCCTCCTACCCTCCATCCCTTCCTTCCCTTCTTCCTTTCTTCCTTACTTCTCTCTTTCTTTTTTATGGGAGTGGGATGAGAGGGCAAGTATAGATAGCTTTGAAGGTGAAATGCTTAGAGCGCTTTAGGTTGGGTTTGATTTTTTTTGCGGGTATTAATTTTCTGCTTGATAGGCAATTTGAACGATCATGTGTATCATTTTACTAAGGTTTGATGCTGTATATCTCTGTCAGCTTAACTATCTGAGGCTCAGTCTCCATTTTAATAAAATGAATATCAAGTGTGTATGGCCTGGGATTACTGTATTAGGTGAACAGCTCGTGCCAACCTCACAATGAGCCAGATTAATGCAAAGACAATGCTGTTCCCACATCAAAACATAATTGTGTCCTCCAGTTTTCCAAAACAGAGATAGGAGACCTCTAATCACAAAGATCTCTTGAAGTAGGAGCAGAATGTGCTACAAAGACCTAGATTTGAATCCTGCTTCCACCACACGTAACTGGCAGGTTACTTACCTCTCTGATTCAGTTTACTCACATGTAAAATGAAGATGGCAGTGCCCCCTTGGCATTTTGGTAGGATTCAGTAAGTAACTCAGAGTGTATAAAATGTTTTTCTTCATGAAGAACTCATGAAGTGAAGTGAAAGTCATTCAGTCATGTCCTACTGTTTGCAACCCCATGGAATTTTCTAGGCCAGAATACTGGAGAGGGTAGCCTCTCCCTTCTCCAGGAGATCTTCCCAACCCAGAAATCGAACTGGGATCTCCTGCATTGCAGGCGGATTATTTACCAACTGAGCTATCAGGGAAAGACGAAGAGTTCATAGTAGGTGCTTAATAAATGCCTTCCTCCTCTTTTTCCCTCTTCTCATTTCTTTTCTCACAAATGGAAATAACTGTAGGAACCCTTTCTCGTAGAGTTGTCATAGGATTGAAAGTAAAACATTTAGATTAGTGCTTCACACATAATAAATGCTGCCTTGGTTAATCTTACTTCATATTCATATGGCATTTCTAGGATGGAGACAAGGCAGGGCAAGTTCCATACAAAAATCTTTTCTTATTTGGATACTGATCAGAAATCCAAATAAAGTGAAATAAAGAGCTCATGTATCTTAGCTGCTTTTTTCTTTCAGACCATTTGGTTTTTTGGTTGTCTTTCCAAGACATTTCAAGGTTGGTCAACTTAACTTGGAAATATTTAAATAAACTATGATGGAAAACATTTTCCATTCAGCCCTGGCCTAATGCCCCACTGTAGGGCTGATCCCAGATGCTACTGATATCCTTGGTCTATTTATTGAAATGCTCTGCCCAAAACTCAAATATGAGGGGACAGAAATGAGAAAAAGATGCCTGGTGTCTACAAGGCATGACCTAAATGACCTTCATGCTCAATGAGGAAGACTAAGCCTTGGTATGTATGCCTTCTCTGTGTGTTTCACAGCTGGGTGATACCAGCTGACCCCTCAATATGGTCCCGTGGACTCCTTCCTACTTTGGCATAGGTATAATGGGAATAAGGCATTGATCTGGAGCCCTTGGTTTTATGTCTTGCAGGCTGTGTGAGTTCAGATAAATGAGTCAGGCTCAGTTTCCTTTCCAGAAAGTGTTCTAAAAATGCCTACCTAAAGAGTCTTCCTGAAGATTAAATGGAGCGAATGTAGAAAATCTCATAGCAAATTGTAAAGAGTTCTATAAATGAGGGGCCCTTTGCTCTGTGGGCTATTTAAGTCTGTTCCTTGTTTCTGCTTTGCCTCCTTTTCTGGCTTCCTCCCCACTTGTATGCTTCCACAACTGTCCAGAAGTTTCTCTGAGCAGCCACCTTCTTCCTCCCTGTTTGGCCCTGTCTCTCTTTGAGTTTCATTAGCTGAGAGACCGGGACAACACAGCAGCTGAGGTGGGAGATGAGTGGAGGACTGGGATACCTGCTTCCTGTTGCCTCTTTTGGAAGCAGATAAATAGTGGGTGGGAAATGTTTGCAGTGATTTGGGCAGAGCTGAAGTGGGGCAAGGTAAGGTAGCTAGGATGGGATCCTAAGAAATGTAGGCGTGCCCAGTAGGCAGGCAATTAGGAGGAAAATGTCTAGAGCAGTGCTAGTAAAGTCCGATTTCCTCTTGAATATAATATATAAACTCTGTCATCTTGTGCTTTTATTCTCTTTTCTCTGCATAAATCATTCTTGTTCAACCTGATACTAGAGACCTTGTAGCAAAGACTAAGAGTCCGTGTGACATTATTCAATATGGTGGGTCAGCAGGTCATTTTGAAGATCTGTGTAATTTATGTGAGTGAGGCAGAGTCTGTTATATATATAGGTGTCAACTCCAACATCATAATCCATAGATCTTTACCCTGCATATCAGGACAATCTGGAATCCATTTACTCAATGTGTCCTCTCCATCTCTTGAACCACTTCCACTCTAATCCAAGCCACCACTATCCCTTATCTGCACCAATAACTTCCCAGCTGCTCCTCTTATTTTTATTTCCTCCTCCTGTTATCTCCCTAGAATCCATTCTCTGCAAAGCAGTCCCCAAGGAATGATCTTTTTAAAGTGCAAACCAGATCATATAAATCTCCTGCTCGTACCCTCTAATGTCCTGGAGTAAAAATTTGCACACTTTGTCCCGCCTCACTAACTTCTAAATCTGTGTGATCATTTGGAAGCCATAGTCACATGTGGCTATTGAGCATCCAAAATGTGGCTGATCCACAATGAGATGTGCTGTAAGTATAAAATAGAGACCAGATTTTGAAGACTGGGAAAAAAAGACTCTGTAGGAATGGAAACTATATAAATAATCTTTATGTTGATTACATATAGAAATGATAGCATTTAGATATGTTAAAGTCTATTGTGAAAATTATTCTCCCTATAAATGTGGCTATCAGAGAATTTTTCTTTATGCACAGTGACTTGCATTATATTTCAGTTGGACAGTGTTGACCTAAATGATGTTGCTGCTGCCTGATTCTGTCCTGCCCTCACTCATCCTTCTGCTGGTCCCTGAGCTCAGCAACACTGCTCTTTTTTTCTGTGATCAGGCAGTGATCAATCCTGCTCTGGGACATCCATTCTGTTTACTCTGTGGAATGCTTTTCCCAGTCTTGACAAGGATGGTTCTTTCAGACTTGAGCTAAATGTCAGTTGCTCTGAGATATCTCCTCTAAATAGCCCATCAAAATGATCATCCTATCACTTTTTTATTCCCATAGCATTCTAGTTATTCTCTGCATCACATTTGTCACGAGCTGATAACTTCTTTCCTTCTTTTCCTTTATTTTACCCATTCTTCCTCTCTTATTCCTCAATAACACCTACAGAAGCAGGTATTGTGTCTTGTTCATAGCTGTATGCTAGTGACAAAAATAGATCCTGATACACAGAAAGCACTAACACAAAACTTCTTAAATTAACATTTTTGAGAGGTAAGAGACATGAAGACAAAAAGGCCAGAGAAACATTTCTGGAACATGTCTTACAGGTCAGAAATTGACAAAATAATTATATCTCCAATTTAACAAAATGGCTCTATGCGATCTCATTTGGTTGGCAAACTATGGCTATGGACCAAACCAGGTCTGTTTGTGTTGTTCTAAATAAACATTGATTGGAACATGGCCACACTTATTTGTTTACATACTATCCCTTGTTGTTTTTGTACTATGTGACTGAATTGAGTAGCTGCTAGAGAGACTGTGTGGCTCATACAGCCTAAAATATTCACTATCTGGTTTTTACATAGGACGTTTGCTAAGGTAGTCAAAGGATGACTTGGAAGGGCTATCATCTTTTCAATCAGTCCATAATTGCAAAATCAGAATGAAAGGAGTGTGGTGCACATGAAGTTTCAGCATGAAGTCCTCCATCTCCCCCTGGGACTATATTAGAGACCCTGAGTATCCTTATAAAGGCAAGAAAGAGTTACTTGGTGAAACCACCTCAACCCTGTGGGGGAGATATTATCATGCATATCTGACGGACGAGTTAACAGAGATCCCAAATAGGTAAGACACAGAGCCGGTATTGAAATCCAGAACTGTCTCATCACTTATCTACAGTAGTTTCAGAATTCTAGACAGGATGCCCTCCACTCCTGCTGCATACAACACTTTTTAAAAAGTCTCTCCGACTGCTCTTTTTCACTGCCTTAGTTTTTGCCTCAGCCTTGGTAATTAATGTCAAGTCCTGGAAGGTTTACTATTGAATGCATCTGGCTCCCCTCCAAGCTATTAAAAAGTCTGAAGAGCCTGCATCCAATCAAGAAATAATAATGATCTTTGGCTTAGCTATAATGTGAAGCAAATGAAGGCGATGCTTTAAAATTAGTTCTGAACTTCCTTGGCACACGCTTTGCTCTTTGCATATTGTTAATTTTTTTTATATGTACATACAAAAGTTCTCCATGGTAATCAAGGTTTCCTTTACCCCAACCCATAGCATTAATGCCTGTTTTTCATCTTTCTAGCTTTCTCTTCCTCTTATTACCAAAACTAAATTAAAATACTTTGAGTTGACAGACAGCCACCAAGATAAGCATAATGTAGCTCAAAGGAATCATTCATAATAGCAGAAAGACAAATTTTCCTAATTCATTTTTTTTTCTCCTTAGACTCTGCCTCCTCTCCATGGTGTGGAGATGGTTTCGGACCATCGCTACCTGTTGCTTCATCCTGATCCAAATCCAGCTTCTAATGTTGTTTATCTGGTGACTTGAGTGCTGTATACAACCATCATCTAGCTCCACTTCTTCATAGTTAGGCATCTCAGCAAATGACCCAACTCAGCTTTCTGCATCTGGCAACTGTCCTCAGAATGGTTCTGAGACGCTACCTTGGTTACCCAGATGGGCCCATCTGCTTGGCAGTCTTCAGTCACAAATTAAAGCCTAGGCCCTGATGATGACCAAAACAAGTCAGATGAGAAAGGAGAAGTCTTTCTACAGAGAAAATTCCTGCTGATGTGACTCAGCACATCGTTTCAGATACAAGAAGTACCCACAGATATTTGTTGGTTAGACAATGGTTTGGGGAGTGACTGGGTGGATGAGTGTGAAGATGAATTCAACAAAGTGAAGAGTAAATTTGGTTCACCTAGACTTTTTTAAACTCTGGGTAGGATGAGCAAGTGAATATTTTAATGGTTGTTCTAGTATGCTAGAATAATAATCATCTTCAGCCAGTTCAAAAAAGCATGAATATCATCTGCTTGGTCTACTGTGACAGACCTTATTAACCAATGTTGTTCATTTTGTGACACTACGAGCTGTCAAAACCAATCTGCCTATTTAATCAATTTTGGCTTGTTTCTGAAAAGTGAAATTTAGCCTTTTAACTGTTAGCTGTTATCCCTCTTCCAGTTAATCTGAATTTTCACAGGTCATGGTAGATCACAAATCGTGTAATTCCATTACACTGCCATTCACAGATTCTGAGCGACTGAGAGTTGCATATATGGAGGTGCTTGGTTTGGGACACAATCTGACTTGTGGGTGCTGATGTAAGACAAAATCAAGTTATGCTCACGGGTGAGAGCAAGCTGGGTAGGAACATGCCAGAAATAGCCTTCCCTCGCTTAAGGTTTCCTTACTTGATAAATGTAAATATAATATAATATATATATATATTTATAGGAGAAGGCAATGGCACCCTACTCCAGTACTCTTGCCTGGAATATCCCATGGATGGAAGAGCCTGGTTGGCTGCAGTCCATGGGGTCGCTAAGAGTCAGATACAACTGAGCGACTTCACTTTCACTTTTCATTTTCATGCGTTGGAGAAGGAAATGGCAACCCACTCCAGTGTTCTTGCCTGGAGAATCCCAGGGGTCGGGGAGCCTGGTGGGCTGCCATCTATGGGGTCGCACAGAGTCGGACACAACTGAAGTGACTTAGCAGCATATATATATATATATATATATATATATATGCCTGGATTTGCTTGTTTCAATCAGCACATCCATTTTATTTAGGTCGCTGTTATCTCTACTGGCTATGCCTCATTTTGCAGCAGGGCAGCCCACATGATAGGAGAAAGTCTACTAAAGGCTACCATTGCAATATGGAAGTGTCGTGTGTGTGTGTGTGTGTGTGTGTGTGTGTATGTGTGTGTGTGTAAGTGGTGCCTGGAAGCACTGACACTCCGACTACATTGCAGCCATAGATGGTGTCATGCTTTTCTGCCAAGTTCTCCCTACTACAAAGTTGGCTTCTGGTCCCTGCATTACATCAGCAGATGCATCAGGAAACCCTGGGGTAAAGATACCAAGAAAGCCCTTTCCAGTCCCAGAACAGCTTATAGGAGGGAGGAACGTTTCATTACTTCTTAACTGAGAGTTGGAGAGGACCGTGGGTACACAGGAGAGAGGAAGCAACTTCTTTCTCTGAACACATAACCCAAAAGGTTCCCTTTCAACAACTTGAGGGGATGCCCCAACATGACTGTGGTTAGGACTGCAGTGAAGGGAACCTACAGAAGGCAGTGTGGAAACCAGGCTGTGAGGTCCCTAAAGAAAACAATCAAAAGATGTCACCATTCTCTGCTTACTCTGAGGGCACAGGCCCTGCTGCAGGCTGGATTCCCTGCACCATTAGAGCCTGATTATGCCACCACATCAACCCTGACCTTCTTGATGGCAGGCAAAATTCAGTCTGTGCAAAGCACAGCTGGTTTCTGACTTAGGGCTGTGAATTGACAGCAGCGGTGTAGGCCCCAGAAGTGTCACACTGAAGTTCATCATCATCACTTCTTATGGGAAAATTGCTTTTGATCTGGGCTTGTTTAGGGGGATCAGTCATTTTCAAGGACAGACTGTGCCCAGCATTACTGGAGGTGGTAACCATAAGCCTGCCACGTGCTGCTGAATCATGCTGCACATAAAGAGCTTCACTCAGCCTTGGGTGCCAGCCTAAGGAAGGACTGCAGTGATCTGGGGAGGCAAACAGATGAGAGAAGGCTCTAGCCTGGGTGTGTAGCCTGGAAAGCAAGCTCAGAGGTAGTATGTGTTCTGTGACATGCCAGGGAGCAGGAATGTGAGTGACCCATGAGCACGTGTTTAGGGACACAGCATCTCCGTCAGTATACTTGGGCTGAGTTCTCATCTGTGTTGAGAACTGTGGGTATGATCAGATGCAAGGTGGACCAGACCATTCTATAGGAAGTGGAATGGGCAAGTTGCAGATGGTGTAGGAGTCTGGAAAGAGAGAGCTCCCTTCAGCTGAGTCCTGGCACCATGCTTGTCATGCTCTATCTGTTTATTTCCCTTTCCTCATTTAGTGCCACTTGATTGTGGAAGAAAATAAATCTCGGAGATGTGAAGAGTTAAAGCTGCTTATGTCTAGTTCTGTGTTCTTTTTCTCACTTGCTGCCGCTGGAGGCTTCCTACTGGGGAAGTTTTCATCCCCGAAGAAAGAAAATGATATCTTCTTGAGGACTGACTGGGCTCAGTATCCCGCATGTGGGAGTGTAACCAAGTACACACCCCAGTGCCAAGGCCATCCATGTGCATCTGTGTTCCCAGCTCAAGGAAGATCTTTTAAAGCCAGAGGAAAAAATTCTTTTTTTGTGTGGTCAAAGGCACATGGTGTTGAGTCTTCACTGATGAGAAAATTACCACTGACATCCAAGGGGAAATCAACTTTTATTCAAAACAACAGTCTGGAGTCTTGCGTATTTTTTTTCTCAGTGCTACTTCTAATTCTTCCTTAAACTCAAGGGAAAATTTCACTGATTGTCTGGGCCTCATTTTCTCCACTTATAACATAATCATCCTCAATCCTCCTTCAGGTTCATTATAAAAATGAATATAAAAGCAGTTTTGCCTTTAATAGACCCATTTGGATACAGATCACAGACAACTATAAAAAGGCATTAATAATAGTTTTGTTGTCATTAAGAAAAACAACCACAAATAATCATAACACTAATTCAGTTACAAAAGAATCCAACCTGCCTTTGATGGAAGGGAAAGAATGTGCTATTTTTCTTTTTATTATGGGTATTACATAATTAATTTATGTTTATAGAAAACTCAGGACAGATAAAGCATAAGGAAAATTTACTCATGATCTCACTTCCCAGATGTAAGAAACTATTGCCTACATTTTGGTATAAATTCTTCCTTCATTTCCTTCCCCCACATGTATGTGTGTGTGTGTGTGTGTGTATAAAATATTCCAGATTTTACCATTTTTCAAAATGGTATCATACTATATTCTTTTGTAACTTGACTGTTGGCATAGTAATATACTGTGACCATCTTTTCCTGTCAATAAAATCTATTTAATCAAACTTCTAAGTGATTGAACTATATTCCACTGTTTCGGTGTCCCATAATATGTAGAAATAGTTTTGACTGTTGAAAATGAACAAACACCAATCATCCTACCCAATGATGCAATGAACATCTTTGACTTGCTGATCTGATTGTTTTTTTTGGGAAGCCTTCCTAGAAGTAGAACCATGGGCCAAAGAGTATGTGCATTTTGTGGTTGGTGATACACAGTCCAACACTCTCTCCAGAAGGCTGTCCATGTGCTCCTCCCACCTCTGCGCCAGAAGAAGCCAGTTTCCCCAGGCTCTTGCCAACAACAGGCATTTTCCTTCTCTTTAAATTTGCCAACTTGAGGGATGCAAAAATGGCATTCTATACTCATTTGCATTTCTTATTTAGTGGTGAGTGGAAGCATTTTTTTCCCCATGTGTTTCTTAGCCATTTGAATTTTGTCTACTAAAAATTGCCTATTTATTTCCTGTGCTTATTATTTTTCCAGAATATTTTTCTCTTATCTAATCTTTCCTAAGAAAGTATACTTAGCAATATTTTCTATACCTTATTTTAGGATGTAGAGATTCATATCCTCTTAAAATGTGATTTTCCCAGTGCAGTCTCTTCTCATAGAACAAAGGCAGACAGTAATTTTAACAAGCAAAATATACTGACACTAAAATTTCCAAAGAGAATATTTGATTTTTTAACTAATATTTTATCCCTCAGTTTTTAATGTGTAATCACTCTCTCTCCTCTTTATCTTTCTCTGTGTTGATGATCTTGTACTTATGGTTTGGGTCCAAAAATAAACAGCCTATCTAACTTCCCTGCTCAGTCTGAGCTCCAGAAACTTCTATAATAATGTGTTTGTGTATGTGTGTGGGTAGGGAATTGGGTATAAGCTGTAGTCTCCACAAGTTGTCTTTATATCATCACCTGAAGGGCTTCTGCAACCCAACCACTTATGAAAACAGCACAGGCAACTAGTTAAAAATGACAGAACCTATATTTTGGTACTAGGATAAGAACTATATATATAATTCAGTATATAGACAATTTAAGCAAAATTTCATGTAACAAATCATAAATGATACATCATAGCTTCTGATATTAATTTCTAAGCCTCCACCAAGAATTACAAAGACCTCTGCTCGGCCTAGTTCTCGGGCAACTCTTCTGTTGTTTCAGATCTCTGATTTCAGCCTCTCCTCTTGCCCCAGGTTGCTCTCAGGGCCCTGTTTCCTAGTCACTACAAGCTCCCATCTTCACAATTGCCCATGTTACTCTCCATTCAGTCTTGCATTGGAGCAGTTAAGCATACTAGCTTCCTCTGATGCTTTCTGCAGAACAGTTGCTCTGGTTGTTGGTAGCCATCACTTCCTAGTGCTGAAGCTTCTCTCTCCGAGAACACTGTCTGCCATCCTGTGCTGCAGGAGCACTGGTTCACTTCCTACCCCTGCCGTGGCAGTGGGGAGGGTTTCATAAGGTTGAGCAGAAGAGTATCCTCCAGACTGGGACCTGGGTGAAAGTTATTTCTTGCTCTCATTCTTTAAAGATGAGAACACTATGTCTCTTCAGTGAGACACCTGTAAACAATCCATCTAGCTGCTTGACCATGTAAATCTTGAATTATAAGGGCTATTTATACCTTCAGGGGTCCTGCAAATCTAGTTTACGTAAAAAAGTATTTTAAGTCTCTAATGAGCTATATAGAGCTCATAATTTGGAGATATCTGGGACTTCCCTGGTGGCACAGTAGATAAGAATCTGCCTGTCAATACAGGGGAAAGTGAAAGTGTTACTCAGTTGTGTTGGACTCTTTGCGGCCCCATAGACTGCAGCTCCCCCATGCTCCTCTGTCCATAGAATTCTCCAGGCAAGAATACTGGAGTGGACTGCCATTCCCTTCTCCAGGGGATCTTCCTGACCCAGGGATTGGACCTGGGTCTCCTGTGTTGCAGACAGATTCTTTATGGTCTGAGCCACCAGGAAAGTCCCTATGCAGGGGATGTGGATTCGATCCCTGGTCTGGGAAGATTTCACATGCCAAGGAGCAACTAAGCCCATGCACTACATCTAGTGAGCCCATGCGCTCTAGGGCCCATGAGCTGCAACAAGAGAAGCCACCACAATGAGAAACTTGCACACTGCAAAGAAGAGTAGCCCCTATTCACCGCAACTAGAGAAAGCCCACACAAAGCAACGAAGACCCAGTGAAGCCATAAATAAATAAATAAAAATAATTTGGAGATGTTTACCGATTTTCCACCTCCATTTGAGATTTCCTGCTCCATTTGGCAATCTAGGGGTTCATAAGATAAGAGATACACCAACTTTGCCTAAATATGGACATGGCACATTTTTCGTTATTCTGCCATGCCATGTCTAAGACAAAGCAGGTTGTGTCTAATTGACTTCTACTGGAAATATTTAGAGATATCAGAGAAATAGCAGCACTGAACAGGAAGAAACTTTAAGCTGTGTTGTCAGGGATGACTATCCCTAATATTTTATCTGCTGTTCTCTAACCCAGAGAAAACTTGCCCTGTGTGCCTCCGCCCACCATGTTGTGAGAGCTTTCTCCTATCTCATCTCTCAATTGCCAGGCCTTCATCTCCTGTTAAACACCAAGATTCTTATTTCACAATTAAGCAGCGGCTTTTATCTTTTTTTTTTTTTTTTAAAGAGGTTTACTTTTTAAAAATTAATTTATTTTTTTAATTGAAGTATAATTGCTTTTCAGAATTTTGTTGTTTTCTGTCAGCCTCAACTTGAATGAACCATAGGTATACATATGTCCCCTCCATCTTGAACCTCCCTCCCATCTCCCTCCCCATCCCACCCCTCCAGGTTGGTACAGAGCCTCTGAGTTCCCTGAGACATACAGCAAATTCCCAATGGAATTATCTATTTTACATATGGTAATGTAAGTTTCCATGTTACTCTTTCCATACATCTCACCCTTTCCTCCCCTCTCCCCACAATTAAGCAGAGCCCTTTATCTTTGTTTTATCTTAACCTTCTTCTCCCAGATTATGCTAAAACTTTGTCTTATTCAATAGAGCCACTCATGTGTGTGTGTTATTCATTCAGTCATGTTCAACTCTTTGCAACCCTATGGACTGTAGCCCCCCAGGCTCCTCTGTTCATGTAATCCTCCAGGCAAGCATATTAGAGTGAATAACCATTCCCTTCTCTAGGGGATCTTCCTGACCCAGGCATCGAACTCACGTCTCCCACATTGCAGGTGGATTCTTTGCCAGCTGAGCCATTAGGAAAGCCCCTGAACCACTCATCAGAGAGCTATTTTCCTTCGAGCTTAAGCTCTCTGAACACAGAACTGATGACAGTTGGTCAGTAAATACATAAAACACACCTTTTCCTGCACTGACCATCAGGCAGCCCAGCCCTTAGTGACTGGTCTACCCAGGCTTCCGTCTTGGCTATCTGGGTTCACACATATTCCTCTCACCTTCTTTTCCTTTGCTTTCTCTCTCCTTCTGTTGCATGTAGACAGCCAGCTTTGTAGCCCTTCCTACCTTGCTGTGGTTTAATAAAAAGATTCAGACACCAGATCTCTCTGCTGGGCCAGGATGTTTAATGCCGTTCTCCTCAACACGTGCTATCAGCCAACATCCACTTCCTCTATTTCCATTTCCTCTTGCTCATGGGGTTTTTCAAACTGCTGGAGGCAGTCCAAAGGGTACAGTAACCAGGTCTTCTCCAAGTTTATTTTTCTCTTTCTTTGACCTACACCATTTAGTAAATGATTGTTTTAGCATGCCACACGGTTGAAGTAGCCTCACAGAAGTACTTCACCCCGTTCTTGAGAAAATCCAATGCGATGTTTGCTGATCAGAAGGGAGCCTTAGCCACTGCTGCCAAGTGCTCTTACTCTGTTCTCCTTCAGGAAAGCCACATATCATCGGGCCTGGCGCAGAGCTGTGCAGCTTGATGCTGTAACTGCACCGGGATCACCTGCACTGGGCCTCCTGCCTGCCTTCGATGTGATCATTTCTCGTGGGTATAATTCATTGCCGTCATTGAGGGCTTGGAGGTGATTCATTTCCACTGTCTCCTGTGGCTTCTAAATAAAACATTTTAAGCAAAGAATAGACAAAAGGGAAGGCTGAGAACAATGATGAATCTCCCCGTCACTCCCAGCTGACATGTTCCCCTCCCAGACCAGGATCACTGCATTAGCAGTAAAGAGATCACTCATTTCGTGGTATTTTTGTAATAAATTGCAACGTTCACTATTGTGTGATTGAAGTCTTTTTTTTCCTAAAGGAAGATGCTATTAAAAGAAAAAAAATTCTCCCTCTATTCACTGAAGATTATACTGACTTTCTGAAAAAAGTCTTGCTGGTGAATCTGAGGCCAACCATTTAGCTGGGAGGATGCCGCCTCAGTCTGAGATGCCTGGGCCCTAGTAATATTAATGCATTTTAGCTCCTCTACGCCTGAAACCAGAGCTTATCCCAGAGGGTGATGGATCTATCAAAGTGGGTCTCCATCTAACGTAACTTTTCCTTTGTTGGTTATGCCCAGGTATGCTGAAAAGAGCTGCTTTCTGTTCTCTGGGAGGAGGAAATACTCACTCCACAAAAGGATTCTGTGCATAGGGTTGGAAGTGGGGAGAGTGTGATAGCCTCAAGGGGAGCTGGCCTATGGATAAGGACATAGAGGAAGGGATAATAGGCAAATGATGTGGGAGCCTGCCTTCCTCCAGATAACAAGTGTGTAAACCATTCCATTTTCTCATTCCAGCCTGCTCAGCTGTTATTAGCAGCTTAAAGCATCTCACAGACACAGCTTTGATGCAGCAAATAAACTGCACTGGCCTAGTTTTGCTGATGGCCTCAACCCTCTCCAAACACAGGCATGATATTCAAACTATTCCAAGGCTGGTACAGTCCAGGCACTGACCAGTTGGAGGTGATAAATGAAACACTTTTGCTGTTAGATTGCTAGAGTCCACACAGATCAACCTTCTTTCTGATTGCTCCTGTAGCCATGATGGCACCCTTCTGCAATATGCCATCAGGGTAACGTCTAATTTCTTCTTTCTTCAGTAAGTCATTTTTGCTTCTCTAAAATCCTATGGACTGGCTGACAGCACACTTCCTACTGAGAATTTCCTTGGGCTTTAATATCAGTACTTTTTTTGCTTCCAATTTTTCTATACATGAAGAAGTAGCTAGTATTCATATCTTAATTAGCCATAAAATACTTCCTTCAATTCTCTTCCTCCCTTTCCTTCTTAAATATTCAAACGTAACAAAATATTGATGAAGAATAAAATTAATAACACAAGCTATTTAAAAAGACTCATTAAAATTAAATCAGTGTTTAAAAAAATTTGTATCAGAACAATGCAAGTAAATCTAAGGTATTAACTATTTTCAGATAATTTTAGTGTTGAGTTGCTTTTGTTCTAATTCTTTGCAAATTGTTAATGGCTAGCGAATATGTTTATATGGTGATTGTTATCTATTAATTAGAGTATTTGATTCATCAGAGAATAACTGCATGTATCTCAAATCATGTAGTATGGGATTTTAACCTAGTCTTTAAAGAGATGTAGAATGGTTAAATTAATTTATTAAAGTCAGAATTCAGAGCATTTAACATAATGATCATGGGTACTATGGTGTGTGAGATGAGACATACATGTTTTAATATAATTTTTGCATGTATAGCTATTGATAACAGCTAGAGCGTGATAGCCTGAAATTGCAGTCTCTTTGCTGACTTCTGTTTCCCCTGTCCATCAAAGGCAGCCCGTTTCACTTGAGTGTAAGAGATGAGCAACGAAAACTGTGATGATTAACAACTTCATCTCTCTCTTCTGGAAGAAAACGATACTATGCCATATCTTACAGTTTTCAAAAGGAAAAATACCATAGTGGGATTCTACTTTAACTCAGATCTGGATGTAATCCTGATGACACCAACAGATATGGAGACATGTCACTGGGCAGAGCTAAGTGAATCATGGTGATGATATTTTCATCACCAAGCACTTTGCTTATTTCTAAGCAATCAGTCAAATATTCTAGAATCATTTGCAAATTCTTATGAGAACAGTAGCTAGGAAGATTTTTTTTTTAGTTTTGATATAAAGTTTATAAAGTCAATAATAAATTTGTTTTTTTTAAGAGGATATGTATAAAGTCACAGCCTCCAACTTTCCAGACTGATCCAGATTAACAGTCCTTCATATCAAGATCATGTGTTTCCTTGTGGTTGGGCAGTCTATATCTGATGATCACACTATGCCACATAATAGATAACTTCAGAGATAGGCTTCCTAGTGACATTACAGCTGGTATCCAGCCCCTTAGAACAATTAATCAGAAACTATAACATAATCCAGAATTTCAAGTCTTTTCTTTGCTCCCAAGCTTACAAAGAACATGACTGGCAGAGACCAGAGTTCATGGTGGGGTCTTCTAGAACCACTTCTTTCTAAGCTCCTCAGGCAATTGAGGACATAGCTTTTAGTCAGTCAGTCAGTCAGTTCAGTCGCTCAGTCGTGTCCGACTCTTTGCGACCCCATGAATCGCAGCACGCCAGGCCTCCCTGTTCATCACCATCTCTCGGAGTTCACTCAGACTCACATCCATCGAGTCAGTGATGCCATCCAGCCATCTCATCCTCGGTCGTCCCCTTCTCCTCCTGCCCCCAATCCCTCCCAGCATCAGAGTCTTTTCCAATGAGTCAACTCTTCGCATGAGGTGGCCAAAGTACTGGAGTTTC
>SJYT01073416.1:0-13808 GCA_006410635.1 Cephalophus harveyi | reverse complement strand
GGTGGCTCCACCCAGCTGCCGCCCTGACCTCAGACGCCCCTGACCTCGGACGCGGGGTGTCTCCCCCCGGCCGCCACTGGCCTCGGATGCGCGGTGGCTCCACCCAGCTGCCGCCCTGACCTCGGACGCCGGGTGTCCTCTCCCGGCCGTCACTGGCCTCGGACGTCGGGCAGCTCTTCCCGGCCGCCGCCCTGACCTCGGACGCGGGGTGTCGCCTCCCGGCCGCCCCTGACCTCGGACACGGGGTGTCTCCTCCTGGCCGCCACTGACCTCGGATGCGGGGTAGCTCCACCCAGCTGCCGCCCTGACCTCGGACTCCGGGTGTCTCCTCGGGGGCCGCCACTGACCTCAGCACAGGGTAGCTCCTCTCGGCCGTTCCTGCGCCGTCGCAGCCTGGCACTCTAGGCTGCTGTCCCCGACCTCGGACGTGGGGCAGCTCCTCCCGACATAGCTTTTAACTCCTGTTTTTTCTTATGCTGCTTGAATTCTAGAATCTGAAGCCAAGAAGCTGACATCTTTAATGTGAGGGAGTCAGAGAAAATGTCTTTTTATTTCTTTAACCATTAATTCCTTTTTGTATCCTTTTGATCTTCTTCCAGGTTTCTTACAGTGCGCACACTGGCTCTCTTGAATCTATTCTTTGTATATTTTCAATCCATCAATGTTCAATTACTAAGTCATGTCTGATTCTTTGTGACTCTATGGATGGTAGCCCGCCAGGCTCCTCTGTCTATGGGACTTTCCCCTCAAGAAAATTGAAGTGGGTTGCCATTTCCTCCTCCACAGGATGTTCCCAACCCAGGAGTTGAACCCACATCTCCTGCATCTCCTGCATTGGCAGGTGTATTCTTTACCACTGAGCCACCTAGGAAAGCTCGTTTTTCAATCTGTCATTTTGCCCCAAATTCTGCAAGAGCAAGCCAGCCTTTAAACAAACTACATTGATAGATTCTACTATTCAGCATAGTTTTCTTGTCTTCATTACAAATATTTTAAGCAACTGTATGTATTATTTGATTGCAATCTTGCCTGATCTTAGATCAGCTCTTTACTCTTGCCTGGAAAATCCTATGGATGGAGGAGCGTGGTAGGCTACAGTCCAAGGGGTCGCAAAGAGTTGGACCCAACTGAGTGACTTCAGTTTCTTTTACATTGATGCAGATTCCATCAAAAGTTAGTGCTTTTCTGATGCGTTTTTTGTGTGTTTCATATGTAGGCTGAGAGCAGCAGGGGCAGGTATAGTAAGCCAGTGCTACTAAATCCGTCCCTGCTGAGTAACTTTGGTAGGAAGCAACCTGGGAGATAAAAGGACCATAAATGAGTTAGAAGATGTCACTCAGTAAACTTCACAACACATTATGGTGGGACCCAAACAGCTCCAGCATAACAAAGGAAAAATTTGCATTCTCCCTCTCAGTTTTCAAGAGATTGATGATCTTCCATTACCTCATAAGGACCGAGGTGACCAAGGAAAATCTACAAGCACCGTTAATAGAGACAGAAGCCCACACAGGACATAGTTGAAGCCACTGGCCTTGTAAACAGTAAAGGTGAGTGTCAACATACTTTTGGATACACATAAGACACCTCTTAGGGAGTCCCAGAAATTCACTGGAGGTGGGAATGACTTTTTAAGAGACTGAATTAATGCAAGTGTTAAGCAGGGGCTTGGAGCTATTTGGATTCAGCTGTAAGTATTAATGTGTCATCGTTCAATTTTTTAAAAAATTATTTGTGATATTAATGAGTTCTAAGTTATGATTAAGTTTGGTGAACCCATTATCTATATAAAAAACTAGCATGGGCTTTCCTGGTGGCTCTGTTGTAAAGAATCTGCCTGCCAATGCAGGAGACACAGGTTGGATCTCTGGTCTGAGAAGATTCCCGTGCCGTGGAGCAGCTAAGCTTGTGTATCACAGCTATTGAGCTTGTGCTGGAGCTCAGGAACCACTACTACTGAAGCCCATGTGTCCTCATGCTCATGCTCCACAAGAGAAGCCACTGCAATGAGAAGCCCATGCACTGCCACGAAGAGTAGCTCCCACTCGCCACAAGTAGAGAAAGCTCACATACCGCAAAAACCCAGCATAGCCAGTAAACAAATAAAATTGTTTTTTTAAAAATACTAATATAAATAACACCATGAATATGTTTGTGGGCACTCCTGACCCTATCTTCCTCTCTGTTCTTTAGGTAACAACTATCGTGAATTTTGTATTTATCACCCAAATTGTTATATATGTAGTTTATCCATTTTCCCTGTTATTTAATATTCCACGGTGTGAATATGCCACAGTTTACCTATGTATTCTTTTATCCAGGAAAGTTAGATTGCTATGGTTTTTGTTTTTAAAAACAATTCTGCTGTGATCATTTTTTGCCTGTGTCTTGATATAAATATGCCAGCAATTCTCTAGAGCGGAAATGCTGGAACATAGAGCATATATGTGCACAGCTTTGTAAGATAATGCCAAACTAAACAATTGATGAAAGTGAAAGTGAAGTTGCTCAGTCGTGTCTGACTCTTTGTGACCCCATAGACTGTAACCTACCAGGCTGTTCTGTCCATGGGATTTTCCAGGCAAGAGCACTGGAGTGGGTTGCCATTTCCTTCTCCAGGGGATCTTCCTGACCCAGGGATCAAACCCAGGTCTTCTGCATTGTAGGCAGACACTTTACCATCTGAGCCACTAGGGAGATCATACAATTGGTAGTGCCAATTTATTCTCCACTGTGAATGATTAAGAGTTTCTTCTGCTCCAAATCCTACCAGGTTTGGTATTGTCAGAATCTATTTTTTTTTTTCCAATATTGTAGGTATAAAATGGTTTCTTATTGTGACTTAGTGTGAAATTCCAGTGTTACGAACAAAGTTGAGTGTATTTTCATATTTGTGTTATGTTTTCTGTGAAATGCATGCTAACAGCAGAGACTCAAAATACCTACAACTGTTGCCATCATATCAAATGCCTGAGAGTACATCAAATCAATGAAAATTGACTGCAAATTAGCTCTATTTATATCTTTGGCTGAGTCTTCTATTGGGTCTTTTGACTGCTTCTTACTGACTTCTGGAAATTTTTTTTACATATTCAGTATATGTGTTAATTTGCTTTGTTTTCTAAATTCCACATATAGTAGTAATAGTTTAGTCACTCAGTTGTGTCCAACTCTTTGCAACCCCATGGACTGTAGCCTGCCAGGCCCCCCTGTCCATGGGGATTCTCCAGGCAACAATACTGGAGTGTGTCATCATAACCACCTCCAGGGGGTCTAACCAAACCAGGTATAGAAACCAGGTATAGAACCCAGGTCTCCTGCACTGCAGGCAGATTCTTTACTGTCTGAGCCACCGGAAAAGTATACTAATCCTACTACTTAACACAAGTTGAAAATACTCTCTCTTAGTCTGTGGTTTATTTTTCACTTACTCTCTGGTGGTATATGATGAACAGGAATTATCCATTTTAACATAGTCAGATGTATAAATCTTTTCTTTTGTGTTTTGTGATACTTTAAAAAAATCATTTCTTGCAGCTCATGCAGCTCAATACTAGAAAAATAAATGATCCAATCAAAAAGTGGGCCAAAGAACTAAACAGATATTTCTCCAAAGAAGACATACAGATAGCTAACAATCACGTGAAAAGGTGATCAACATCACTCATTATCAGAGAAATGCAAATCAAAACCACAATGAGGTATCATCTTATGCCAGTCAGAATGGCTGCCATCAAAAAGTCTATAAACAATAAATGCTGGAGAGGGTGTGGAGAAAAGGGAACCCTCTTACACTGTTTGTGGGAATGCAAACTAATAGAGCTACTATGGAGAACAATGTTGAGATTCCTTAAAAAATTGGAAATAGAATTACCATATGACACAGCAATCCCACTGCTGGGCATACACACTGAGGAAACTATAATTGAAAGAGACACATGTACTCCCATCCTCATTGCAGCACAGTTTACAATAGCTAGGACATGGTAGCAACCAAATGTCCATTGGTAGAGGAATGCATAAGGAAGTGGTGGCACATACATACAATGAAATATTACTCAGCTTGGCATACACACTGAGGAAACTATAATTGAAAGAGACACATGTACTCCCATCCTCATTGCAGCACAGTTTACAATAGCTAGGACATGGTAGCAACCAAATGTCCATTGGTAGAGGAATGCATAAGGAAGTGGTGGCACATACATACAATGAAATATTACTCAGCTACAAAAAAAAAAAAACAAAAAAACACATGTGAGTCAGTTCTAATGAGGTGGATGTTCAGTTCAGTTCAGTTCAGTCGCTCAGTCGTGTGCGACTCTGCAACCCCATGAATCACAGCACGCCTCCCTGTCCATCACCAACTCTCAGACTTCACTCAGACTCACGTCCATCAAGTCGGTGATGCCATCCAGCCATCTCATCCTCTGTCGTCTGCCGTCTCCTTCTCCTCCTGCACCCAGTCCCTCCCAGCATCAGTGTCTTTTCCAATGAGTCAGCTCTTCGCATGAGGTGGCCAAAGTACTGGAGTTTCAGCTTTAGCATCATTCCTTCAAAGAAATCCCAGGGCTGATCTCCTTCAGAATGGACTGGTTGGATCTCCTTGCAGTCCAAGGGACTCTGCATTTAGGACACCATAAAACATTGAGTAGAGTTCCCTGAGCTATACAGTAGGTTCCTATCAGTTGTCTATTTTATACATGGCTTCAATAGTGTGTATGTGTCTTCTTACACAGGCTCCCCTTTTAACTGAGATGGGCTGCCTGCTCCATCTGAGGAGAACGATGCCAGGTTCAGACAGACTTCTTCTGGCAGCAAACCTCTCACCTTATTGGGCAGCTGAAGTTCATCTCACCACATGGTGTTGCTATGTCTAGAGTGAGGGAACATGGCCTCAGCCCCCCTTACCCCCTTTCCAATGCCTTTCCACATCCTTTTTTCAGTGTACCTGCCTCATTCACCTTCCCCACACACTTGTTCTTGTGCTTCTTCTAGTCAGAAGACAGACAATACAAATTTAGAATAAAGTTGGCTCACTAGGGCTTTCTCATGTTCCACAGCACAAGAAGGGAAGTTCTGAGGAGCTGCCTCTACATGATACAATGGTAAAAATTACAGATGCCGCAACCTTGAGGAACTTTCTAGAGATTCCCAATCCCCCTGCTCAGTGTGCTGCCCCATCTGTCAATTTGGAAAGTCAGACCCACTGACAGAAGGGCTTTCCTAGAATGTGAGCTACCCTAGATCTTGCCAGAAGCCACAGGAATCTCCTACTTCTTGTCTCCTATCTCCAACATACCGATCTGGAACCTCACGTTCAATAAAAACTAATATGCAAAGAGTGCAGATAACGCGTAATGTGTTTCCACTAATCTTTTCTCCTTTTTTTTTTTTAAACATTCTAGAGAGAAGGTGGCTGAAGATCTTAGAGATTAGTTGATTTAAGCAAAGCCATGCAGCTAGTAAGGACTTAAACTGAGAGCTGATCCTAAATCCAGCAGCACTGCAAATTTCTCCATATAGTGTAGTTATAGAAATTTAAATTTCTCCCTTAACTTTGAAGGACTTGCTAATAAAACCATCTAGGTTCTGAGCTATGTTTTCTTTTGGCCAATTTTTCAAAGGAAAATCTCTCAAAGATCCCCATCTCCAGGAATTGAAAGCTGTACTTGAAAGCAAGAAAGATTCTTAAATTTTCCTGTTAATCCCTATCTTCAGAAGGAACCCAGAGTCCTAACACTTGTATTTCTTTTCTTTCCACATGACTCTTTGATTCATAGGCAGCTCTTTCCATGCCACATAATTTTAGTTAAGCTCCCAAACATAGTTCCATAGACTGAATGCATAAGAATCCCCTGTTCAGCTCAGTTCAGTTGCTCAGTCGTGTCCAACTCTTTGTGACCCCATGAACTGCAGCGCGCCAGGCCTCCCTGTCCATCACCAACTCCTGGAGTTCACTCAGACTCACATCCATCAAGTCGGTGATGCCATCCAACCATCTCATCCTCTGTCATCCCCTTCTCCTCCTGCCCTCAATCTTTCCCAGAATCAGGGTCTTTTCAAATGAGTCAGCTCTTTGCACCAAGTGGCCGAAGTTTCAGCTTCAACATCAGTCCTTTCAATGAACACCCAGGACTGATCTCCTTTATGATGGACTGGTTGGATCTCCTTGAAGTCAAAGGGACTCTTAAGAGTCTTCTCCAACACCACAGTTCAAAAGCATCAATTCTGGGAAGGGAGGTGGGAGGGGGGTTCAGGATGGGGAACACATGTACACCCGTGGCGGATTCATGTTGATGTATGGCAAAACCAATACAATATTGTAAAGTAATTAGCCTTCAATTAAAATAAATAAATTTATATTAAAAAAAACCCCCAAAGCATCAATTCTTCGGTGCTCAGCTTTCTTTATAGTCCAACTCTCACATCCATACATGACCACTGAAAAAACCATAGCCTTGACTAGATGGACCTTTGTTGGCCAAGTAATGTCTCTGCTTTTTAAATACAGGTGACTAGGCCCCCATCAAAGGTCTGGCCCAGCAGGCCCCAGGTCGGGTCTCTCAGTGGTTCTGATGCACCCCCATGTCTGAGAGATCTTGCACTGGCTGAAGAGTCAAGTCACAACATTGGAGACTGGAGGTTTGGTCCCAGCATTGCCACCACTGCCTGAGAATCAACATGTTCACTTGTGATCTGGGGATAAGTAATTTTTGCCTTTATGTACCCTCTGAGGCCAATGTATGAGAGCAGAGTATATCATGGGTGTTAATACACATGGTGAAAATGCTTTACAAATTAGTTGATTTCTATTCTTCTCCACAGGTATGGCCCAGAGAGTATCTAAAGTGTGTTATCGACTCAGTATTTAATATCCATCAAGTTTCTAGTCAGGCTTCCCAGGTGGCTCAGTGGTAAAGAATCCACCTACCACTGCAGGAGCCACAGGCGATGTGGGTTTGATCCCTGGGTCAGGAAGATCCCCTGAAGGAGGAAATGACAACCCACTCCAGTATTCTTGCCAGGAATACTGGACAGAGGAGCCCGGGGGGCTACAGTTCATGGGGTTGCAAAAGTTGGACATGACTGAGGGATTAAGGGTGAAAATGCTCTGACTTCCTCAACAGGGGCAGAGAATAATCTTGAGACCTGCTGTATCACCAATCCCTAACCTTTTTCGCACCAGGGACCGGTTTCATGGAAGACAATTTTTTCAGGGATGGAGGATGGGAGGCACACGGTTCAGGTGGTAATGTGAGCAATGGGGGGCAAAAAATGAAGTTTGTTTGCTCACTTGCTGCTCACCTCTTGCTGTGGGGACCAGTTCCTAACAGGCTGTGGACCAGTACTGGTTTGCAACCCAGATGTTGGGGACCCCTGTCCTACATGATCTGTTGGTCGATATCTAGTCTATTGACCTTCTTCCAAATCTAGAACTTTACAACTGGTCTTTTCAGCTTCCATCCCACTTACACACTCACTTTAACAAAAAGCTTCTTTTTGCCTTCAGTTAAGTGGCACTCAGGCTCCTTTGTCTGTAGGACTTTCTCAATAAGCCTCTATGACCATCATTGTCCTTTCCACCATTTGGTGTTTAGGGCTACGCCAGTTCTCCTCAAACTTGAATGTGAATTAGAAGGGCCTGGGAGTTTGTCATAAGTGCAACATCCCAGGTCCAGAGGGGCTGAAGTGATGTCAGAAAGTTGCATTTTACTAACATTCTAGGAAATTTGTGAAGATGATCCAAAGGGCACACTTTAGGAAATACTATGCTATACCTTCTGTGTAGCATCAAGTCAGAATGTGCTTATTTTGATGCAAGACATGGGATTTGTGGCTTTTAGAAGGGATGGGTCTGAGGATGGCCTTTTTTCACTATGAAGGAAAGTTTAGCTGAGCACTGTAGAGCTTCAGTACTCAACTCGTGGTCTGCAGCCCAACAGTCTCGACTTACCTGGAAGTTGAGCACAAATGCAGAATCTCAAGCCCTTCTCCATACTTTATGATTCAGGTTCTGCATTTTAACAAGATCCCCAAGTGATGCACATGTTCATTGAGGTGTCAGAAGCATGGGGTTAATGACTAGAACATGGTTTTGGATGGAAGCCAATTTGAGTTTAATTTTTGGTACCCTAATCTATCAGTTGTGTAAACAGGATTAGGAGCTTCACCTCACTGAGTGCCTTTTTCCTAGAGAGTAAATGGAAATAATAGATACTGCAAATATCATTTGAGTTAATGTTCTCTGAAGGAAAGTTATGACCAACCTAGACAGCATATTAAAAAGCAGAGACATTACTTTGCCAACAAAGGTCCGTCTAGTCAAGGCTATGGTTTTTCCAGTAGTCATGTGTGGATGTGAGAGTTGGACTATAAAGAAAGCTGAGTGCTGAATAATTGATGCTTTTGAACTGTGGTGTTGGAGAAGACTCTTGAGAGTCCCTTGGACTGCAAGGAGATCCAACCAGTCCATCCTAAAGAAGATCAGTCCTGGGTGTTCATTGGAAGGACTGATGTTGAAGATGAAACTTCAATACTTCGGCCACCTGGTGTGAAGAACTGACTCATTTGAAAAGACTCTGATTCTGGGAAAGATTGAAGGCAGGAGGAGAAGGGGACGACAGAGGATGAGATGGTTGGATGGGATCACTGACTCAAAGGACATGAGTTTTGGTAAACTCTGGGAGTTGGTGATGGACAAGGAAGCGTGGTGTGCTGCAGTCCATGGGTTTGCAAAGAGTCGGACATGACTGAGTGACTGAACTGAACTGACTCTTGGAGAATTCCTGACAGAAAATCGTACTTCATAAACATCAGTTTCTCAGCACTCATTCTACCTTAATAGTGCCCCAAATTTATATGGGAAATGAGAAAATTGCTTAAGAAACCAAAATGTTGTTCAAACACTACAGGTGGAAAATTTAGATTTCTAGAGGTATACAGAGATGTCCTTGAGAAACCTTAAGCACTGTCTGGGAGGAGCAAACCAGGGACACTTTCTATGTGACTGAAAGAAAAGAAAAATGAGGATATGTAAGAAAAGACATGAGGGGTTATAACTGAGCTGGGCCTTATGAGGTCTTCCTGGGACAGACACCTCCCCTATATCCTCTGCTGCAGCTTCTCTCTGAAGTACCTAGATAATAGTATATGATGTACATTTCCTGAGTTGTTCTGTAGGTGCTAAAACTACCACCAAATGGAAGAAATTAACTACTTGATGAGACATGAGCACATAATTTGCAGACCTATTGAGACCTAAGGATTGATAATGTTAACCCTTGTGACACCACTCTGTTGCCTCCCCATTATTCAAAGAACTCTGCAGGACCTGATGACATACCCTGCAATTGCACCCCGACTTAGCCTTTAAAAATGCTTCTGATGAAATCCTCCGGCGAGCATGAGCTACCTGTGCTCCTTATATTGGCACTTTACAGTAAACACTACAGTTCCCTGCACCACAAGCCAGTGTCAGTAGGCTGGCTTTACTGAATGCAGGAAAGTAGGCCCATATTTAGTTCAGGAGCAGAGTGAGTAACAAAAATGACTGAGTTCTCTCTAGTGATTCTACAGGGGTTAGGCAGTGTGGAATTGGAGGCTGGGAGAAAAGGTCAGGCACCCAACAATACAGCCTGCCCATGACTTTCCTGAAGGTGGCTGAGAGACAGTTATGCTGAGGGTAAATCAGAGGGTTTTCCACCTGATGCCCAGTCTCAGTGTGGGAAGTCAGGATGACATCTGTGGATGTGGTGAGCTTTGGAGAGGCTCTGTCCAAGGCATTCAGGGACTTTCCATGAGAGCCAGGAAACAGGAAGGTTGCCATCATGGCCAGCACACCATCCTTGTATTACTTTTTTGCCTGGAATGGGGGTTACTCTATAATTCATGGCTCAGCCTCTAGCCTACCGCCTACCTGCACACTCTGAGCTGGTGACTTAACTTCTTTGTGCCTCTTTTTATTTTCAATACACAGCTAATGATAGAACCTATGTCATAGAATAGTATGGGGTTCAAATCTGATAATACATATAAAAGGTCTACCTGTGACTCAGTTATCTACACTTTTGGTTTATTTATCATTAGAGTTACTATATAACATTCATAATATGAACAGTAAATGAATATCTTAATGTGGATGTCAGCTAGGAAATCTTGTGCTTCTAAATAACCCCAAGGCACTTAGTGTTTGACTTGTATTTAAAAGTAATTTCTGTTAGTTAAACTTAATATAATTTTATGATAATAAAATAAAATTATCATAAAATTATCAAAAATTATAATATGGTACTCATATTATAATTTAAACATTTCCAGGAGTTCTCAGAAAGGGGAATTTATATCCAATGATAGTAAAGCTAATTACCCAATTTGTGGAAAACTGCACTGATTTATCAGTTATATATCTGTTATCTCTGCAACTTATTCACAGAGCTTAGCAAACAGAGAGCTTCCATCACTCTTCCCATGTTTTTCATTGTTTCGCTCCACTGCTCAGAAGAGAGCAGCCCTCAGTGAGGTACTCCAGGCTCAGCTCCCCATCAGCAGGCTCACCTGCCTGCAGTCTCCCACGGCTCCTACTGTTCAGATCGAAGCCAGGCATTCTGTGTTCTCAATTGAACAAGATACCTTATTTTTTTTTAAATTAGATCCCCCTAGAAAACATCTAAGGAGCCAAAGTTTCAGCTGCTGTCAAACACTGACAAGTCTGTCTGATATGATTGTGGAGAATGACTTTATAGGCCATTCAAAAATGAATTCAACTAAACAGTGGCCATTTCTGTTAGATGCTTTCGAATTTGTGTTAGTTTGTGTGATCTAAAAGATGCTTGTTTAAGTTTTGGGTGAAGGGTTAATTTTGACACTTCATATTTTACCTTTTGGGTTTCCCAGGTGGCTCAGCAGTAAAGAATCCATCTGCCAAGAAAGAGAAGCAGGTTCTATCCCTGGGTTGGGAAAATACCCTGGAGAAGGAAATAGCAACCTATTCCAGTATTCTTGCCTGGGAAATCTCATGGACAAAGGAAGCTGGTGGGCTACAGTCCATGGTGTTGCAAAGAGTTAGATATGACTTAGCGACTAATCAATAAACCAACCAATTTTACCTTTTATAGGAGGGATTTTTTACTCTATGGATGGAGGCCAGTTTGAGAAATATCCAAATGATGTTGATATCTCTGTGGCTGCCATCATTGTCATCATCATCATCCCAGCAGTTACTATGTATTGAGCATCAGGAATTTCTGCCAGGAATTTTTGCATACAAAATAGAAAGTTTAATGTTAAGCATAGCACTTTCTGGTAAACCCTTTAGGGTAAATATTTGCAAAAATGTACTATGGGTAAAACTAAATAACTTAACCTTCCTTTAGAAAAATGAATATACATCTTTTGAATATTGGAGGATGTCTGCCAAACCTAATGATTTTGGTTTAAGGTTATCAGCTTAAGCCATTCTTTTTGACAATAATCAGTTTACAATGCAAATTATTAATGGGAGTCACTTGCATTACATTATGATATATAAGAGAACAGAAAAGAATGTGCGCATTGTTGAGAGCAAAAAGGAATACTTACCTATTCTGTCACAACTTAAGGTCCAATCATTGAGACATAAGTTAAAAAGAACCAGGGCCAGAAGACAGTTGTTTCTTACTGTGCCAAATTGCTATTAATCTGTAATATAACTGTTTCCACCAGTTGTAACCATCACCTTGTTAAAGAACAAATTCAATAAAGACATCCATGATCTGGTCAATAAGGCTTCACCCATGACATATGAGTCAGAGTCTGGAGAAAGGTCAATTCAGATGGATAGATTACTACATTGTTTTCCAGACATATATCTTCTCAAGGTGATAAGGAAGGGTAACAGACCACTAGTCAAGCATATTGGAATCAAATTTAAAGATTTATTGTTCCTTAAACTAAGTATTAGTGTAAGACCCACCAGTCTGCCCTTTGTTCATGAATCCATTGGCATAAGGGGCTGGAGAGAGAAGGGGGCTTCCATTAAACTGCTCAGCTTATGTTTGTGAGAGCATCAAGGAAATTTCTTTAAAGGGTGAAAATTATGCAAGGCCTACACAGTTAGATCTGATCTGACAAGTTAGTGAAGAGAAAGGCTCAACAGAACATCAACATTCTGGTGACTGAAAATCTTACTATGCATGTGTTAAAATGTGAACTTATAAATCACTAGCATCACCTAGAAACAAAACAAGGTAAGGTAAGTTCCTAAACTTTCGTTGGATTATGAAGTTGAGAAGAATGGGTGTCCTGGATACCAGCAGAGATCTGGGCTTTCAAGATTTTGTTCACTAGTTACTCTAGTTCCCCTCTCTTCTCAGTTTTCATTGAGCCCAAGTCTCCCATAAGTACTTATTACTTGTGAGTGTTTTGTAGGAGATGATAGTTTTACAGTAAAATTTAAATTTAATATTATTCTGAGTAGACTTTATTGAATTCTTTCCTAAATTCTGTTTCATTCATCACATCACCAAACTGGCTCTGTTTTATCTGGCTTACCGACAATGCTTTATAAACCATTGACTGGAGGAATGATAATAAAACATCACCAGTGGAATTTAAATGTTCCTTGTTCTCTTTCAATATTTAATCCTCAGTACAAACCTTGGTCCAACTATAAGTAGACATAAACGTTAGGACTATTATAACAAAATCACACCAGGGGGAAGATTATCACCTTTGGCCAATTCAATATACCAATCCTTAGAAGAATTAGCACTAGCTTAAAGCAAGTTTCCCCAATCCACCAGAATAGTTACCATTCAGCAAAATCAAATTCTAGACGACTGTCATTTCATCCTCAGGGACCCTTCCACAGAGGCCCTTGGATTTGCTCCCAATGACATCTTCAGCACAGTGAGACACATGGACTATTGATCTGATATCAAAGGCAATTTTACCCATGGAAAAGATATATCATAATATTGAAACAAAGCATGCTTAGCTTCTTAGAGAACCGAGTCAGCACCAGAAGGAAAAAACACTCCTGTGATTTGAACTAAGGGGCTTAAGTTACATTTCCTTTATGTTCACATTCCTTTAAACTTACATTTTATTTAATCTTTAATATGAAGATTGGCCAGTCTACCCTAACTCCAAAAATGTTTCCCTTTTGTTGCTATTGTTCAGCCCGTAAGAACTGTCTGACTCTCTGCCACCCCATGGACCACAGGCTCCTCTGTCCGTCACTATCTCCTGGAGTTTGCTCAAATTCATGTCCATTAAGTTGGCGATGCTATCTAATCATCTCATCCTCTGCCGTCCTCTTCTCCTCTTGCCTTCAATTTTTCTTAGCATCAGCGTCTTTTCCAATGAGTCTGAAAAGGTGGCCAAAGTTTTGGAGCTTCAGCTTATCATCAGTCCTTCCAATGAATATTCAAGACTGATTTCCTTTAGGATTGACTGATTTGATCTCCCTGCTGTACAAGAGACTCTCAAGAGTCTGCTCCAGCACCACAGTCCAAAAACATCAATTGTTTGTCTCTCAGACTTCTTTATGGTTCAACTCTCACATCCATACATGATTACTGGAAAAAACTATAGATTTGCCTATATGGACCATTGTTAGCAAAGTGATGTTTCTGCTTCTTAATATGCTGTCTAGGTTTGTCATGGCTTTCCTTCCAAGGAGCAAGTGTCTTATAATTTCATGGCTGCAGTCACTGTCCACAGTGATTCTGGAGCCAATAAATAAATGAATAAAGTCTGTCACTGTTTCCATTGTTTCCCCATCTATTTGCCATGAAGTGATGGGACCGGATGCCATGATCTTAGTT
>SJYT01073415.1:155158-183929 GCA_006410635.1 Cephalophus harveyi | reverse complement strand
TGTTTGTTTAGTCACTGAGTTGTGTCTGACTCTCTGTGACCCCATATATTGTAGCCCTCTAGGCTCCTTTGTCCATGGGATTTCTCAGGCAAGGATACTGGTGTGGGTTGTCATTTCCTTCTTCTGACCCAGGGATCAGACCCGAGTCTTCTGTTTGGTAGGCAGATTCTTTACCACTGAGCCACCGGGGTGATTTAGTGTGGGCCAGAATAAATTTAAAAATGGTTGTCTTACTAATTCTGGACAATGACAATTCAGAGTGAATGCTAATCTAGTTGGTGAACTCAGTGAACACGTTCCCAGAAATATGTAAACTGTTTAATAACTAAGCTAGGACTATAATATTTCCTAATTGTATCAAAGAGTCAAATCTTATCAGTTTCCCTATATCTTCCCTTACATCTTATTCAAAGCCTTATAACGGTATAAGATTTCCTCTAGAATTTATGTCCTGGTTACTTCTGTAGTCTAAGCATGTCTTAGTTCTCCAACACTACCCCATGCTGTAGCTGCCATACCATCTGAAGTGGCTGTTTCTTCATGCAGTTTTGTTAGCCTGAAATACTCCTTCTCTGTCTGCCTGGCAAACTCTTCCAAAACTCCATCAGAACTAGCCACTTTGGTCATTTTTGTGCAGCCTCTTCTATGGCAGAGTTAGACGTGATATTTGTCTTGCTCCACGACATTCCGTGTCCAGCTCTATAGAGAAGCTGCGACCCTGTTTTCATCGAATCACTTACCTGCCAGTTGCTCTCATGCCACTGGATTTTTGGAGAATAAGGATTGAAGTTTTAAAAAATCTTTGTCTCTTATCAGACTCTCTGGTGTATAGTTGATAATAAATATTTGCTGACTGAATTACGTGTGTGTATGGCTACGCTAAAGAGGGAGGCACATGAGCCAAAGATGAGGGAGAGGAAAGGATCACACTGAGCAGCTTTCCTTCTGAGCACCTATTTGAGAAGACTCAAAACACAACCGTGAGGAAGATACTGCAGACGAGATTACTGACTGCGATTTATGAACTGTGCCTGGAGAACAGCAGGATTTTAAAGGCTGTATGGACATAAGTGTTCCATAATGTTTTAGAAGTGAAAACAAAAGAATGGGGAGTCATTAGCATGTCCGCATCTTCCAATTTGAGTTTTAAATTAATTTGCCCATTTTGCTTTTTTTTTAAAAGCAATTTACCCTGGATGAACTGCTATGAAAGTTCTCTGTGACCTTGGGAAAGTCATTTAATATTGCTAGGCCTTGAAATGCTTATCAAAGAAATAAAAGGGATTTAGTATTCACACTAAAACAACATTTTGTTCTTCACTGACATCTTAATAGTTTAATGAAAACCATATTTTACAGGCTTATTACATAGAATCTAACTTCATTCCCTGACTTAATCGATGGGCTGCTCAATAATCTCCTGACCCAACCTGTTTTTTCTCAACAGCTTATTACAATATTTAAAGTTCCTACCCAGATCTGTTTGGGTTCAAGGTTACCTCTATAAGGATCTCTTTAAAATGCCATCAAGCTGTCTGGAGGCTAGACATGTAAACTCATCAATACATATTCAATATGGATTAATGGTCTTTATTTTTTGCATAGCCATAGAATCTAACTTAAATCTGATTGGATCATTGCTTTACTTAAAATCTTTTGGCAGCTTCCCAGTGGGCTTAGGATAAAGAGAAACTTCTTATTGTGGTCTTTGAGCCCCTTGAGTTCAATTTTCACCTTTCTAACTCTGATATTATTATCTGGGCTCCAAAATCACTGCACACAGTGACTGTAGTCATGAAATTAAAACTTTTCTTCAAGTTGCTCCTTGGAAGAAAATTTACAACAAACCTAGACAGTGTATTCAAAAAAGCAGAGATATCACTTTGCTGACAAAGGGCCATATAGTCAAATCTATGGATTTTCCAGTAGTCATATATAGACGTGAGAGTTGGACCATTAAGAGGGCTGAATGCCGAAGAATGCTTTCAAACTGTGGTGCTGGAGCAGACTCTTGAGAGTCCCCTGGACTGCAAGAAGATCCAACCAGTTAATCCTAAAGGAAATCAGCCCTGAATATTCACTGGAAGGATTGATGCTGAAGCTGAAGCTCCAATACTTTGGCCACCTGATGTCAAGAGGAGACTCACTGGAAAAAGCCCTGATGCTGGGAAAGATTGAGGGCAGGAGGACAAGGGGGTGACAGAGAATGAGATGGTTGGATGGCATCATCAACTCGATGGGCATGAATTTGAGCAAACTCCAGGACATAGNATGCTGGGAGGGTTTGGGGGCAGGAGGAGAAGGAGATGACAGAGGATGAGATGGCTGGATGGCATTACTGACTCGATGGACATGAGTTTGAGTGAACTTCAGGAGTTGGTGATGGACAGGGAGGCCTGGCATGCTGCGATTCACGGGGTCGCAAAGAGTTGGACACAACTGAGTGACTGAACTGAACTGAACTGAACTGAACATCTCAGACACTGGCTTAACAGGCATTGGTGTTGCTCAGTATTATTCCTGTTCTTTCATTTCAGAAACACTGCAGTGTTGTTTTTCCTCATCCTTATGACATTAGGTGTGGCTATGTCCCTTGCTTTGATCAAGGAAATATGAGAGAAAGTGATGTGTCAGTTCCAAGCTGAAACATCAAGAGCTGGCATGATTCACCATTTCCATACCCGTCTTGTGTCCAAGTCTGTAAAGGCTTCCTTAGCCTACCTCCCTCAGTGATGATAATGGGGAAGAGGGCCTTTGCTAATCCAAGATTGTCTTAAGCCACTGAGATTTGAGAGCTGTTTGTTACTATGAAGGTGCTAATCTTCATTAAGTGTCTACTATAAACCAGGCTTTGAGCTAGGCCCTGGAAAGTATGTAGTCAAAGATTGTATTTCCTGCTAATACAGAGCTTACAATCCAAAATGGAAAATACATGTATGAATAAATGCTATAAAATGTGATGCATGCCTTAATAGAGGCCTGACTGACAGGTTGGTAAAGGACTGATTGACAGATGGAGGGGAGCTAACCCAGTGAGAGGGACAGTCTGGGTAAGTTATGATAGGAAGAAATGACAATGGAAGTCCCACTGAAAGAAAGAGAATCTGATGGGTATTATCCAATGATAGCATAAAGTTACCTCCACACCTAAAATTTTGAGGTTTTAAAAATATAAACAAAATCTTAAGCCCATCTGAGGTCAGACTACTGGTACATCCAGGAAACACTCTGTATCTGACAGAATTAATAACAAAAATTGTGTAGAAAAAAAGCAAGTTATTTTCTATATTTATTAACTATGTATTTCTCTCTCATAGTTACCTAAATCTTTTCCCATCTACACCATCATATAAGCTATGTTCTGTGGGGTCCAAGTCTATGCCTATCCTAAGTGTGGTTTAAATCTGACAGCAATCCTCCAACCATTTAGTGTATTTGAGACAAGGATACAAAGGGAAATCCGTTAAGTCAGATGTTACAATAACAAGAGAAGGACTAAAGCCAGTTAGTGGGCAAAGCTCTGGTTGTAAGGTAATGCATACAAAATAGGAAACAGAATTAAGAGCAAGATAGGAATCCAGAAAGCAAGCCAGAACAGATGCTGTGCAATGGAAGTTAGAAACTAAGCCCTGAGCCCAGAACTCTGCATTTTCAAAATTTACTCTAATGGTACAGAATTAAATGTTTAATACCTCATGTCAAAATGAATACATAAAAGTTTAATTTTTGACTGAGCAGTATATGACATAAATGTCATCTTAGATGATAAAATGTGTTAATATATTTCAACCTGTTGGCAGTTGCAAATGCTGCTCAATCACCCAAATGAAATATTACCAAACTCTGTTTCTTCTTCCTTTGAGCCAACAAAACTAGAGAGTATCAAACTACTATAGGGTATTCTTACTACCCTATAGGGTGGCAAAACTTGGTCCCCCCTCCTCCTTATATGTACTTTTTTTAAATCAAAAAATGTGGGACTTCCTGGCCAGTCCAGTGGCTAGGACTTCACGCTTCCACTGCATGGGGCATAGATTTGATTCCTGGTCAGGGAACTAAGATCCTGCATGCTGCACAACACAGCCAATTCAGCCAAAAAGGAAAAAAACAAAAAACAAAAAAAAAAAATATTGTTTTTGCTTTGGCTCCATCCCTTCATTCTTTCTAGAGTTATTTCTCCACTGATCTCTAGTAGCATATTGGGCACCTACCAACCTGGGGAGTTCCTCTTTCAGTATCCTATCATTTTGCCTTTCCATACTGTTCACTAAGCACAGGCGGCTGCGGCCAGTGCACTAAGCATGGCCAAGAGGAGCTACCCCATGTACGCGGTCAGGGGAAGAAGCTGGGAGGACCCCATGCCCGAAGGGTGGTGGCCAAGAGGAGTTGTCCCATGTCCGAGGTCAAGAGCCGCGGCTTAGAGTGCCAGGCTGCGAAGGCGCAGGAACAGCGGAGAGGAGCCACCCCGCGTCCGAGACCAGGGGTGGGGCCTGAGGCCAGGGGCGGTGGCCGGGAGGAGCAACCTCACGTTCAAGGATTGGTGGCTGCGTGGGCGCAGGAGGGCCTAGAGAAGCCATCCCACGTTGAAGGTCAGGAAGGGTGGCAGTGAGGAGATACCCCTCATCCAAGGTAAGGAGCAGTGGCTGCGCTTTGCTGGAGCAGTCGTGAAGAGATACCCCACGCCCAAAGTAAGAGAAACCCAAGTAAGATGGTAGGTGTTGCAAGAGGGCATCAGAGGGCAGACACACTGAAACCATACTCACAGAAAACTAGTCAATCTAATCACACTAGGACCACAGCCTTGTCTAACTCAATGAAACCAAGCCATGCCTGCAGGGCAACCCAAGACGGGCGGGTCATGGTGGAGAGGGCTGACAGTATCAGAGGGCAGACACACTGAAACCATACTCACAGAAAACTAGTCAATCCAATCACACTAGGACCACAGCCTTGTCTAACTCAATGAAACTAAGCCATGCCCACCGGGCAACCCAGGGCGGGCAGGTCATGGTGGAGAGGTCTGACAGAATGTGATCCACTGGAGAAGGGAATGGCAAACCACTTCAGTATTCTTGCCTTGAGAACCCCATGAACAGACACAACTTAGTGACTGAAGAACAACCACCACCGCCCTCTCCAGACTCATCCCTATTACTCTCCACCAACTCTTTTAGTTTCGAAAATCACCCTGCTATTACTTGCTGTTCCCCCGACCACTTTTCCTTGACAGCCGAGTTATTACCTACTTATCTGTGGCTTGCCACTGAACTGCTGCTCTGCTGGGATAGTGTTCCCTGACTGTCAGGACTAAGTCACCTCTTCCTGTCCACACTCCCAGAGCACTTCTACGATGATCAGATTAATGTCTGTCTTCCTTACTAGATCACAAACTCCCTGAGGACAGGGATTACATCTGCTTTTGCTTACTGTTACATATTTGCTGACTATCATGATCCCTGGTACAGTATTATGCCCTCCATAGATATCTGTTGAATGAGTGAAGGACTAAGGGATTAAATAAGGTAAGGTGAATTTGCTCAGTTGTGTCCGACTCTTTGCGACCGCATGGACTGTAGCCTACCAGGCTCCTCTGTCCATGGGATTCTCCAGGCAAGAATACTGGAGTGGGTTGCCATTTCCTTCTCCAGGGGATCTTCCCGACCCAGGGATCGAACCCAGGTCTCCCGCATTGGAGGCAGACGCTTTAACCTCTGAGCCACCAGGGAAGCCCNCTCCTCTGTCCATGGGATTCTCCAGGCAAGAATACTGGAGTGGGTTGCCATTTCCTTCTCCAGGGGATCTTCCCGACCCAGGGATCGAACCCAGGTCTCCCGCATTGGAGGCAGACACTTTAACCTCTGAGCCACTTTGGAGGGATTAAATAAATAAGTAAATAAATATATCACCAAACAAATCAGCTCTGAGTCTTAACCAAGCACAGAAGTTTGTGGAATGAGATTAAAAGTAGATTAAAAACCCAGACTTCCCAGTGGGCTACCAGAATCCCCATTCCTGCCTCACTCAGCCTGTTTCCTTTCTCTCTCTCCTAGGCCTCCCCTTCTAGTTCATTCCGTTTCAGCCACAGAGGCCTTCCTGTGGTCCCTCAGGTTCACTGGGGCCTTTGAGCTTTGGCCTTTCATCCTATGAACGCTCCTCCAGACTTCCTCAGGGCTCATTGCTGGTTCCTGAAGAGCTTCACTGAAGCCCATTTTGAAAGTACAATCTTCTTCCTGCACCCAGAACCCCTAAAGGCCTCATCTTCCTTACCATGCTTTACTTTTCTTTTCAGCATAGCCATACATCTATGTCCTATATAATTGACTCATTTATTTTTCTTTTTTGGTTTCCCTTCTTATAATGTAAGCTCCTTGGGGCTGGGGACCTCTGTTTGATTCATTGATATAACCCAAATACCTACTTGGAGCATTGCCTGATGACATGTGTTAGCTCCACAAATATCTGTTAAATGAGGGGAAAGACATGGGCAGGAACATTGTCTATGTGAAGTGTAGAATGAAACCTACCAGGCCATCAGTAGTCAATAGATTCCTGATGAAGGGCAACAGGAGGAAGGCAGGATTTTAAAGACAAAGTTATCCACTCCTCCATTTTGCATTAGGTCCAACTCTGCTTTTAAGTTAATGAACATTTACGGGGAAAGATTGTAATCTACTCCATGTTAATTTATATAATAGATAGGCTTATGGGAATGGCTATGATTTTGACAAATGAGAGATTTCTGCCTTTCAATTCTCCTATATAAACATGGCAGATGGTTATATAAACATAGTAACCAAGAACTGTATTTGGCAAAGAAACAAGAAATATTCTTACAGGGACATTCTGCTCTTTTCTTTATAAGAACTAGGGAATTGTATAAAGGCACGAAGTTCCTTCCCTCCAGTTTGTGAAAGGTATCTGTTACCATGTTCACTCACCTCAACAAGATTTCCAAACTGATCAAGCTTTATTGCTTTTACTCTAGTTGGATAATATTGATAAATTTGATGTTTATTACCTTTATAATTAGGAGAAATATGTTTGTGCTTTATTCTTTAATATTGACAATGTACTTGATATTTAATACATGGAAATCTGAATTCTCACAAAGTATAGAGAGGAAAGAAAAAATAACGGGAATGACTCCAAAGTGTTTTAAGTAATATAACACCTTTAAGAGGGAAATTTTGCTGAAATTTGCTGTTTAGTGGGAAATCTTAACTAAGTTGGGTTTAAAAATCAGTTGTATCAGACTGAGAGGAGGTTAGATAATTTTTAAGGTCAAACTTGAAGTTATAAGGAAGATAATACAGACTTTATTCTCAAGAACAGCTGTTGGAGTGTATTTAGCCCATTAACAAACAGATAAAGAAAGATCTTTTGTTTCTTCTCCTGTTGCTCTTGCTCTTTGAATCCTTACATGATTTCTCTGCCCACACTTCCTCTAAGCTATTTTCTCACAAAAGATGGTTTTACGTGGTGGTTTGCCTCCTACATCCCTACCCACCTCCTCCCCAAGGCTTTAGTCTTTTTAAAAGAATAGGAAAAGAGCTAACCCTGTGATCTTAATGAAATTATTTAGGCTACTGAAGTTCTCTCAATTCATGTTGTAGTTGTTTTACATTACATTACATTTTACATTACGTTACATTTTTTTATGACTTGTGTTATGTTGACATTTGTGTCTTTTATTTTATGGGAAGATTTCTAATTGAAGTCCAGTGGTCTAGATTTCAAGTATCTAGGCAACGACTCTTGTTATATAATGGATATTTAAGGCATTACATCAGAAAAAGACCAAACCAAACCAAACAAAGTTGCAGGTAGGTGGGGTCATAAGATATGTGCCTTGAATCCAAGAGCTGCAAAACTTTGTTACTGACAATACTGGAGAGCTGGGAAAGCTTCATTCTCTCCGCAAATTTTAAAGAGTGAACAAGCTTAACTCACCGAACAAAACACTGAAATGTTTCTAATTCCCTTACTATCAATGAAGGTAGACCAGAGAATGCGGAGAGAATTTTACCTTAGGGAAATGTACTGCTGTGCATTTTCAGTAACTGTATAGTCCATTTCTGCCTCTATGCTTGGAAATTAACAGCATGTTAACAGGACTATTGCCTACTCTGTGGCACTGTCTGCTTAGGATTAGGCCATTAAATATTGATGAACATAATTGTTCCTGCACTTGAACATCAGAAGGATGGAACTAAGAGTAGTTTAACTGGCATTTGCCTTTCTGCTTGGTAAATAGAGGGCTGGATTTCAAAGTAGAAAATGGGCATTACCATGTACTCAGTTCCATAGCCAAAGCATCATTGACCAGAAACTGTGGCTTGTAAAAATGTTATAGTAAAAGTTAAATGATACAATTTAGTTAAGCTTTGCTGGAATTTACTGAAATAGAATGTGGCAGAGCTATGCCTTCAAAAGATGCAGGCAGGATTTCTTGTCACTTATCTAATTATTTTTAAATTTTATAGTGAGAGAAGATGATGGCACCCCACTCCAGTACTCTTGCCTGGAAAATCCCATGGATGGAGGAGCCTGGTGGGCTGCAGTCCGCGGGGTCGCGAAGAGTTGGACATGACTGAGCGACTTCACTTTTTTTTCACTTTCATGCACTGGAGAAGGAAATGGCAACCCACTCCAGTGTTCTTGCCTGGAGAATCCCAGGGACGGGGGAGCCTAGTGGGCTGTCGTCTATGGGGTCGCACAGAGTTGGACACGACTGAAGCGACTTAGCAACAGCAGCAGCAGCAGCAGCAGTGATATTCACAAGTGTTATGGTAAGAACAGCTATAGTATTTAGTGTATTTTATAGTCTAAAGAATTTCTTATACTTTTACCAAGTAATACCTTAGACAGCCTGCTGACGACTGAATAAAAGTCTCTAGGACTTTATTGCATTACACTTTGTCCTGTGTCTGTCTTCCTGACCAGTCCTCTCCAGTGTTCTTGCCTGGAGAATCCCAGGGACGGGGGAGCCTAGTGGGCTGTCGTCTATGGGGTCGCACAGAGTTGGACACGACTGAAGCGACTTAGCAACAGCAGCAGCAGCAGCAGCAGTGATATTCACAAGTGTTATGGTAAGAACAGCTATAGTATTTAGTGTATTTTATAGTCTAAAGAATTTCTTATACTTTTACCAAGTAATACCTTAGACAGCCTGCTGACGACTGAATAAAAGTCTCTAGGACTTTATTGCATTACACTTTGTCCTGTGTCTGTCTTCCTGACCAGTCCGTGAGTTTCTTGAAGGATTATTTCCTGTTTATCATCTTAAACTCAGTGCTCAGTGCAGTACTAAATATATCCTATGTAAATCAATAAATACAAATTCAATTTAGTGGTCAGCATCGTCCTTTCTCTTGATATCATTACCTGGTTATAGAAATATCTTAACTAACAGAACTGAGCATAACTAGCTTCAGATACTCTACCAAGGTTTCAGGAGATAGTTTAGATTATTGTAAAAACACGGGCCTTCCTGACAGGCAGGTTTGTGTTGGGATTTAGGCTCTATCACAAACTAGCATGTGATTTTGGCAGGTATTTGAGTATTTGAAAATTTCAAAATATTTTTAAAATATTTAAAATTCCCGTCTTTTCCATTAAGACAGAAACAACAATTTCTACTTCTTAAGCTGTTCTGACAATAACTGAAATAGTGTGTTTAAAAGATCTATCCACAGTGCTCAGATCACCAAAAATTTTTCAATGGCAATAATTTATTTTTGCATTACATATAAAAATAATTGGGGCTACTTTAAAAATCTTTTCAATGAGTCTGTCTTTTTATTAAAATGCATACACAGCAACAATGCTGGGAGATTATTTGTTTAATTATTAATAAAATGACTTTCAATATTGTCTCTTTTGTGGTTACATTTTATGTATGTATTCTATCTATGTATTTTTTTACCTTTATACTGGTCTGTGTGCCACTGATGGCTTGCTGGATAAACTGAGCCAAACCCATGTCTCATGCTATGGTGAACACCGTTATTAGGGACTGAACTAAGTTCCCTCAGAATTCATATACTGAAGCCCTGACCTCTGCACTTCAGAATTTATATTTGGAGATAGGACCTTGAAGGGATAATTAAGTTTAAATATTAGGGTGCATACGGATTAATTTGACTGGTGTCTTTTTGTGAGGAGGGGTGTAGGCCCCTCAGAAGAGACTCAAGAAATTCACATTCACAGAGCCAAGTCCACACAAAAGCCCAGTGAGAAGGGGGCCACCTGCAAGTCAAGAGCAAGGCCGCAGAAGAAATTAGCCTTGCTGACCCCTTGATCGTGGACTTCTGGCCTCCAGAACTATGAGAAAATAAATTCCTGTTGAGTCGTCCAGTTTGTGGTATTCTGCTATGACAGCCGAGCAAACTAATACAACTGTTTACATGAAACTAAATTCAATTCAATTTTAATTGGATAGAAACTGAATCAAACAAATAATTTTAAAAATTTACGGAAAAGAGCAGATTGATTAAGGCTGATTCTATGTGCACTCTGGCATATATGAGGTGGAGTATTACAGGTGCATTTTTTCTGGATTAAAAAAAAAAAATTCTTATCTACTGGTTCTCAGGAAAGAGTCCCTATTGCTTGACATACGAGAGCATAAATATTGTGAATGAAGCCTATGAAAGTGTTCCACATGTCCATCTTAACAGACCCTCATGGTGGAATGAGTCATATTCTCACTCATCTTTTTGTTACATTCATTGACTAAACTAAAACTGTTGCCTAAAATATATTAAAGACAAATATTAAAGACTAGAAACCATTTTCTTTTAAACTTTTTTGAGAAATGCATAATGCCGATTCAATTTTATAATTGCTCTTTTTCCCCAAATGACCCCAAATTTCTACTGTCAAAGCTAGAAAACCTCTGTAGAATTAAGAGAGCTAAAATTTTACTTTGAACTTTCTCCTAAGTAGATAGAGTTTCATTCACAACCAGATAAAGATATCTTTGTATCCTACTTATTGCAATAATAGACCGGATGGATTCTTGGTAAAACCTGAATATTTTTAAATGCTCTATATGTTCTAGTTCTAAATTGCATGTTTTAAGCATATTGCTTTGAAATCCTGAAAAAAATGCATACTGAATTTTGATGTGTTCTAAAACAGTCATGAAAATTAACATCTTCCCTCAGCCCAGGGCCAAACAGATTTTTTTGCAGGGCCAAATTAGAATCTGCCTACAGGCTTCAGATAAAAAAAGGTAGCAAGCAGGCAACTTTTTAAAGTCAAAAAAGGCAAAGTAATCTTACATGGCTATCTTTTTTGGTAATCTAAGTAGTGGGGAAGGGAATAATCTTTTAACTTGGCCTTAACCCTTCAGAGTATGTGGATGGTAATAGATCTTTTACAGGACATAAGCAAGCATAATGATACTTTACATTCTATTGGCAAAGAATTGTTTTAATATAGAAATATAAATTACCGGAAGTAAAACAGATAGGGCATGTTAACTAGGTACTCGCCTTAAATGTTTTTGTTAGCGTTTACATTTGAGCAGATCTAACTTGTCATATGGAATTGGGAGGTCAGAAACCAGAATCATGGATTACTAACTGCAGACTGCTATTCTACTGGCTTGGAAATTCCCTAGGTAAAACTCCATAGATGATAGACATTTACTCTTCTATTAATATCTCCTGCAGATGGAAACCCTTCTGGTAGAAGTGATTTCCAGCATTATGTTCCACTGGGTCCTTTAGCGGGTCACTTCTTGGTACACTCTGATCAGCTCTTTCACAGTTTTACATTCCTTTCAAGTCTGTTGAAGAGTGTCTTACAAGGAAATTCTGGAAAGAAATCAACCAGCCAGCCAGCCAGCCAGGATGTTTCCTACACAACAGTATTTTATGGTCCTTTACAAAGCTGCTAAAAGGGGAATCATCCTTTTGCAGTTCTCCCATCAGATTACAGTTTTAACACCGGGAGTGTTGGCCATATCTGAATTCAGAGACCCTTAGAATTAACAAGAATCTCTCACTTCTCTGGAGTCCCCATTGATACTGGCCTGCAACATAGTCATTTACCTGGCTAAGTAAGAAGTACTGAAACCTCGTTACAGTCTTTTCAGCTTCCTTTGAATCCTTTTCCAGGGCAGTTACCTCTAGCAGGCTAAGTTCTAAGGGGTTGGTAAAATACCCTGCTTATTCTCCAATGAACTCCTTGTATTTGATGTTCTGACACAGTCAAATGACCCCTCAAAGACATCATGTTGGCTGCAATTTCACCACCCCCACACCCTAGCCCCAATCTTTGTATTTTCCAAGTTGCTTTAAATCTTTGAGGAATGAGTCCTAGGGGAAAATCAGAGTTCTTAAATCTAGTAGACTGAGATTACACAAAAAACTGTAATTATATCATTCTTGGGTTGAAACTGGGCAAACATGAAATTCTTTGTCTAGGAGTACTCAGATTATGATTATAATGAGCTGTAATAGAATCTCATGATCTGTCCATCAAGGCCAGTGTTCTAGGTGTGCCAGCTTTTGGAGGAATTTTATGAGTGCCCAGATCCAGTTTATCAGGAAAGGTGCAGCGCACATCTATGATTTACAATCCACTTGTTAGAAGTTTGAGAAACTCTTTATTAATATCTGTGTTAATGTGTCTGATGAACACACTCCCTGGATTAAACGCTGAAGGAGGTGGGTTATATGTTGTTCAGTTCAGCTCAGTCGCTAAGTCGTATCCGATTCTTTGCCACCCCATGGCTTCCTTGTCCTTCACTGTCTCCTGGAGATTGTTTAAACTCATGTCCATTGAGTTGGTGATGCCATCCAGCCATCTCATCCTCTTTCATCCCTTTCTCCTCCTGCCTTCAATCTTTCCCAGCATCAGGGTCTTCTCCAGTGAGTTGGCTTTTCACATCAGGTGGCCAAAGGATTGGAATTTCAGCTTCAGCATTGTCTTTCCAATGAATATTCAGGGTTGATTTCCTTTAGGATCGACTGGTTTGATCTCCTTGCTTTCCAAGGAACTCTTCTCCAACACCACAGTTCAAAAGCTTCAATTCTTCAGTGCTTAGCGTTATGTCGCTAGTTCTACAAAATACAAGGATCTCTATGGAATATCCTAACTCATCCCTGATCCACTGAATGCATTATGCTTGAGAGTTATTAAGGGAAAAAAATTCCTTTAAACTTCTTGAAAGTCTCTTTGGAAAACTCTACTTGACCCAACTTATAGTTCTATGTCTGACAGTGCTCAATGCTGAATACAAACACACAAACTTTAGATAAATGCTTAGGACTGAAAAAAAAGGAGCATACATTCTCTCTTTCTCCCTCCACTACCCCCTCGGTCTCCTTTGTTGAACCCAGATTATGAAGAAAAAACATTTAAATGAATGACCATTTAACAGCAGTGCATATTAAGCTTATTCATTATGTGCCATGAACTATGTAAGGAGCCAAAGAAAGAAAAGTAAGATACTGCTTTTGCCCAGAGTCTAATGGAATAGATAGAAAGAAAAAGAGAATGTACCAGAAAGGATATAATGTGATGAGTAAGAAAATGAATAAATCAGAAACCATAATGGAAATGTAACCATGTGGAAGGCAAGGAAGTTTTCACAAAATACTCTAAAAATATAGAAAAAAAATTGATTTTTTAAAAGCTTAGAACAATTCATAATGAGGAAAATTGTATTTTTTGCCCTATAAAAAAGCTTGCAGTTCTAATCTATTATAGTAGGACATGTGTTGTTTGCTAGCTTTTGTTTTTATTTTTATAAGATAATGAATTGTACTCATCTCCCTTGTGATTTGGAGCATAAGGTTTTATATATGTGGGATGTAACAGTAGAGTAGAAATATTAGCTGTTCTAAACAGAGACCATCCTAGCAATGTTGGTCTTATTAGCTCAGAATAATAAATCCAAACTGTAGAAACAGTAAAAAAAAAAAATTGAACAAGGAAATGAAGCTAAACAAAATTCCACTAAGACATGTTCTTTTTGACCATTGATGTTAACTTGCAGGCTGTAATCCACACTATCTTGTTTCTACCCAGGGCTCCATTTTGAGTCATTATTTTATATTATCTACAGACAGATAATCATGGGCAGAAATGTGACAAAGTTTGATGCTTTCAAAATTTGGAGAAGAAAGATATGGTAAAGAGGTATTTTCTAAAGTATTCAAATCAAAGATCTTTCAATTGCAACTCAGCAGAAAAATAGTTTCTAATAAATCTCTTATAAATACATTGGCATATTAAATTTGGGTGGCAAATGTTATTAATTAGCTTGCCAATCACTTCCCAAACCAGTTCTCTGGAACTCAGAATACGTAAAAAAGCACACACAAATTCAAAATTCTGGGTTTATGATAGCATTCACAATATAGTATTGATGATGCTCAACCCTTACCAATAGCACATTCATTCATTCTTGTATTCATTCATGTATCTTATGTGGTACTATACTTGAGGATCCAGAGAGGAATATGGCACAGTTTCAGATCTCAAGAAGCCATAACCTTTTAGAGGAGATGACATCACCATGGCTTTCCACGCGCTCATTCTCTTTCATTATACGTATACAAAATGTGGAACGATGGATAAGAAGGTTTGCAGGTTGGAAGCCCTGTCTTCGAGTTCTTCTCCTAGTGGGTTAATAGCTATGTTCACAGCAGGGCAGATTCCCATCTGTAAAATGAGATAGTAATTTGCTCATTGAGTTAAGGGGATTATATGAAATAGTCCCTGTGATTCACTTAGCACTAGCTCTGGCACATTCAAATTGATTAAAAAAAAATATTAGCTATTATTATCATATTACTTGAATCTGGACAAGAATGATTTTCTCTTTTTGCTCAAGCAACTTATTCATGAATCACAAATCATAGGTGAAAATACTGGGATTCAAACTCAGGTTTTAGTGCCGAATGATTTATATGCATAGCATTTTTTTCTTTCTACTACATTAGCTCTCTTCTGAAATAGCTTCATTTCCAAGACTTCCTTGAAAGGATAACACTTATAATTAATATGGAAAAATCTTCCATGTAGTTCTTTCTAAATCTTCTTTTCTGTAGCCTATTTTGCTAAATCTTCTGTAAGGGTTATTCTTTTTACTTTCTCACAGAAATATTTATAATATTGCAGCATGATACTCATTACTAAATAATGAATAATCATTATAAAATGAGTTATTCACTGTTGCCCAAGAAAACATCACATTATAGACCTAGCAACTTCAGACCCTTGATTAACTCTTCTTTTGTAGCTACTAAAAGTAGTTTTTTAAAAACAAAATCTTAAAAAAAGATGTCAAGCATGTACTAAAGCTTTGTCAGTTCTGTTTTCAGGCTAGAGTTTTTTTTTAACTGCTAAGTTATACACCCCATTGGAATCCATTACCGTGGCAGGTTTTTCTAGGCAAATAGCACACCAGAGGGAAGTTTGGCTTTGAGTTTTCTTCTTTCTGATTTAGTTTATTCTTTGGTTGCTAATTTGCATTTTTCTCTGAAAAAGATTAGAATTATAATACATATGCAAAAGCATAAAGCAAAGAAAGACAACCCGTGGCACCCCAACAGTATGAATTTGGGCAAATTAACATCACCAATTCCATCTCGGTTTAAACATCTGTAACAGGGATATTAATCTCTACTATAAAGGTCTGTTTTGAGGATAAAATGTGATGATGTGCTGGAGCTGGCCAATTGTTAATTATTCAGAAATTTTGTGAGATAGATGTTAAAATCTTGGTAGTTTAAAATTGGCATGGGGGAGTATTTACATAATGGAAATCAGCAAATTCTATAAATTATAGCTTCCTTTTCCTTCCTGGAGAGCAGGTTTAACAGTACATCACTGGGTCATCCTTGTAATCTGCCTAGTAAAGTTCTAGACCCACATTCAGAATTCAATATTTTTAGTTCTTAAAAGTATGATTATGATGTTAATGCAGAAATATGCATAAAAGCATTTCTCTTCATTATCTCACCAAAGGCTTGTACCAATTTATACCTTCATGATAACAATAAAGATGTCAAGATGTTTGTATTTAAAAACCTACCTCTTAGTTCCTGTACATAGAAATCAAATAAGAATATAAAGGATTCCCTGGTGGCTCAGACGGTAAAGAATCAGCCTGTAATGCAAGAAACCCGGGTTCAATCCCTAGATCAGGAAGATCCCCTGGAGAAAGGAATTGCTAACCACTCCAATATTCTTGCCTGGAGAATTCCATGGACAGAGGAGCTTGGTGGGCTACAGTTCACGGGGTCACAAAGAGTCAAACACAACTGAGCAACTAACCGACACTTTCTTATGAAATAAATAAATAAATGAGAATATACTGAGTTGCATGAGAGAAAACTTCTTATTAGTTGATAACCAAGAGGCCTTAATGAATGGAAATGCAGAAATACTGCTGGTTGCAGGTTATTGTTAGCTTCTTATATTATTCCATCTTTTGGGTGGCAATACGTCAAATATTTCATGGATTAATTTGAGCTAACATTAGAAAACAAATATTTTCTGAGCATAGCCTGCCCCCTCATCACTGTATTCATCTGTGAGCTCTATTACTTTTGTTTCTTCTATGCAAAGAATTTTGCTTGCCTGAAAATAAAGTATTTGAAAAATCAAATACAAATTAAAAATGTGTTTTTAATGATAGGTCCATGGCTTAGCTCTGCAGAAGTTATCTGTATATCAAATACCATTATGGTTATGACTTGCATTTTATCTGGATACAGGGAAAGCAAGGTTCCAGACAGAAAAAAGCAGTTTCCCAAACTTCACTTGTGCAAGTGATTAGAGATGGCTGTCTGAATTCACATTTCAGAGGGTAAGCTCAGAAATGGACCACATTTTGAGTCAGATTGCTTCTATGAGAAAGGATGAGGGAATCTGCTACAGCTAGACAGCAGATGTTGGGGAGAGAAAACTCCCCATTTAGATATAGAAGAAGGGATACAAAGAATAAATAAAGTGTATCAAAGGATGTTGAAGGAGTATTTATAGTCAATATTGACTGACAGAAAAAATATTGATCAAGGCAATTTTATTTTTGATGAAGTGTCTAAGAAAGTTGTTTCTTAGATTCTGTTACAGTTCTTTTATCTTTCTAATATACTATTGGCCTATGCAGTTTTATCCTATAAAAATATATAAATTGAATAAATGTATAACATACAAATGTATATCCTCACAGTGATTTTCACTGATTGTGAGTGTTTTATAATTTAATGTAAAATTTTAAAAAATAGAGAAATGTGTGAAGTGTAGATAATCTCATCTTTCAGATGAAACTGTTAAAATTTGGATAATAATCTTTTAGACTTTAAAAAATCAAACTCATATATTCAAACATATATATACTCATGTACATAAGCATAGACATATATTATTGCTCGTTTGCATGTTTCTTTATTTTGAATATGGGACTAGTTAGTTAGTTAGTTAAGTCGCTCAGTCGTGTCCGACTCTTTGCGACCCCATGGACTGAGCCTACCAGGCTCCTCCGTCCATGGGATTCTCCAGGCATGAATACTGGAGTGGGTTGCCATTTCCTTCTCCAGGGGATCTTCCCGACCCAGGGATCGAACCCAGGTCTCCCGTATTAGAGGCAGACGCTTTAACCTCTGAGCCATTCTAAAAACTTGCTTTTGCATTTAGTATAGGATATATAGCATGTAGACCTTTTCCATTATTTTTATATTTGTATAGTATTCCATTGATTGTATATTCCATCATTTTTATAACTAACGTAAAGATAGAAATTTAGGAGGTTAACTTTTCAACAATAAAACAGTGGCCATTCCTATGTATATCTCTATCTTATATATAATTATACATTTATGGGTATGTTTGTAGAATAAATACTCCAAAATGGATTCCTAATTTCTGCTTTTAATTCTCAAAATAACCTGGCAAGGTAAGGTTGCTATTCTTATACTCATTTTATTGGTGGGTGAACTAAGGAATAAACAGGTTAAATAGCCTATCCAAAGTCATGCTGCTAGTAAGGTAATGAGCTAGGTTGCATACTTGTACTGTACTCGCACAGTCTGACTACAGAGCTCTATACAAATGTGTCACCATTTTTGATTCTTAGTGTTTCATTTATTCTCATATTTTAACATCTCTGAATCCAGAATCCATCTCCACACTGATGCCATTTTATCATTGTCAGCTGGATAGGACATGATATAGACGTTATTGCTAACATATGTGCACCTAGGTTGTTATTACTTGTTCCGTGACTATACTGGTAACCCCCCAACAAGTCATTTAAGGACTTGACAGTATGGATATGAGACCTGGTTGTTGTCTGAAAATCCTTTGAAATCTACATTTAAATAAAAAACAACACCAGTAATAAAAGTTGCCAAATGGGTGTCAAAAGCCTATAAGAAAACTCTAGAGGTTAGCAGAGAATTTTTATAAAGCTATATTGCATCACCAGCAATCTTGATGGGATATTGGATAATATTTTGCAGAAAAATGCAGACAGACATTGTTAACTCTAAGTCAAAAAGTATATAAGAAGAATTGGACCACAAGTGTAAAGAATTTCAACCAATTGGTTTAATTTATATATTCAGTGTTATGCATGCCAAGGAGTGATATGTGATAAAGTACAGACCTAAATGTAAAAAAGCTCTTTGAGTAAGTAAAAATAAAAATTATAGATGGCAAGAAAATGATGTATATGTGCAATTCACAGTTTTTTTTTTCTTGGATATACTTAACATAAAGGTACCCCTCATAATTAGTAGCTTTTTAGGATTTAGTGAAATATATTAGTACCTTATGGAATTGTTTTAAGAATGACTATACATGCTTAGAACAGTGCCTAACATATAATGAGCATGTGATAAATGATAGTTATTAAAAATATTTAATAGAAATTGCAAACTTTTTCCCAAAAGAGTGAATCAACTTACAATATCAATTTAGCAGTTTTATTATGGTAATTCTTATAACTCTTTATTAAAAAAAAACAAAGCTATTATCTCAAAGCTATCATATGTGACCATGTATCTTCTGTGCAGATAAATAGTTAAGTTTGCTGAAAGTCTAAAAATACCCCCCAATATACCATCTATATAGTCCATAATAATTTAATTCTTACCCATTATTTCCTCAAATAGACGTTTAAGATTTCTGGGTTATATATGGAAATGAAGATTGAAATTTCACCAATGGTTCTTTGATAATAATAATAACTGCTATTTTTTAAGAGATACCATTTAAACATTTTTTTAAAGGACATTTCTTAGAGACTCATATTTTAAAAAGACAGTAAGAACATACTATATAACTGGACTCAGGAATATTTTTCATATATACTGAGTCAATTAGCTTTCTCATGCAATGAGGGTTTTTTGGGGTGGAGGAACCTTGATCCTTATTGATTCAGTTTCCTGATCAGCACAAACTTGACATTACACTTTGATCTTAAGATATTGGAGATGTTTTGTCCTACTCAGTTTATTTCAGAATGTAGAAGTGTTAGATTGCTCTAGGGATGAATTAGAGAAATGAAGTTTCTAAATAGACATAACTGAAATCATTCTACCTGTTATTTGTTCATGGGGTCTCTCCTCTTGAGGTCACATTCCTATGATATTTTAGAACCAGGAGTTCCTGATTTCCTAACTTTCATTATTTTGAACCTAGGAATCATAGTCACAAGAAGATATTGCAAGATTCTAAATCTCCTTAACTTTCTACGAATACTTTTCATCTCCACCTATTAATTTAGGATATAAAATATGGCTTCCATTTCTGATATAGAAAACTGATGGCTTTCTCTTTCCATCAGGGAACATTTGTGAACCTTTTGGGATCACCGGAAGGTTTGGTCTTAATTGTTCTTAGCAGACATCTGTTCAGGCTTTGTGTGAACCACGCCGCAGGCACTATCAATAATCGCTTGGAAGGCCATGGCCCACTTGCAGGGCTGACACACTTTCACTTCAAGATCTTGAGAGAATGAATGAAACGTTGTTCATCTACATCCATGTGCCACACAGCTTCCACAGGGCGCAAACAACAGTCTTACAGGCACAGGTGACTTTCTACAAGAGTCAGAGCAACTCAAAGTTTCAGAAGGAAACTTTAGTTAGAGACATAGTTTATTTTCTGGATAATTTGTCTTTCATAAATCTCATAAGAGAAGTTACAGAAGCATTCATACTTTCAAAACAGTTTTTAAAAAATCTGTACCTGTTGTCATCTCTAAGAAAGTCAGAATTCTGTTGGAAAGTACAGAAAGTTATTAAAATGCAGTGTTCACATCTTAGATATTCACCACTTATTGCAAATGTACACATGAAACTATATTTCACATCATGTGTTGAAGTCACTTGCTGACATATGTCTTTCCATTCAGTCAACTCTTAAACCTCTGCTCTCAGAATTGTTTGTAAACTTCCTAAGTAATGGCCAGGTCCAATTCTAATTGCTGCAAAATTACTGCAGTGTGAAGCTTTTAGTTGTTTCTGTTTAATGTATCTTCATGAGGCAGCCAACAATTGGATCATCCTTAGATGCCCACATCAAGTCCAAGAAATTACCATACCTACACAGAGAAGTGTACTGCTTACCTGAGCAGGGATATTGAAGCTGAAAATGTTTATGCTGAAAATGTATCAGGCCTCATGCCAGCATATCCAGTACAGTAGTTGTTAAGATAGGCGAACAATTGTAATTGAAAGTGGAGTCAAGCATTTAGAGGCAGAAACACTAATTAGAACTAATTGACAAGTGTTATAACACTCACCAGGGTAGCTCTTTACATAGGAAAATGATACTTATGTAAATACAGTGATTAATTGTATTCGCTTAGCCATTATTTTTCTTCTTGGCATCAAGCATGACCAGAACTTGGCCATTGATTATACCTCCAAATTTATGGTAGATTTTTCAGGGAACATTTCTGTTTCTCAAGCCAGTTTTTCTTCTGTCATTTATATACATGTGTGTTGTGTGTGTTTCATCACATTTCTATGTGTGTGTATTTTACAATGATATCTCTGTTGGGTATAGAGACATTTGTAACTACCTTTAATCTCTGTTGAAGAAGCTACTCTCAATCCATTAACATATTGAGAAATTGTTCAAAGTGGGTAAGCATAAATACTAGAATTTTATATATTTAAATATTCTGGTAATAATTTGAAAATAAGGTTTCAAGTCTGTCAGTCTAACATCTGCCATACACACTATAATTCTCTTTAAAAAAATGTTATGTTGAATGCATTGTTTATTTATTAGTACATTTTACCACATTTAAAACATAATTTGAAGATTCCTAAAATAGAGGTTTCACTAAAAGCAAAATGAAAGAAAACACATTTGACTACTTCCTATAACACAAGAAATGGCAAGAAAAATTTGTTAATGTCTGATCAAAGCCAGACACCCCAGATGGGAGCTACAGTGGAGGGGCAGTAAGAGTCAGAAAAGCTTAGAGACCTGGGTTCAAGCTATGATTCTACCGCTAATTATCTATATAACCAAGGAAAGCCACTTGAGCTCTTTTGATCTTAGTTCTCTTGTCTGTAAAATGAGGAAGAATGAAGCAGATGTTTTCCAAGGTCCCTTCTTCCTTTGAAAAATTAGTCCATTTCAAGTTATTTATTTTGAAATATTTCCAAGGTAAGTTCAGTCAAGTAAACTTTAGCCCATTTTCAGGGAGAGTGAAAGAGCTGCTGGTGATAATGATGGCTCAGACCTGGGATTGGGTTCCATCTGTTTTATGACCCTTATGGACTTTACCTATTTCCTTGGGGATGGGGGTGGGAATTGGGTAGAAGTAAGGGGATCTGATATCCTTGGATTGGATTACTTTATTGAGTTCGCCTGTTTCCATTACACAGGTATTCCAAACTATCTTCTGATTAAAAAAATAATTTTAGGGCAAGAATAAGGGCATATTTGAGAGTTGATGATTCATCTATACATAAAATCATATTTTAAAACAAATCTTCTTTGGGAATATGTTTGACTTTTGCAACCAAAGTCATTACAACCTCTCTTACAACTTAATCTCAGAGGAATTTATTATAAAGAAGAATTTTATTATTATATCAGTTTCCCAGGGCTGCCATAACAAATTATTATAAATTATGTAGCTTGAAACAGCAGAAAATTATTTTTCCATAGTCCTGGAGACTAGATGTCTGAAATCAAGTGATCAACTGAGCCATATTCTTCCTGATACCTCCAGGATATGTCTGTTTCTTGCATCTCCCCTAGTTATGGTGGTAGCTGACACTGTCATTTCTTGGTTTGTGGAACCAATGTACTAATCTCTGTCTCTGTTGTCACAGGGTATTATCCTGTGTGTCTCTGTCCAAATCTCCCTCTCTTTATAGGGACACCAGTCATTGAATTTAGGGCCCAACCTAATTCACTTTGACTGCATCTCATGGGTCTTCCCTGGTGGCTCAGATGATAAAGAATTTACCTGCAATGCAAGAGACCCAGGTTCAATCCCTGAGTCAGAAGATCCCCTGGAGAAGGGAATGGCCTTGATTAGATGCACCTTTGTTGACAAAGTAATGTCTTTGCTTTTTAATGTGCTATTTAGGTTGGTCATAACTTTCCTTCCAAGGAGTAAGCACCTTTTAATTTGATGGCTGCGGTCACCATCTGCAGTGATTTTGGAGCCCCCCAAAATAAAGTCAGCCACTGTTTTACTGTTTCCCCACCTATTTGCCATGATGGAATTGGATGCCATGATCTTAGCTTTCTGAATGTTGAGCTTTAAGCCAACTTTTTTACTCTCCTCTTTCACTTTCATCAAGAGGCTCTTTAGTTCTTCTTCACTTTCTGTCATAAGGGTGGTGTCATCTCCATATCTGAGGTTATTGATATTTTTCCCAGGAATCTTGATTCCAGTTTGTGCTTCATCTAGCCCAGTGTTTCTCATGATGTACTCTGCATATAAGTTAAATATATAATGATCAGGAGAATTTAAAATTTGATTTAATTTTCCCTCTTTTTTTTCAAAAGAAAATTTTTACCAGTTTATGGATAACAAAATAAAATAAGTTGAAAATAAGTAATAAAAAATGTATCAGAAAAAAATAAGGTAGGAAAATTAGAGGAGGCCACAAGTGAAACTGGTTAACAAAATGTGCTGCTGGTAGGTTTCATTTGGTTGCTTGAAGTGGAGTAGAAATAGTTCTCTAAGCTTTCTAACAGCAATCATGAGGTGGGGAATATCTTCCCTTTTAACAGGGCATGGAGTTTCCTGTTTTGTTAATTGTCATATTCCTTGAACCTAGTAGAATATTTGACGCATAGTAGCTTTTTAATTAGTGTCTGTTGAATAAATGCGTGAAATTATTTATACATTTTAAGGGATCTTTATTGAGAAGAATTATTTGCCTTAGGCAAAATTATTCAAATATTTGGTATAGATTATATTCTTTATTCTAAGGACACTGATATTTAGTGGATTCAATTAGCTACAAAATGTTAATATCATCTTTATATCGGGGAAGGGAGGAAATCTAGGCCTTCTTGAAATAGTTTTTCTACACTTAAAACTGGCCTGTTCCTAGATCCTCCAAAATGGGTTTGTTCATGACGCTCTCTTTTATGAATGGTCTTGATCATAGCTGTCATAGAAGGGTACTTATTTTTATCAGGTTCACAATTAAGGGAGATAAAAAAGAGGATAATTGGACTTTAGCTTCCTCTAGTTCTGGTGGGCTGCCGTCTATGGGGTTGCACAGAGTCAGACACGACTGAAGTGACTTAGCAGCAGCAGCAGTTTTGAAAGCATACAGGAATGTAATTCTCTTAATCTTGGAAAAAGTTGCTTCCATTGTATCAATTTACTATTTTTTATGAGCATGCAGCCAACCTGTGTGTCCTTTGGGTTTCCTGACAAATACAGAAGAAGCCAAATTCAACTAACTTCGGGCTGGTTAGACATGGAGCCCACTTAGAATAATGAAACAAATCATGACCACAGACAGGACTTTGTAGTATCCTGATTTGTTTGAGGAGAGTGAAAACATAATCATACAATTTGTGTTAGATGCCTAAAAATTTTCTATGAAGATGAGTAAAAAGACAGCCAAGTTTTCACCTGTCGGAGACACAAGAGATCTTTACCAGCTATTTTAACTGCCCACGAGTCCTGGGGCATTTCTTTGGCATCTTTTCTTACTTCCAGTCTTCCCATCCTCACTCACCTGCCGTCCAATACAGAGACAATCTCTCTGCAGTTTCAAGTTTTTGTGAATTGATTTCCTCAGGAAACACTGAAATAGAGGCTTTAGCAACGCCAGAGGAGGGAGTTTCCTCCTTGCTCTACTCCTATCAAACTTTGAATCTATAGTCCTGAATAATTCCTAAAGGAATCGATGCTGAATGTTCATTGGAAGGACTGATGTTCAAGCTAAAACTCCAATAGTTTGGCCACCTGATGCAAAGAACTGACTCATTTGAAAAGACCCTGATGCTGAGAAAGATTGAAGGCGGGAGGAGAAGGGGATGACAGAGGATGAGATGATTGGATGGCATCACCAACTTAATGGACATGAGTTTGGTAAACTCCAGGAAGGACGCCTGGTGTCCTGCAGTCCCTGGGGTCGCAAAGAGTCGGACACAATTGAGCGACTGAACTAAACTAAACTAAATAGTCCTGAATATCTGCTATAATTCTTTCTTTCTACTATTCAGCTTCATGCCTTACCCTCGTCATTTGTTGGGCCCTTGAAAGAACAGGGTAGTGAAGAGAAGGCAACATTGAGCACCAAAAGCTTTCCCAGGATTCTCACTGCACCTGGTCCATGGTAACACTCTTGTGGTCATCCCGTGTAATCATTTATTTGAAAGTACAAATAACCGTGCTTCGTTCTTTCATGCAGTCCCATTGTTTCCTATTTTACATTGGTCCGTGTCCTTCATTAGGCTTCACTGCTCCTTACTGGGAGACACAGCCCAGCTTTACAAAAGAGTTTCTAGATGCTTGTTCTCCTTTATGTAAGATGATTGATCAAGAGATTGAATTATCACAAGTCTTGTGATTCTCTTCAACCTGGAAGGTGTGTTGAAGAAGATAAAGTCATAGTGTCAAACTTTATAGCACTGCTACGTGTCTAAAAATCTTAGTTCAAACAGAATGTGGATAATATTTTAAAAATATTTTCAAATGTTTTGCTGTATCTTATAGCTCTATTTTCTCTGAGACTTCCCTTCCACCCAACGATGCTTTGAGCTTTTGCACTGCAGGGGGATAAAGACTGTATATAGTCTCTGGAACAAGAAGATCTTTATTCAAAATGTACTATCTGCTTAGATTTTCATTTGTGAACATATCGAGAAAGCCATTCTTTGGAGGAGAGGTATAATTCTGTAAATTTCTTTAGTAAATAAAATGAAGCTTTTAGAATCCAGATTATAAAGTATATTCTATAGTATAGACATGATATTCCTTCTGGATAGAACTTTCTACCGTGAGATTGACAATGCTGCAGTAAAAAGAATAGGTAGAATGATAGAACTGAAATCTGCACCTTGTAGTCTCCAAGGTTTATGGGCAAGGGAAAGTAGAGAAGAAGAGAGAAAAGGAAAAAGGTGATAGTTCAGGGTTCATTTGTAAGTATTCTTCATCCTTACCTAAATCATCATTGAGTCTCAAGGGAGAAGGACATCTCTATGGGGAGCCCTGTAGAAATAGGAACTAGTGATATACTTTTATTGGCATCCTAGCTGTATGCTTTTACAGTCATGATGCTGACTTTTAGGAGAAACCTCAAGCCAGACCAGTTCCGGTATGGCACCGAAGGTGAAGGAAGGGGCGAGACTGATTGGCTTTGAATGGTTGCTCCCTCTCCAGGCCTACTTGCCTACTAGGCAGGTACAAGATGAAGAGGTCATCTTGTTTGGAAAATTTTGACCCCACAGTGTCAGCACATCACAATGAGAGGGCTGGATGACCCAGCAGCTTCTCAGGCATCACTGGTCCAAGGAGCAGCTTGCCCATCCATTCTGCAGCCAGAGACTTGCAAAGACACTGAGGGATTCATGCATATTGAAAAACCCTTCTCATTCCCTCCTCCAACACAAGGGCACAATGCTGAAACTGCCCTATATACCAAGATGCCGTCTCAGAGAGGAGTAGGGGCGGAGAGTAAAACTTGACAAGACTGCACATTTTCTAGTGTTGCCCATCCAGAAACAGATTGTTTTAATTATTAGAGTTGGACTAAGATTACCTAATTGGACTAAATTATAGTCACTTCTAATCCTATCTTCGTTATCCAGAAGGATGAAGAATTTTTAAGATCAGGTTAGTTGTTATAGAAAAATAAAGGCATTTTCTTTCCAGATAGGCATGTAAGTGTAGTTGAGACCCTGTTATAAACTGTATCTTACCTTTGTCCAAATAATTAAGAAGTGGAAAAAATTGAGAGGGCTGTTTTTATTAATATTATGCTTGACCAATGTTGCATACTACACAAAGGCCTTAGGATCATGGAGCAATTAGTGTGGTTGACACTATTCAAAAATTCTAGCCCATTCATTGTTTCAGGAGGTCTACAGTGAGAGTGGACTTGGCTTCTACTTTCAAAACAATTCCTTGCTGGGGAAGCAAGAAAGACCTGTGAGTATAAATTAGCTAAAAAAGATAGTTCTTGCTGTTGAAGAAAATACTATGTCAGGGTATCCAACTCTCATCAGAACCACAGAAAGCTCCATCTTTATTTTGATGGACGAAATGAGAGATTGGTTTGAACAGCTGATTTTTATCTCAGTCATTCTACAAACTGTCGGAGTTTGTTTGAGATTTCTTCCTAGTAGGCTGTTTATCACTCTGACTTTCTTTGTTCTTGCTGGCTTTGATCTCAGTGAACCAGATTCTTGTCCTAAGTAACTGTAGGGGAATTCCAGGACAAGGGCAACACTCTCTAATCTGATGCTTGGAAGCAGTGGTTTTACTTTCTCCATCATGTTTTCACATCTCTGTGTGGCTCTTTTATTTTCTTTTTTCCCTTTAGTTCATTTTCAGAGTGCAGTGTATCAGAGAAACAAGAAGAGCATGGGTCTTCTGCAGAGGTTCTCTTTTGGATTGATTTTTCAAAGAGCTTCAGAATAGCAATAAATGCCTTGCCCTAGTTCTGCCACATGGGAATCAGTCCAAAGACAAGTGTTTATTTCCTCAGCAAAAAATAATATCTGAGCCTGTTTGTGAGCAGTGGTTACAAGTATAGAATTGCATCAGCTGATTATCGTTAAGGCCTAACTGTTTCTAGACATTTTGTTTGATTATTGTGAAATATTTTCAAGTCACAGTTCATTTTTGGCTCACTTGCTATTGTTTTTATATTACTTATGTATTTTGGTTGTTTCTGACATGTATATGTGTACTTTCAGTACATGCCCCTAAATATTATCATAAATGTCATTTTTCCTTTGAAGAGTCTCCCTCCTTAAGAGAAGTGTCTTTTGTACATATGCTAGGGGTGCCTGTGAATCTGAATTTGTTCCAAAAAAACTTGAAATCAGTATCCTTTAGAGAGTCTAAACACCTATTTTGCATATATATCACACATATATGTATATGAAAAGAAAAAGTGAAAGTGTTAGTTGCTCAGTCATGTCCAACTCTTTGAGACATCATGGACTGTAACCTGCCAGGCTCCTTTGCCCACTGAATTCTCTAGGCAAGAATACTGGAGTGGGTAGCCCTTCCCTTCTCCAGGGGATCTTCCCATCCAGGGAATAAACCTGGGTTGTGGGCAAATTCTTTACTGTCTGAGACACCAGGGAAGCCCCTGTGTATGTGTATATTTAAGGTCAAATAAAAATTGGTCATAGACTTAAGATGATTTGAGAAGGCTAAATTGATGCTTTAGGTTGAGTTATCTTGTTTCAGTGCAGTATAATGATCAGAATCGCATAAAATGTATTTCTTTCTTTGTATGATTATTAACAAAGGAAATGGGAATTCATAAAATTGAGTTTTACTTAATACAGTATTTTAGAATTCAAAAATCTTCCAAATATGGAGAACAATAGAAAAAGAAATAAAAGGAGAGCCCTTGTATTTGAAAAGGTGGAGAAACTAAGATTAAGTGACAGATGTCATCTGCTCTGAGAAGCCTTCCTCCAGTGCCCCGTGCATTCAAGTGGTGTTACTCTTTGGATGAAGACAACGACGCTACTTTGATAAGAGCATTCCTACAACAGGGTTTAACTCTTTTTAATTTGGCCTTAGGGCTTCCCTAGTGGCTCAGTGGTAAAGAGTCCACTTGCAATGCTGGAGATGCGGGTTCCATTCTTGGGGAGGGAAGATCCCCTGGAGAAAGAAATGGTGACCCCCTCCAGTATTCTTGCCTGGAGAAACTCATGGACAGAGGAGCCTGGTAGGCTATAGTCCATGGGGTCTCAGAAGAGTCGGACATGAGTTAGCCTCAAATAGCAACAAAAACTTGGCCTTAAGAAGACCCTTACTTAGAGCCAAAGCTGCAAAGTTTGTCATTACAGAGCAAGTCAACGATGACAAAGAAACCATCGAAGATGATGTGTCTCTGTGAGTGTGGCAACCAGCATTCACTTATTATCCATAATAAGCGATGTGTTTTTTTCCCTACCATACAATATAAAGAGCATTTATATACAGAACTAATTACCTTTTATCAGTTCAGTTCAGTGGCTCAGTCGTGTCCGACTCTTTGCGACCCCATGAATCACAGCACACCAGGCCTCCCTGTTCATCACCATCTCCCGGAGTTCACTCAGACTCACGTCCATC
>SJYT01073415.1:131736-151989 GCA_006410635.1 Cephalophus harveyi | reverse complement strand
CTTTGGCTCTATCCCTTCATTCTTTCTGGACTTATTTTTCCACTGATCTCCAGTAGCATATTATCTTTTATACAAATCCCTAAAACATATGAGTCTAATTATTGTATGTGTGCGTGCTCTATTGTTCAACTGCTCAGTCATGTCTGACTCTTTGTGACCCCATGGACTGTATCCCGCCAGGCTCCTCTGTCCATGTAATTTTGCAGGCAAGAATTTTGGAGTGAGTTGCCATTTCCTGCTCCAAGTGATCTTCCTGACCCAGGGATTGAACGCGTGTCTCCTTGTACCTCTTGCATTGGCAGGCAGAGTCTTTACCACTGTGCCACCTGGGAAGCCCCAATTATTTTATGCATAAAGCTTTATTTTTTATACGTTATGAGCTCTCTGCATCATTCCCTCCTCTTATGGTTCACATGAAAGAAAGATGTAGGAAACCGTTCAATTAGTTTGAATCCTTAGAGAATCACTAGTTGGAGGCATTTTCATAAAAAGAAGAATGAAAGGCAACTCTGGGAATAAGTCTCTGGAGATTAGAGATCTTAGCCCATACGTGTACTCACTTCCCATTTGTGACATACAGGTCCTTGTCCTTCAAATAACCAATTTAAATTACTAATTTTTTTCAAGTAGGAATTTTCCTCGGCAAATAATCTTCTTGTAGTCTCATTAAACCTATTACATTCTCACTGAACTTTCAAATCAGATTTTACTAGTCAGTCAACTAAAATGTTGGTAAAAGTGTGTAATTTATTACCTTTATGTCTCGGCTTACAAGTTAACACAACACAACATATTGATGGCAAAATGTAAAGCTTCACATAAAAACAAAAGGCAGACAGATGGAAGTTCAACACACAGGAGAATAGCTATGGGGGAGAGAAAATGTATTTCTTTCTTATTTTCAATTAGCAGCCTACATTGTGAAAGATTTGGCAATTATATAAATGTGGGACCAAAGTTTTGAATGAAAAATAAGACTATTAAAACTAATTTTCATATATTAAGAAAATATCATAGGTACTTTACAATGTAAAATTGATGAATTAGGTTTCTTGACATTAGAGAAGCCACGCTGAATGTGCCCAAATTCCTGTCAGAAAGGTCAGCAAAACCACACACCAGAAGAATCTAGAAGGATGAATTAGTTCTAAGAGGAGGGGAGGGAGGGGAAGTCGCTCAGTCGTGTCCGACTCTTTGCGACCCTGTGGACTGTAACCTACTAGGCTTCTCTGTCCATGGGATTCTCCAGGCAAGAATACTGGAGTGGATTGCCATTTCCTTCTCCAGGGGATCTTCCCAACCCAGGGATCGAACCCAGGTCTCTCGCATTGGAGGCAGACGCTTTAACCTCTGAGCCACCAGGGACTAGATCATCTCAAGGCAAAACCTGGATAATTTCAGAGTTTTAATATCTCTGAATTCACCCAAATATGGACCTGAGCCGCATGAAAAAAAAAAAAAAATTGATAAACCTGCCGTTCAGTTCAGTTCAGTTAAGTCGCTCAGTTGTGTCCGACTCTTTGCGACCCCTGAACCGCAGCACGCCCGGCCTCCCTGTCCACCACCAAACCCATGTGCATAGAGTCGGTGATGCCATCCAGTCATCTCATCCTCTGTCGTCCCCTTCTCCTCCTGCCCTCAATCTTTCCCAGCATCAGGGTCTTTTCAAATGAGTCAGCTCTTCACATCAGGTGGCCAAAGTATTGGAGTTTCAGCTTGAACATCAGTCCTTCCAATGAACACCCAGGACTCATCTCCTTTAGGATGGACTGGTTGGATCTCCTCGCAGTCCAAGGGACTCCAAAAATTTACTGAGCCCAGAACTAGATAGAACTAAAATATGCTTCTTTTAGTATAACACAGATGAAAATCAATTCAAAATAGAGCCAAACTAAGATAATGAGTGAGCACCAAGTATTCTTAAATTCTAAACCTACATGAATTTAGAACCATGACCTTCAGCCACGTGGCTTAAATAAGATTTATATGATTCCTCTAACCTCCGCTAAGGACAAATCTTCTTCAGTCTGGATATTTGGTTACTCACTGCATGTTGCCAACAACCATGCATTTGGAAGAGAATTTTAAAAGGCACTTTTCTGAATACTAATGCATTATTCAGAAACTTGGGAAGTCTAGTGAAATCCTGTGCCTAAACAACTCTTCTTCCATCTACTCATATTTTTATTTTTTTCTTTTGTATTATTTGTGTATTATTTTCTCTCTTACCAAACTATGAGTCTTTCTGAGCCAGAAAAGTGGTGTACAATATCAGATTTATTTATCTCCATGTTCTTTTTCCAGAATCTAGATGCTGATATGCTTGCACACATTAGTTTCTTAACTTATGCTTGCATGTGGAGGACACTAGTAAATAGAACTACTGAGATCTAAATATTTTCTTCACTGTGTAATTTTATCTAACTTTTTTTCAGAAAAAAATTAGCAACTTGAGTAAACTGATTCATAGCTACTTATGTTTTATACTAATTTTATAAACTTAATGGAAAATATCAGCTAACTCTATTGTACTGTATATTAAATATATTTGAAATACAGTCAACTTTATAAGCTAAAATTGATTCAACTAATATTATTTATTCATTCAACTAACAGTTGTCAGCCAAAGTATCATTCAAAACTAAGGGGAACCTGAAGATTTCTTCAGGCAAATAAAACAGTGTATTTATTCCTGCAGACACTTTCTGAAAGAACTTTGTAACACATTTCAGTAAGAAGTATATCAAACCCAGAAAGATGGAATGCAAATAATAAAAACATTGACGAACAAAATAATGAATAAACATGATGACAATCATGTAAGAAGATAAACATTTTTGGAGGATGGGATAAACTAAATGAGAGACTTGAGTGATAAACAATGAAGTAGAAGATGGAAGTAAAAGCTGTAAGTTCTTGATAATGTTAGTAAAAAGGTTAGATATATTGTTAATCATGGATTTGGTGTCAAAAATGTAAGATAAATGTTTAAGGCTGTAATTTAAAAAATTTAACAACTGACATAGTCAGGAAAACAGCCAGTCATAAGGGGACGCTGAATAATTGGAAAGGACAGCCTCTGAAAGCAACCAGCACCGTCATTCTGATGTCTGATAGTTAAATAACAGCTAATTCAAAGACAGTCATTAAAGTAATGAATGCATAATTTCAAAAAATGTAAATGGACAAAAAGGAATACAGAAACTTTTATCAATTCTGCCTGAATAAGATACTATATAAGTCACTCAGTTGTGTCCGACCCTTTGCCACCCCGTGGCCTGGACCCTGCCAGGCTCCTCTGTCCATGGGATTTTCCAGGCAACAGTACTGAACTGGGTTGTCATTCCCTTCTCCAGGGGATCTTCCTGACCCAGGATCCAACCCAGTTCTCCTGCACTGCAGGCAGATTCTTTACCATCTGAGAGTAAGATATTGAGGTCTAGAGAAGTAAAATGATTTTCCAGGATCACATCGTGATCACGTAGATGAAGTTGAGACTTAACTTTTAATTATATCTGGTGTTGCTCTTTAATTATATTTGGTGTTGTTTTTGTCCTCACAAATTTAATTTTCAAATCAATATTTTAAAAGCATTACATTTATTTTCTCATTTCAAGCATATACATGCTATTGTTACTGCTGATTCATATTTTAGTGATTTTTAAACATCTTCTTTTATACTTTATGGAGGCTTATCAACATATGCTTCTCTAAATGACAATGTGCTTAAAAACATTACGTACAATTTAAACTTCAAAAAATGTATGTATACTTTGTCAAAATTTGTTGAATAGGAAGGTATTGCTACCTCTATTAAAGTCATGAGCAAATGGCTGTTCAGAAAAGGAAGAATTTATTCTATGTATTTACAAAAGTACTTTATGCATTTGTAAAAGTACTCTACTTTCACTGCTCCAATTTTCCTGAGGGAAAGATACATTATTTAATTAAATATTTCTTTGCAACATGATTCAATGGGTAAAATATGATCTTCTTGATTAATTGATTTGTAGTATCCAAAGCAACAAGTTGAAACCTAAAAGGAAAGAAATATGCAGCAAGAAGTGGTTGTCTTATATTAGAAGCTTTTCCTTATCTTACATTTATTCTTTGACCCCCAAATACTCCAATAGCAGGATAATTTAGCCTTCTTTTTCAATAGAAAAAATAAAAATGAATCTTTAAGAATCCATGAAAATCATTTGATAATACAATGGAGAATTGCTATTAAGGTTCAATAATGGTAAAACTCTGGTTCAGATGCTATTCAAGCAGATTTTAGCTACCGTCATTGAATAAAGTCCAGTTAAGTCACAACAAATCATTAACAATTGAATTCCTGTTATCTAACAGAACAACCATTTTGAGCCCACTGAAAGCTGACTTACTTTTTAACATTTTGTATTATAACAGATAGCTGATATAATATCTAATAGTATTTTCCTTAAACCTGGTGCCACCTGAACTTACATGGAAATGAAGACAAAAGAGAACAAGTGGAGTTTTCTCAGAAACAAAAAAATAACCTTCTGGATCAGAAATACAGTTATCATGTTAGATCCAAGTTGGCCATTATCTGCAGAGGGCCCTGATAGAAAAATAGTTTTCTGTTGATGAGTCAACCCAGCTTTAGAGAAAAGAAAATATTGTGGGCTGAATATTAATAGTGAGGGACCAGACAGAAAGCTGCTAAATATCTTTGAGCACAAAAATAAAGGATTAGCTTGTGCAGGCATGAGGGATTAAAGCTCGAGCTACTGAAATTAGGTTTATTAAATTCCTGAAACCCTGTGAGCCAGGATTATTTCAATGCCTTCTCCCTTAGTTTCACACTCTGCTTTTCTTACGTGTGTGTGATGAGACATGCGTTTCTTCTGGAAAAATAAAGAGAAGTCTAGCCTCCTCAGAATGATTTCCAAGGGTGATGAGCCCCTACCTCTGGCCACCAGCACACATCTCTCCGTCACCCTGCACGTGTCCGACAAGACAATAGGCACAGCTGCAACCATCAACAATAATGTGCACCGCGGATGTAAGCTGGGATTGGCCCTGGGTCTTGGGTCACCTCTGAGGATGATGTCATGTCATCACGCTCCATCATGTTTCGTTATTAATCCTTCTCTTTAGACTTATCAAAGAGAGAGGCCGCAGAGCTTCTGTATGGCAGAGCCACCGGTTTGGGAAGAATGTTGTGTTAGTGATGCAGACGACATTGAAACTATGACATTACAAAAATCAGCTTACAATAAAATTGTACTTTGTCAGGAGTCTGGCTCAATCAGAGGATGACTCATCTGTACACAGATCACCCTCAGCTGTAACGTAGAGTATATGGCTTTCCTGACACCAGGAAAAGTTTTATTCAAATGCATCATCGTGATTTTATTTCTGGATCTGGTCAGAGTCCTGTTAAATTTGAATTTTACAGTATCTTTATGTTCAATTTGATTTCCTCAATTATAGAGCTTTACCTCTGCTATCAGTAGTTCCATTACATCTTCACACTCTAAGTTTACCAGAAAAATTCATGCCAGTTATTATTCTTTTTATGAGTTTACACTCAAATATGAAACATACAAAATAGGCTAGAATTTATTAACATGAGACATTTAATACAGAAAGAGATAGGGCATTATACAGTTATATGTCACAAACATATTGAATGTGCCCAATTGCTTTTAAATGTCTAAAGTATAACCATTATGTGCTATTAAAGGGATTATAAACTATATTGAAGTAATATATTCAAGCATCCAAAAATCAGAGTAAATAAAAATAATTCTGCTCATTGGCTCACAGTTAGGAAGGAATGAGAGTAATAACAATAAAATAATAATGTGCAGGGAAAGACAAATCCATCCCGTGGCAGCCTGGGCTGCAGCAAGCCCTGATTCAAGGGAGGGAGCCGGAGGCTTCCAACTCGTAAAAATGAATATTTGTCTGCCAAGGAAAGACGGCATACATCTCTTTCTCACTCCAACCCTCCAGGGGCCTGTTTTGACCTCCCTTTGTCCCCGGTGAGAGGAGAACAGAGGGTATGGAAACGGCTCAGAGCAGCTCACTCCGGGAGCCCGTGACACTGGCAACAGCCCAGTCCCTGCATCTCAAGGGGGTGATTTAGCACCCGGCTCACACTGACCTTGTGGAGTGGAGTCTGTGATGAACGTCTGACTTGAGCCATACCTTAGGGTTTGTTCTCATTGGGAGCTAAAGTGAGGGACCATTGCAAGTCTCCTCATTTAGCAGATGGGAGAGCTGTGGAATAGATAGGTTAAGTGATAGCTTATTCCACTTTAGTTTTTTTTCCTGGACTTCCCTGGCTGAAGCCCCAAGTGAAAGAGATTGTCCATGCTGGCAACTGGAGGCTCGTTTTCTCAAGAGCATGGGATAGGCATGGATGTTCAATGTTGATGGCTATTTGCTCTTCTCATCCCGGGCTGTCTTAACCATGCTCATTGTGGGGCTCACATGTACCACTTTCCCTTGGAGCCTCACCTTAGGGGTGAGGAGGGAATCTGGGGGGAACAGGCTGGTGCTGAGGAGGAGGGAGGCGGGGCAGAGAATGCTTCCTTGTCAGCCCTTGTTAGTCATGGTCAAGGCAGTACGGCAGATCAAGCTCATTACAAGGAAACATTTTTTTCTTATGGAAAAATGTATGAAAATCTTAAAGGTCAAGCTGTATGCTAAGAACTGTTGAAAAGCATTGAAGCATTTGCTAACTGAATCATGAATTATAGTGTATGTTAAAAATGATTATGTTAAATATAAGGCACATATGGAGTTGAAAGTGACTTTGAAATTCCCCTCTTCCATATACACATGTGACCTCAGAAAAATATGGCTCAATTTTTATATGTATTTTTAATAAATTTGCTATTTTAGAATGGTTTCAGGCTTATGGAAAATTTGCAGAGCCGGTACAGAGAGTTTTTCCCATATATCCCAGACATAATTTTCCCTACTTTAAAATATTAATATATTTGTCACGAAAATGAACCAATATGGATACATTAACCAAAGTACAAAATTTATGCAGATTCCCTTAGTTTTTACCTATCATTATTGCCTTCTTTTTCAGGAACTCATCCAGGAAGTAATTTGCATTCTCCTAATGAAAAATTGTGGGAATGGACCTTTCATATTCTTACCTGCCATCATATGTCCTCTCTAGTGAGGAGTCTGGACCTTTTGCCCACTCTTAGATCTTAGATTCACTCTCTCTCCTACTGCTGAGCCCCAACTGTCCTCTTCTGATACAATTCCCCTACAGAAATGTGTTTTGTAAATATTTCTCTAAGATACGGCTGTTCTCTCATACTCCCTATCCTATCCTTCAAAGGGCAATTTTTAATTTTAATAAAATACAATCCATTAATCTTCCCTCTCATGGATGTGCTTTCCATGGTGTATCTAAAAACTCATCCAGATCCAGTCACCTGGAGTTTCTCCCATGCTTTCTTCCAGAAGTTACATAACCTTGAATCGTGCATTCAGGTTTATGATCTACCATGAAGCAATTTTTATGAAAGTTAAAGGTCTGCATCTAGGTTTATTCATCTAGGTCTGCATCAGTTGTTGATGTGAATGCCCCTTGTTCCAGCACCATTTGCTGAAAAGACTCTCCGCGTTGAATAGCACCCTTGTCCAAGATCGGTTGAGCGTGATGTAGCTCTGTTTGTGAGCTTTCCATTCTATTCCATTGGTCTTTAAATATTTCACTCCACTCTCTTCTTGCTTCCTTGAATTCTGGTGGGAAGTCTACTATAATTGTTATCCCCATTCCTCCCTAGTTCAGTCGCTCAGTTGCGTCAGACTCTTTGTGATGCCATGGACTGCAGCATCCCAGACTTCCCTGTCCATCACCAAATCCCAGAGCTTGCTCAAACTAATGTCCATTGAGTTGGTGATGCCATCCAATCATCTCATCCTCTCTTGTCCCCTTCTCCTCCTGCCTTCAATCTTTCCCAGCATCAGGGTCTTTTCCATTGAGTTAGTTCTTTGCATCAGGTGGCCAAAGTATTGGAGCTTCCGCTTCAGCATCAGTCCTTCCAATGAATAGTCAGGACTGATTTCCTTTAGAATGGACTGGTTGGATCTCCTTGCAGTCCAAGAGGACTCTCAGGAGTCTTCTCCAACACCACAGTTCAAAAGCATCAATTCTTTGGCACTTAGCTTTTTTTATAGTCCAACTCTCACATCCATACATGACTACTGGAAAACCATAGCTTTGACTATATGGACCTTTGTTATCAAAGAAATGTCTCTGCTTTTTAATAAGCTGTCTAGGTTAGTCATAGCTTTTCTTCCAAGGAGGAAGCGTCTTTTAATTTCATGGCTGCAGTCGCCATCTGCAGTGATTTAGGAGCCCAAGAAAATAAAGATAGGGTGTCTTTTCCTCTGGTTTCTTAAAGATTTTTTCTTTGCCTTCAATTTATTGCAACTTGAATATGATATGCCAGGTAGGCTTTTTTTTTTGTTTGCTTTGTTTTAATCTGTGGTTTCAAATCTATCATTAGTCTTGGCAAATGTATTTCTCCTGCTTTTTTCTGTCTTTCTTATTTAGAGATATTCCATTAGGTATTTGTCACACTTTTTGAAAATTTTTCACAGATCTTGGATGTTTTATTTTAACTTACTTTTATCTTTGCATTTCAGTTTGGGAAGTTTCTATTTATCTATCCTGAAGTTCACTGATTCTTTATTTGGCATATCCCATCTACTAATGAGTCTATTGAAGATATGCTTAATTTCTGTTACAATGTATTTAATTCAAGCATATTTTATGAATTCTTTCTTAAACTTTTTCTTAAGCAGAGTTTTTACCTCTCTGCTTACATAAGGCACCTGTTCTTGAATGCTGTTTATTTTTCAATGAAAGCTCTTCACATACTAATCATAATTATTTTAAATTATTTGATTATTCCCACAGCTGTGTCATTTCTTTTTTTAAAAAAAAATTTATTTATTTCTTGGGCTGCATGGGGCCTTAGTTGTGGCATGTGGGATCTAGTTGCCTGGCCAGGGACTGAACCTGGGTCCCCTGCATTGGAAGCACAGAGCCTTAGCCACTGGATGACCAAGGAAGTCCATTTGTTTCATTTCTGATGATTGCTTTCTCTTTTTCAATTGTGCTTTTTTCTTGCCTTTTGTTGTGCCTTGTAATTTTTTTGAAAGCTGTATATACTGTATTGGGTAATAGCAACTGTGGTAGATTGGCTTTTGTTGTGAAGATTTATGGCCAACTGACTAGAAATTGACTGTGTGTAACATGTGCTGTAGTTACAACTTCCAGAGGCTTTAAATTCCTCTATCACCCTTATTTTTTCTCCCTCCTTGATATTAGGCTTCTCTAATACTCTCGGGGGAATCTAATAAGATTCCGTCATAGCTCGAGTCAGTAAAGAATCTGCCTTGCAATGCAGGAGACTCGGGTTTGATCCCTAGGTCAGGAAGATCCCCTGGAAAAGGAAATGGCAACCAGTGTTCTTGCCTGGAGAATTCCATGGGCAGAGGAGCCTGGCGGGCTACAGTTCATGGGATCACAAGAGTTTGACACAACTTAGCAACTAAACCACCAATACTCTCTGACGGAGAGAGCTTGTGTCTGGCAGCTCTTCCAGGTGGAATGCACTTTTATGTATATTGGCGTCCTTTTGGTGTGGTAATAAGATGTGGGGAAAGTGGAGTGTTTTATTTTTTCCAATTAAATCTTCATGTTTTAGTGGGTCTGTGTCTTCAACTGGCTGACTCCCTCCTCTGTTATCATCCCTGAGAGCAGAATTCCCAACCTGTTTACTGAGGCTCTAACTCCTGTCGAATATGATTTTTCCTCCTTAGATAAAACAGAGAGTCTATACGGAACAGAGAGTAGAATGATTGTCCTGTCCTCAACCGGGATAAGGTTTAGTAAAATCTGTCTCCTTGGAGCCTCGGCCTTTTTATGGAGAAGGCTCTGGGACTACTTCACAATGATTCGTCTTCCCTTTTCAGATGCAGGGAAGGCTCTTTCCTAGATCTTCCCTGTGAGAACCTAGTAGGTTCCTGAAAGTAAAGATCATGAAAGTGTGAGGCCTTACTTGGGACTGCGGTTCCCAGGAGTAGCCTTATTCTCATGCAATCCAAATTCAATTTGTAAAAATTAACCTTTGAGTGATCCTAGCAGTTTATGGCTCTAGCAGCTTCTGCTCCACATAAATGCATCTTGTTTGAAATATCTCAGGATGCTCCTGTTCTCCAGATTTCAAAGGGAGTGGTTTGCCCTGAAATCTCAGTTATTTGCAAAGTCCGAGAAAAGATCGATTTTCAGGTTAGCCAGCTTTTTCCTTGCTGTATGATGGGGTGATGACTTATAAGCTCTTCATATATTGGAGCTGAAACCAAAAATCTGTATCTATTAATTTTAATTTTTTTGTGTACATAGCTTCAATTATACATTCTATATTTATATCATCATTACTATCTCTATTCTTGTGATTTCTCACTTTTTTTCCTTGTTCTTACTGGAAACAGAATATCTAGTCATGAGACTCTTACTAAGGCTCAATTCCTTTATATTGGAAGTCTCTTCAATTGGTAATATTAACCAAATGCTAAATTAATTCAAGGCAATTGAAAGAAAAAAATTGGAATAAATTTCTACACTAGAAGAGCTCAAGGTCTAGTGGTATCAACAGACAGAAACTAGGACAAATAAAAGGGCAGGATGCCGAGAGTGCAGAAAGGAATATGAGGCAGACACCAGGTCAGAGAAGGGATCTGGGAGAAATTGATGGGATCAGGAATAGCACTTAGGTAGGTGGAATGGAGATTGAAGAGAGGGAAAAAAAATTCCAGCCATGGGAACACCGTGTGAAACATGAAGGATTCATGGAGTAGCATGCAAATCTCTAAGTAAAGTGTTAAGAAGAGTACTTTTTGTGGAGGAGTCAGGGACTCTGCTAAGGCATTTGATTTGGTTCTCAAATTTCTATGGGAGCTATTGAAGGATCCTGAGCTGCAGTATATTTGGATTTGCATTTTGTATATAAGACTTTGTCCGTAGAGGGAAGATAAGGTATAGCATCTGAGACAGATAGCAGAGAGGCAGGTTAAGGATCTAAAGCATTTGTGGAAGTGAGCACTTAGGAGACTCTTGATTAAGTCAGTGATGATGAGGTGAAATGAGGAATAAATATGTAAGATGTTAAGGTGCATTTATTGTAAATATAGGTGTATTGTGTATGTGAGAAGATTTAAGCATTAAGGGAGTTCTAAGTGTCTGTGATTTCAATAATGGGGGATATGATAGTGTCATACCCTGAAATGGAGGAGGAGGAGTAGGTAGTATTTGGAGAATGAGAGGGAAAACAACAGTATTTTTTCCAATGTATTTCAGAAGTATACTAAGCATTTCTTTTTAAAGTGTTCTAGGCTATATGCTGTCACTCTGCTTATTTAACTTATATGCAGAGGACCTCATGAGAAATGCTGGACTGGAAGAACCACAAGCTGGAATCAAGATTCCCAGGAGAAATATCAATAACCCCAGATATGCAGATGACATCACCCTTATGGCAGAAAGCGAAGAATTAAAGAGCCTCTTGATGAAAGTGAAAGAGGAGAGTGAAAAAGTTGGCTTAAAACTCAACATACAGAAAACTAAGATCATGGCATCTGGTCCCATCACTTCATGGCAAATAGACGGGGAAACAGTGGAAACAGTGACAGACTTTATTTTTTGAGGCTCCCAAATCACTGCAGATGATGACTGCAACCATGAAATTAAAGATGCTTCCTCCTTGAAAGAAAAGCTATGACCAACCTAGATAGTATATTAAAAAGCAGAGACATTACTTTGCCAACAAAGGTCCATATAGTCAAAGCTATGGTTTTTCCAGTAGTCATGTATGGGTGTGAAAGTTGGACTATAAAGAAAGCTGAGAGCTGAAGAATTGATGCTTTTGAACTGTGGTGTTGGAGAAGACTCCTGAGAGTCCCTTGGACTGCAAGGAGATCCAACCAGTCCATCCTAAAGGAAATCAGTCCTGACTATTCATTGGAAGGACTGATGCTGAAGCTGAAACTCTATTCCTTTGGCCAGCTGACTCATTGGAAAAGACCCTAATGCTGGGAAAGATTGAAGGCAGGAGGAGAGGGGTACAACAGAGGATGAGATGGTTGGATGGCATCACCGACTCAATGGACATGAGTTTGAGCAAGCTCTGGGAGTTGGTGATGGACAGGGAAGCCTGGTGTGCTGCAGTCCCTGGGGTCGAAAAGAGTCGGACACAACTGATTGACTCAACTGAACTGAAAACCTACTATAAGGAGAAGAATAGATATTAAAAGAAGTTGCTGCCATTATTTTGGTAAATCAGATTGTGTAATTTTTTACTCCTGAGTAGAATTTAGAAATAATTATGCTAGTTAAATTTCAAAATCAAATGCAGTCTTCTTTCAGGTTATATACTTTCATAAAGAGGTTATGACATAATCAGCTATGATAACTCCAGCAAGAATTTTTTTTTGGTCTATTATACAACTAATTACTGGGTAGAGAGACCCAGTTGAAAAGATAAGAAGAAATATGATAGAAACATAGCTATGGATTAAATATTTTCTTTAATCACTTTCTGAGTGATTAATGAGGAGTTATCCTTTTGAAATTAGGTAAGGAAAGTTCCAACTTCTATAAAAATTCTGTTATAGGTGCAACAACCAAGCAGTTGTTCATAATCATGAAAAGTTCAACTAGGATTCTGGAAGAGAATCAAATCTATAAAGACTGGAAAATTATTTCTTCTGATTAATGAACCAGATTAAATAAGTACATTTCTTCATGTGTATGTGCTTAGTTGCTCAGCTGCCTCTGACTGTGACTCCATGGGCTATAGCCCGCCAGGCTCTTCTATCCATGGCAATTCTCCAGGCAAGAATGGTAGAGTGGGTTGCCATGCCCTCCTCCAGGGGATCTTCCCAGCCCAGATGTCAAACCCTGATCTCCCACATTGCATGTGGATTCTTTAATGTCTGAGCCACCAGTGAAGCCCACATTTCTTCATAGTCAATGACAGATACATTTTCTACTCACTAATTACTCTGATAACCAACACTGTAAGTAGTCTTTCAGCTCCTTTGAAGGTCTATGACATTGCCCATATAGCACTTGAGCTTTCTTCTTTTTTTATGGTTATTGTAACATTATTTTTATTTTTAGATTGTGCGCTCCTTAGGAGCTAAAGTGAATAACAGAGTAGCTGCTCAATAAAAATTAATCTTTCGACAAACATTTACTGAGTGTTTATGATATGCCTAAGAAATAGGATAGCATGTGCCTTTAGGAAATGGTGTGTTAGTGAGTAAATATAGACTGCAACTTTTCTGTATAGTTCAGATTCTTTCTGAAAGAAATTACATTAAGTAAAGAATTAAACAAGACTTTTGTTCTTTGAAATTAAAAGAGAAAATCATCACTTGGTTGAGTATGATTCATCAGAAAAAGCAGATAATTTTGGTTTAAAAATAAAGATACGTTTTGGTGACAAAAGTCAAATGGAAGCATATAATGCATTGCTACAAATATGTAGACCAAACTTAAAACTTGTGTGTATTGATACTGAAACACATAACATTTAGTCAAAGGAGAAGTCCCAGAAATCTTCAGAAGTTTTCACATAGTGACACAATACAGTTTCAGTTAAAGATACACTTACACTTGAAGTTCTAGATATTTTGCTACCATAATGAGAACTTACCTGTCTAATACTACTTCATATTTGTCAGCGATAATGAGCTCCCTTTCACGTTAAGCTCCTCCCGAAACCCTAGATCTGTAAGGTTTTGCTGATATTCCTTTTCAGTTATGCATTGGCGAGTTCACCTCTGCTCTGTTCTATTCACAGAATAAATGGAAACCAGGAGCCAAGCATATACTGTGTTAGTTAAAGGTTTACCAAAAGAGTTCCCATGGTTTCCTTTTCTCACTAAATGCATTCCCGCATGCTGGAAAAGATCTCTGAAGCGGAATGCATCCTGGCCTTTAGGCCTGAGGGGACATTATTTCAAGCATATCAGGCTGCCTGGTCTAGTGCCTTTTACATGGGAAACATCTAAAGACCCTGTTCCCTCACAAAGATTTCAATAAAAATCCAAATGAAATTGATTTCTCCTTTGGCTTTGTTTTGATTTTGGAGATAGACACTCCAGCATGTTTATTCACTTACATTGTTTTAGCTCCCACAGCTAAACACAAGGCAGAGGAAGCAACCACAAATAGTTTGCTTACACAAACTGACATTGGCTTTTTAAAATCGTGTGCCAGATTTCATTTTATTAAAGAAAATGTTATTGCAAGTCCATTAGTAGGGGCTATTTGTAAGCTCTATTGATGCCTAAAATTAATATAAAATAAAAGTAATGGTTTCTTGCAAATATTTAAAGTGTCACAGGATTAACAAGTGAGTCTAAAGGTAGTGCTCCATAAATCAGGTAAAAAATCACACGCCAACTTCTAATCAGTAGACAGGTAGGCTTGTTGCTTTATTAATCCAAGTGGGATATCAGACCATAGAAGTGATTTGCCCCCTTTGGGAATGTCATTTGGTGATTTTCTAATTAATGCACTACTGTGAGCAAAGGTGACAGGTTAACCATAGCAAGAACGTGAACATGCTCAGTTTTCACTGAAACTCTCAAACGCTGAGTCACATGCAGTTTCATTTATTTTGCATGTTTGGCAATCTTTCCTCCCCAATGGAACAATAAACATTAACTCGTTACTCTGAGAGAAGCTTATAAAAACATAGTTGACATAAAGTTACTCTATTAATTTTTTTGTCCTTTTACAAAGTCTGTTTCCCCTTTTGCAACATGATAAGAGTTGTGTTTTATTTTGAAAAGAGCATGTTCAAACTTCCCCACAAATATTTCAAATTTGTAATGGGCCACTAAAATGCCAGATCTTGGATAGTTCTGTTAATTCATTTTTTTTTTCCAGGATGATAGATGAGACATACTGGGGAGTGGGATACATTATAATCTGGAATTTATTACTTGAACGGAAACTTTTTAATGGTACTAAGATGACTTAAGACAATCACAGTGTGTTTTGTTCCAAATTTGTTTTTCCGACCCCAAACTTTCTCAGAAACACTTAAATTATAAATTCGGTGTCCTTGTATTTACAACCATGATAATTTTAATATGGGTAGTTCATGCTACATTTTCCCTTTTCCAGTTGACTGAAAATACAGATAAGATCAGTGGACACTCTCTGCAGGCTTTGTAGAGGCAAAGCTGACGTCCGGGAAGGCTTTGGTGGGCGGGTTCTGCTGTTGAGTCCCCCTTGTGAAGGAACCTTCTGTCCTGCAGTGGGACTGCAGCTTCTTGGAAAGGGGAGTCATTTATCACAGTCCTAAATGAAAGCATTCTTTAAACACAAATGTCTTTTTCTCCCTTTGTCTAATTACTGAGAGGAAAAGTGAGAAGGAAATGTCAAAACAGAGAAACAGTGGTGTATAGAGAGAGCAGCCACTCTGGAGCTCAACCGGCTTTTGTGAGGGTCTGGGCGATTTGTCAAATGGTTGTGGCATAAGTCAAACTCTGAGGTTGAAAGGTCTTGACCTAAGGAGTCCTGGAATCAGACAGTGTAAGCAAGGGGTCTGCTAGAATTTTCAGCTATAGTGGAGATGAACAATGATGGGAGCTGGACATCACAAAACCCCATTTGCATAATTCAGGTAAGTAATTTTATTGAAACTGACAAGGATGTGACAGGCTAAGAAAGAGAAGAGAACACAGTCTTGCTGGGAACCACTAAGGCTCCTCAGTTAGGTATGTGAAAATAAATGACAGCTAATCTCTTCACTAAAAATCTGTAAACAATGCTTTTTTACCCAGGACTCACCCATGACCTTTTGTAGAGCCGGCTATAGATTCTTTAATCTAGTTTTCCTCAATATAGAAAGCAGAAGGGACTAAATTCAAATCATGTTTTAGATTTTAACTAATAATAATTACTTCCCTCGATAGAGGCTCCTTCCAAGGCCTCTACATTAAGAAATAAGGTCTATATTAAGAAATAAAGAGTAGAGAATTTTTTAAGTGGTTAATCATCAAAGGTTTGAGATCGACGCTAAATAAAATCTTATTTCTTAAGAATGTATTTTGGGGGGGAAGATTTTAACTTGAGTAACTTGTTCTAAGAACCTAAAAAGTGAAATGCCTTTAGCACTTGAGGTTGCCAATATGTGAATAAGAGATCATATTAATATTTGCTGGTTAATTTTTTTAGCTTTCTTTTTTCTCTTTATATTTCAGAATGTGGATTTAAACAAGGCATACATTTAATATTGTTGCATATATTTTAAAAATGAAAATATTTAATTCCTAACAAATATATGTTGTTTTGAATTCTGATAAAATCTTATAGCATCAGCAAGATCTCCAGATTAGATTTAATATGGCTTGAATATACCTGTCCCTAAAAAAGCAACAAAAATGATAAGATTATCAGTAAAAAGATTTCCTTATTTTAGATAAGAGAAAGTAAATTCTTGAAAGCACTCTCTATATCCTTTATATTTGGCTTCACTTGTATGTGTGGATCACCAGGAGACAGCTAGATATCTTTTACAAATCCAGGCTGCTCAACAGTCATTGGTGACTTTTACAGGCAAGGGCAGTAATGGATGGAAACAGCAATCAGCCTAGAGAAGAATGCTACTCAAACCTAGTTTGCCAGAAGAGAACCATGTCTGCTGTGCCCTTCAAACATGCAAAAAATATGAAAGTGACTTAGTCAGACACAAGTTGCAAAATCTCCCAAGCATTTTTGGGTAGCAAATACACAATTACTCCTTCTGCAGTGTATGGAACACATATATAGTTTGGTCGACAAATTGTGGATCATTCCATCGAATGGGAAGCAGTTGAGAGTTCTGGCTAGATCAAATGTGGATCTCAGTATTATAAGCAGTCTAATGCATAATTCATGAGGCTTAATGAATATTCCAATTCATGACAGCCAACTGGCTCCATAGGTCACACCTCCTAGTCTCATATAAATAAAGAATGAGATACTGGAAAGCATACCAGCTGAACCAAACTGAGTGCCAAAAACATGCATATTAATGAGGCACTATAATAGATACTTGACTCTTTGGAAGTGCCTATATTGGTTTCCAGCTACAGAGGGAAAGAAAGTTCACAATGTACCTTTAAACACACCATACTGTGTACCATGAAATACAGCTCTTTCTATGAAATATGGAATCAAATTATACTGATGTGATTTCAGATTCAGTCATTAACTCCATAACATCCTCTGACACTTCCAACAACATTGAAACATTCTGGAAAGAACCCCACCCCCTGCTCCCATATTCCCGTGCAAGCCTCAACTTGGTAACTAGGGAGAGGAAGTCCTTCCACAGTGCTGTTCTTTTATGCGTTCTGTTTAGACCTTGGATCAGGATGAATGGTAGCTCAGATGAATGCATTTGTGCCATTTTTCTTGGCCCCAGACTATGTTTCCTCACTACCATGACATCTGAACAGAAGGAGAAAACATCTCCCCTTTGTAGCAGGCTAATTTAATTTGTACCTTCCACCTAGGGGTAAATATGTTTGTCTGTCTGTCTGAGCTTTTTGCCTACTTTCTTTTCTCACGGGAAACCCTACTGAGTCGAAAGCAGGAAATTGCTTAGTGCTCTAACTTTATTTTAAAGTAATTTAATTTTAAACCTTCTCACACCCACCCTAAAGTGAAGCAACTGTTGGAAGCCCCTCGGGATACCCTTAATGACTTCTGCATGTCTCCTGTGTCACAGATGTCAAGGCTTCTTGTTTGGAGGTATTGTATCTTTCGGAATAGATGATTTAAAAGAGACTGCTTTGGGCTGTTTTACCCACAGAAGATGTGCATTCATTTTAAAATAATGAAGAACAAAATCTTGCAGCTTTTACATTGACCCACATCCTTTCAAATCCGTATTATAAATCATTGATTTTTATTTCATCTTAACTTGATTTGGGGCATTATTTGTGGCTTGACCTTGTTTGATATAGAGAGTTCATCAAAGATTCAAAAATAACAACAAACATATTTTCTCCTAAGTAAAATAGTGGTAATTCATTACACAAAAGCTTAGAACTATCTAGGCATGTGATCTATTGTTACCATTTCTCAGGGCATTGCAGATATCTCAGTCCATTTCAGAGTGGACGTCGTAAATTAAAATTTCAATGAGTAGTAGTCTACTTATTAATATAGGCTATATATATAGAGGGGAACTTCTCTTTCACCTGAAATGCACTTATCAAAATGTAATTTTGTTTTTCCAAATTGTTTTAATAATTTTCAAATGAACTTTAAGAAAAGAAATTGCTTCTTTTTTCTCAGGTTTGTGAAAACATTGAAATTAACTCTCTTTTGTGGTACTTACATTTCCCTACATCACTTTTATTATTCAGAGATAGAGAGCTTTGTTAATAATTGCACAAGATGTGTATAAGAGACAGATTGAAGCATTTGCTAACTGAATCATGAATTATAGTGTATGTTAAAAATGATTATGTTAAATATAAGGCACATATGGAGTTGAAAGTGACTTTGAAATTCCCCTCTTCCATATACACATGTGACCTCAGAAAAATATGGCTCAATTTTTATATGTATTTTTAATAAATTTGCTATTTTAGAATGGTTTCAGGCTTATGGAAAATTTGCAGAGCCGGTACAGAGAGTTTTTCCCATATATCCCAGACATAATTTTCCCTACTTTAAAATATTAATATATTTGTCACGAAAATGAACCAATATGGATACATTAACCAAAGTACAAAATTTATGCAGATTCCCTTAGTTTTTACCTATCATTATTGCCTTCTTTTTCAGGAACTCATCCAGGAAGTAATTTGCATTCTCCTAATGAAAAATTGTGGGAATGGACCTTTCATATTCTTACCTGTTACAATGCTGTCATAGATTTCCATGTGTACAATTTGAAAAGAGAATCAATCATAGTAATAGTGTTAATGATGAAGTTTATTAACTGAACCTGAATTCTGAACAATGTAGTTAGCTCACAAGTAAGCTTATTAAAAGAATTTTATGTTACTGGGTAAATACATTTACAAATTTCTTAGCTGAAAATACCCACATATTCTCATGTGAACCCACATATTCAAAAACCTATGGAGAGAGAGAGCTGTTTTCTGAAGAAGAATAATAGGAAAGAATATTACAGTTGGGTATAAGAATTTTCAGTACTTCCACTGCACATCAATATTCCTCCAAAATATGCCAAAAGATTGCTCAATACTAAAAGTATCATCAGACGACTTCACTCCTAAAGCATTTCTGTTGATAAGGAAGCCAAATCTAGTTAGTGTGATTTAAATTAACTAGAAATTTGAGCATTTGATTGTTGCTAGAGAAATTTTCATCTTTTCAGTCTCTTGACACAAATTGACTGCTGCAGAAGACGAGACCTATCTTTAGTATAATAATGTGGCATTTCCAACTGAATCCAAAATTGCACATTAAACTTTGCCATTAGTACGCTAGAATCTAAACCTGGGATTGGCAAAGTATTTCTGTAAATGGCCAGATAATAAATATTTTAGGCTTTGGGAGCTACATATAGTCTCTCTCATATATTGCTCTTTGTTTTGTTTTACAACCCTTTAAAATTTTAAAAACCATGCTTAGCTTCAGGGCCATACAGAAACAAGTCATGGCCCGGATTTGGATCACTGACCCTAGTTTATTAACCCCTAATGTAAGCTTTTAAGACCTTGTTTAATGTAGCAAAACATCTGCTTATCCTCAGTCACATTGTTATACAGATGATCATTTTAAATTCACAATGTCTGTCTTTATTTTGTATTGTGCTATGAATCATGAAAGAATATCTGGCCTTAGAGATATTTGTGTGTGTGTTCAGTTCAGTTCAGTTCAGTCGCTCAGTCACGTCCGACTCTTTGCGACCCCATGAATCGCAGCACACCAGGTCTCCCTGTTCACCAACTCCCGGAGTTCACTTAGACTCACATTCATCGAGTAAGTGATGCCATCCAACCATCTCATCCTCTCGTCCCCTTCTCCTCCTGCCCCCAATCCCTCCCAGCATCAGAGTCTTTTCCAGTGAGTCAACTCTTCGCATGAGGTGGCCAAAGTACTGGAGTTTCAGCTTTAGCATCATTCCTTCCAAAGAAATCCCAGGGCTGATCTCCTTCAGAATGGACTGGTTGGATCTCCTTGCAGTCCAAGGG
>SJYT01073415.1:77984-127108 GCA_006410635.1 Cephalophus harveyi | reverse complement strand
TGTAGATAGTAAATATTTGACTACATCAATACCAAAATCCATGCACATAGCATGAAAGAAACACATAAGTGAATACAAAATTACTTTCAGACTTTCTTTTCAATGCCAATGAGTACTGGAATTATTTGGTCAGACTAATAGAGCCTCACACAAACAGTGTGTAGAGATTGATAGATTTTTAGATATTGGCACGTGTACATTTATAGCTATTGACAAAGCTTAACTCTTTTCAAGAACATTCCAACTATTATTGGCATTCTGTTTTATCCATTGACACTCAACATGATGTACTGTGGAAGACTTTAAGACTTGCAGTGTTTGACTAAGCTTTACAGTCATTAATGTTTAATCACTTACAATTCAGTAAGCATTGTGCTTTCATTTTTTATGTGGCTTGTTTATCTATGTAAAGTAAATCAACAGTGCCTTTCTGATAGTCTCCCAGCACATTTATAATCAGTTCCATTTAGTGATAAGTGATGAATATGAATACGGCGACTATTTGGAATTACTTTATCACTTATATAGATTCTAAATTCAATCTCCCCTTCACCAAATTATGATAAAAGTAAATACCAGCCAAACTCTGCAAAGCTATGAACATACCGGAGTAGAGGTTGGGAAGAGACAAAGATAATGTTATCTTTTTTTCCTAATTCCCAGCATCAGAGTCTTTTCCAGTGAGTGAACTCTTCACATGAGGTGGCCAAAGTACTGGAGTTTCAGCTTCAACATCATTCCCTCCAAAGAAATCCCAGGGCTGATCTCCTTCAGAATGGACTGGTTGCATCTCCTTGCAGTCCAGGGGACTCTGAAGAGTCTTCTCCAACACCACAGTTCAAAAGCATCAGTTCTTCGGCACTCAGCCTTCTTCACAGTCCAACTCTCTCATCCATACATGACCACAGGAAAAACCATAGCCTTGACTAGACGGACCTTTGTTGGCAAAGTAATGTCTTTACTTTTGAATATACTGTCTAGGTTGGTCATAACTTTTAGACAGTGTATTAAAAAGCAGAGACATTACTTTGCTGACAAAGGTCCATCTAGTCAAAGCTACAGTTTTTCCAGTAGTCACGTATGGATGTGAGAGTTGGACCATAAAGAAGGCTGAGTGCCAAAGAATTGACGCTTTCAAACTGTGGTGCTGGAGAAGACTCTTGAGAGTCCCTTGCACTGCAAGAAGATCAAACCAGTCAATCCTAAAGGAAATAAACCCTGAATATTTATTAGAAGGAGTGACACTAAAGCTGACACCTCAATACTTTGGTCAACTGATGCGAAGAGCCTACTCATTAGAGAAGATCCTGATGCTGGGAGAGATTGGAGGCAGGAGGAGAAGGGGATGACAAGAGGATGAGATGTTTGGATGGCATCACCGACTCAATGGACATGAGTTTGAGCAGGCTCTGGGAGATGGTGAAGGATAATGAAGGCTGGCGTGCTGCAGCCCATGGGGTCGCAAAGAGTCGGACATGACTGAACGACTGAACAACAGCGACAAGCCTCTTGTGACTGCATGCCTTCCTATTTGTTCTTTCCCTAGCTGTCTTCTCAGCCACATTATCTGTCATACTTATTCAAGATTTTAAAGTATAAATTCCTACTTGAAGTCTTCATAACACCTTCGCTGGCTGAATTAGGTACTTTTTCTTTGCCCTATGCACGTTTCTGTTCTAGAACTACATTTTCATGCCTTGCTTTAAAACTCTGAACTCTAGGGTCAGTAAATGTTGATGGGCCACCATCTAATAGTAAAACTGTAAAACTACCTTTGCCTAAGGGAGCTGGAAAAATTAGATTTTCTCAGAGTTGTTGTGACTTTTATGTTTATTTTGTGCATCCTCAGTGTTGGAATGGTAAATTGGAGAACTCGATTTCTAGTATTTGGTACACTCTCTTAGGCAAGTCACTTCATTTTCTAGACCTCTGTTACCTCATCAAGTTAATGACAAGTTAAATTAAATGTTTTCTGCCCCTCCCTACCCCACAAATCCATCTTTCCCAATCACTCTGATTTTATTATTTCATATGAAAGGCTTTTGAGCAAAGATGTGACACAATGACAATAGTTTTGTAAGAGTTCCACTTTGACAGAATGTTTAGGGTAAATTGTGCTTCCCCCCAGTAGCCGTAGTGGTAAAGAACCTGCCTGTAAGCAGGAGAAGAGATGCGGATTCAATCCTTGGATTGGGAAGATCCCCTGGAGGAGGGCATGACAATACTTCTTTGTTCTGTAAGAAACTGGATTTTCTGTGTTGAGGGTAATATAACTAGGGGAGTAAATAGCTCAAATTATTTTCTAATTTCAGCCTTAGTGTCAAAAGAGAATAAAAGATGGAACTTCAAGCCAGAGGCATTCCAGATTTATACATAATATATGTATTTTTTTCCCACCTAAAGACTTGGTTCCCTAAAAACCAATTTAGGTTCTGTTTTCCCTAAAAGCAGAGTGGGTTTTTAGAAGCAGCTTAAAGACAGAAAAAGAGAAAACTAATTTTGAAAAAAAGAAACAACTCTCTAAACATGCTCATTGAGTTCAAAGGCTGTAAGTTTTGGTTTTGAGAATTTTCTTATGGAACATACACTGTGGAGAAAGTCTCCTTGTTAATATTATTGCAGTTGCACACTTAAATTTAGTATTTGTTGTGCTCTCATATTGTTCTGCAGGAAACTGTTAAAAACTGTTATACTATAAGGATGCTGCTGGCTTTTATTCCTCCAGACAGTCAAGAAATCTGGAACTCTCAGGTATCAAAATTGGTACTAAGTATAAGAAGTGCAGTGGATGATGGATCACTCTGTTCCTGTCACTACTGCTGGGTTCTGTGGCAGTATAGGACTCTGGAAACAATTGTTGAAACAGCTAATGCTAATGTCTGTACTACTCTAGAACTTCTAAATAATGGTTCCACTGGGTTTGCAGATAAGTTGAGAGGAAATGTATTGGTTTTTCCAGTTTCATCCTTCATATATTCCCTGTCTCACTGCACATTCATGTTTCTGACAGCAGGTATAGTAGTTTCCTGAAGTGACTTAGCAGCAGCAGCAGGGCTACTTTAACAAATCACCACAAACTTGGTGTGTTAAAGCAAGAGAAATTTACTCACAGTTCTGGAGGCCAGATACTCAAAGTCAAGGACTTGGCAGGGCCACACTCCCTCTGAAAGATCTAGGGGGAGAATCCTTTCTTGCTTCTTCTAGATTCTGATGGCTCCTGGTGTTCTTTGGCTTGTGGCAGCATAACTCCATCCTCACATGACCTTATCTCTGTGGGTTGTTTTTTTAATTTTTTTTGTCTCTGATAAAAAATACTCTCATTGGATTTGTTGTTGTTTAGTTGCTAAATTGTGTCTGACTCTTTTGTGACCCCATGAACTATAGCCCACCAGGCTTCTCGGTCCATGGGATTTCCTTGGCAAAAATACTGGGCTCACTCTATTTCTGTGTTATCTTAATCGAGTCACATTTGCAAAGACCCTGTTTTCAAATAAGGTTCAGTTCAGTTCAGTTGCTCAGTCATATCCAACTCTTTGCAACCCCATGAACTGCAGCATGCCAGGCCTCCCTGTCCATCACCAACTCCCGGAGCCTACCCAAACTCATGTCCATTGAGTTGGTGATGCCATACAACCATCTCATCTGTCATCCCCTTCTTCTCCTGCCCTCAATCTTTCCCAGCATCAGGAAGGTTCCCAGCATCAAATAAGGTTACACTTTTAGGTTATAGGCAGAAATGGAATTTTTTTATTTAGCCTATTGTTCAACCTACTACAAAGAAGTGCTGGTAATTTGAAAACTTTTTGGTAGAGACCTTCTTTCCTTTGGATCATATTCACCCTTATTTGCTTAACAAACATTTAATGAACCATAATACTGTACCAAGAGTAGGTTCAAGAGAACAGGAACTAGTTAGATTATTTGCTCTTCAAGAGTTCCTGTGTAGTTGGAAAGCAGATATAGACCCTGTTATCTGCAGTGCAGTATGAGAAACTGGGTGATAGAGGCTCATACCAGGTGCTGAATACCTTTTTGTATTCATTCTGTATTTGCTGTTCAGGGACCTAGGAAGGAGGAGGTAAGAGGAGAGTCAGGAAAGAGGTAAGATTAAAGAGGTGACATTTTTGTCTTTAAGGAAGACAAGGATCAGGTGTAAAGGCACTGTAGATTGAAAGAGAGTGGCTTAAGAAACTATAGATTCTACAGTATCACTGAATCATAGAATGCATATGGAGGAATGAGAACAAAAAATAAAACTTTCTGTTTTCTGACAACACTGACTCCTGATCATGGACTGCAATAATCCTATGAACACTGTGGCAAAGGCCTATAAATAATAAATTTATACAAAATCCCTTTCTTCATATGACTCTTTCCTGGGAAAAGAGAAAAGTTGTTTTTTCTAGCCCTTTTGAAGTTACAGGGGGACATGCCCCTCCTTTCTTTTCCTTTTTCCTCCTTCCCTTCTTTTTTACTTCATTCTAAACCGTGGCCATTGATGAAAGTTCTGCTAATGTGATGGAACAATACTGGAGTAGCCTAAATCACTGAGTTACTATATGGAAGACAGCTATCCTGGAGATTTGTGCATACTTTCATGAGTGAGTGAGAAATAAACTTTTGGATTTATTAAACCACCAGAATTGGGGTATTATTATTTCAACATATACTATCCTGACATAATTTTTGAAAATTTCATTTAAATATCTTCCCAGATTAAAGATAAAAATGACAGAGGAAGCTTGTTGCTACTTTTACATTTTTGGCTGAAAATATATTTCAAAAGTAATTACATATTTCAAACAATCTCTTTTATAATTATAAAAGTTATATAGATTCATTGTATGAAATTTAGAAAAATATAGAGTAGGTTTCTCTCCATCCAGTTATCAGTACTGTTAATAATTTGGCTTAAGTCTTTCCCTCAAATGATTCTTTTATTCATTATTTTATTTTTAGTATTTCTTTTAAGATGTTATAATGTATATTTTTTATAAAGTGTGATTTTCAATGACCCCAGGTCCTATCATGAAGCGTAGTTTTGAACCAGCTTCCAGGTTCTGTTCACTTGGTTTGTTCTAATTTTTTATAACATAAACACCAGAGTGAATATCCATGTAGAAAAATCACATCAAATACTACTAATTATTTCCTGAAACCAAATACCTGATGCTAGATTTGTTGATTTAAAAGAATCTCTTTCTCTGACCCTTTATAATGTTTTTGATCCTGCTATATCATTAACCTCCATAGAGGCCATGCTCAGTCACTTCAGTTGTGTTTGACTCTTTGTGACTCCATGGACTATAGTTTGCCAGGCTCCTCTGTCCATGGAATTCTCCGGGGAAGAATACTGGAGTGCGTTGTCATTCCCTTCTCCAGGGGGGGCTTCATGACCCAGGGATCAAACCCAGGTCTTCTGCATTGTAGGCAGATTCTTTACCATCTGAACCTCCAAAGAGGCTGCATCTGTTTGCAATCCCACCAACAATATATTAGAAATCCTTTCCATTATGTCTTTAGCAATACTACATTTGTGTGTGTATAAATAGATATATGTCAGTCTGATAAGTAAGTATGTTATCTTTATATTTTCTTAAAGTATAGTTGATTTACAGTATTGTATTGGTTTCAAGTGTACGACATATATTCAGTTTTTTATAGATTATATTCCGTTTGAAATGATAAAATATTGCCTATATTTCTTGTGCTGTGCAGTACATTCTTCTATCTTGCAGATTTTATACATGTTAGTTTGTGCCTCTTAATTCCCTACCCCATCTTGTCCCTCCTCTCTTGTCTTTCCCCTTCCTGTGGTAACTACTAGCTGCTTCTCTGTATCTGATAAATCTGTTTCTGTTTTGTCATATATACTAGTTTTTTTTTTTTTTTTTTTAATTCTATATGTGATAACATATAGTATTTGTCTTTCTCTGTCTGACTTATTTCACTAAGCATAACACCCTCCCTGCAGGTCCATCCACAGTATTGCAGATGGCAAAATTTCATTGTTTTTTATGTCTGAGTACGGTTCCACTGTGTGTGTGTTTGTATACACATGCATATGTGTATATACACACACACACATCGATATTATATAAGTGCATATGTATATCTATCTATATGTACACACATATTTTACACATGCACACATATTTTACATCTTTCTATTCATTTGTTGATGGACACTTAGTTTGTGTCCATACTTTGGCTTTTGTAAATAATGCTGCTATGAATATTGGGGTGGATAAATCTTTTTGAGTTACTGTTTTCATTTTCTTCAGGTATATACCCAAGAGTGAAATTGCTAAGTGTTAGGGTATTTCTGTTTTTATTGTTTTGAGGAGTCTCTGTATTGTTTTCTATAATGGTTGCACCAGTTTACATTCCCACCAGCAGTATACCAGAATTCCCTTTTACTCCACATTCTTGCCTACGCTTTTTATTTGTTTTTTTTTTTTTTTTATTATTATTACTTTTTCTTATTTATTTGTTTATGGCTGCACTGACTCTTCACTGCTGCACATGGACTTTCTCTAGTTGGGGCAAGTGGCACCTACTCTTCATTTGGTGCATGGGTTTCTCATTGTGGTGGCTTCTCTTGCTGTGAACCACAGGCCCTAGGTGCACAGGTTTCAGTAGCTGCAGCTTGCAGGCTTTAGTGTTCTAGCTTAGTAGTTGTGGTGCACATACTTAGTTGCTCTGCAGTATGTGGTATCTTCCTGGACTAAGGATCAGACATTGTCCCTTGATTGCAAGGTGAATTCTTTTTTTTTTTTTAATTTATTTTTTTACTGATGGGTAATTGCTTTACAGAATTTTGTTGTTTTCTGTCAAACCTCAACATGAATCAGCCATCAGTTCAGTCGCTCATTCGTGTACCTCCTAGAGTAATGGAAATAAAAACAGAAGTAAACAAATGGGACCTGATTAAACTTAAAAGCTTTTGCACAGCAAAGGAAACTATAAGCAAGGTGAAAAGACAACCATCAGAATGGGAGAAAATCAGAGCAAATGAAACAACTGACAAAGGGTTAATTTATAAAATATATAAGCAGCTCATACAACTCAATGCAAGAAAAAAACCCAATCAAAAAGTGGGAAAAACACCTAAACAGACATTTCTCCAAAGAACACATTCAGATGGCTAACAAACACATGAAAAGATGCTCAACATCGCTCATTATTAGAGAAATGCAAGTCAAAACCACAATGAGATAACACCTCACACCAGTCAGAATGGCCATCATCAAAAAGCCTACAAATAATAAATGCTGGAGAGAGTGGGGAAAAAATGGAACACTTGCACTGTTGGTGGGAATGTAAATTGATACAGCCACTATGGTAGACAGTATGGAGATTCCTTAAAAAACTAGGAATAAAACCATCATATGACCCAGCAATCCCACTCCTAGGCATATACCCTGAAGAAACTAGGGTTGAAAAAGACACATGCATTCCATTGATCATTGCAGCACTATTTACATTAGCTAGAAGATGGAAGCAACCTAGATGTCCACTGACAGATGTATGGATAAAGAAGTTGTGGTACATATACACAATGGAATATTACTCGGCCATAAAAAGGAACACATTTGAGTCAGTTCTGATGAGGTGGATGAACTTAGAACCTATTATACAGAGTGAAGTGAGTCAGAAAGAGAAAGACAAATATTGTATTCTAATGCAAGTCTGAGTGAACTCTGGGAGTTGGTGATGGACAGGGAAGCCTGGCATGCTGCGATTCATGGGGTCGCAAAGAGTCGAACACGACTGAGTGACTGAACTGAACTGAACTGAATGCACATATATGGAATCTAGAAAAATGGTACTGAAGAAATTTTTTTACAGGGCAGCAATGGAGAAAAAGACACAGAGAATAGACTTATGGACATGGCGAGAAGGGAGAAGAGGATGAGAGGGGAGGAGAGGAAAGAGTAACATGGAAACTTGTGTTACCCTATGAAAAATAGATAATCAATGGGAATTTGCTGTATGGCTCAGGAAATTCAAACAGGGGCTCTGTATCAACCTAGAGGCGTGGGATGGGAGGGAGATGGAAGGAAGGTTCAAAAGGGAGGGGATATATGTATAGCTATGGCTGATACCAAGGGAACATTTCATACAAAGATGGGCTCAATAAAGGACAGAAATGGTATGGACCTAACAGAAGCAGAAGATATTAAGAAGAGGTGGCAAGAATACACAGAAGAACTGTACAAAAAAGATCTTCAATACCAAGAGAATCACAATGGTGTGATCACTCACCTAGAGCCAGACAATGAGTGCAATTGTGCGGTAGTCTGAGCATTCTTTGGCATTGCCTTTCCTTGGAATTGGAATGAAAATGGTCCTTTTCCAGTCCTGTGGCCACTGCTGAGTTTTCCAAATTTGCTGGCATATTGAGTGCAGCACTCTCACAGCATCATCTTTCAGGATTTGAAACAGCTCAACTGGAATTCCATCACCTCCACTAGCTTTGTTCATAATGATGCTATCTAAGGCCCACTTGACTTCACATTCCAGGATGTCTGGCTCTAGGTGAGTGATCACACCATTGTGATTATCTTGGTATTGAAGATCTTTTTTGTACAGTTCTTCTGTGTATTCTTGCCACCTCTTCTTAATATCTTCTGCTTCTGTTAGGTCCATACCATTTCTGTCCTTTATTGAGCCCATCTTTGTATGAAATGTTCCCTTGGTATCAGCCATAGCTATACATATATCCCCTCCCTTTTGAACCTTCCTTCCATCTCCCTCCCATCCCACGCCTCTAGGTTGATACAGAGCCCCTGTTTGAATTTCCTGAGCCATACAGCAAATTCCCATTGATTATCTATTTTTCATAGGGTAACACAAGTTTCCATGTTACTCTTTCCTCTCCTCCCCTCTCATCCTCTTCTCCCTTCTCGCCATGTCCATAAGTCTATTCTCTGTGTCTTTTTCTCCATTGCTGCCCTGTAAAAAAATTTCTTCAGTACCATTTTTCTAGATTCCATATATGTGCATTCAGTTCAGTTCAGTTCAGTCACTCAGTCGTGTTCGACTCTTTGCGACCCCATGAATCGCAGCATGCCAGGCTTCCCTGTCCATCACCAACTCCCAGAGTTCACTCAGACTTGCATTAGAATACAATATTTGTCTTTCTCTTTCTGACTCACTTCACTCTGTATAATAGGTTCTAAGTTCATCCACCTCATCAGAACTGACTCAAATGTGTTCCTTTTTATGGCCGAGTAATATTCCATTGTGTATATGTACCACAACTTCTTTATCCATACATCTGTCAGTGGACATCTAGGTTGCTTCCATCTTCTAGCTAATGTAAATAGTGCTGCAATGATCAATGGAATGCATGTGTCTTTTTCAACCCTAGTTTCTTCAGGGTATATGCCTAGGAGTGGGATTGCTGGGTCATATGATGGTTTTATTCCTAGTTTTTTAAGGAATCTCCATACTGTCTACCATAGTGGCTGTATCAATTTACATTCCCACCAACAGTGCAAGTGTTCCATTTTTTCCCCACTCTCTCCAGCATTTATTATTTGTAGGCTTTTTGATGATGGCCATTCTGACTGGTGTGAGGTGTTATCTCATTGTGGTTTTGACTTGCATTTCTCTAATAATGAGCGATGTTGAGCATCTTTTCATGTGTTTGTTAGCCATCTGAATGTGTTCTTTGGAGAAATGTCTGTTTAGGTGTTTTTCCCACTTTTTGATTGGGTTTTTTTCTTGCATTGAGTTGTATGAGCTGCTTATATATTTTATAAATTAACCCTTTGTCAGTTGTTTCATTTGCTCTGATTTTCTCCCATTCTGATGGTTGTCTTTTCACCTTGCTTATAGTTTCCTTTGCTGTGCAAAAGCTTTTAAGTTTAATCAGGTCCCATTTGTTTACTTCTGTTTTTATTTCCATTACTCTAGGAGGTGGGTCATAGAGGATTCATGCTTTGATTTATGTCAAGTGTTCTGCCTATGTTTTCTTCTAAAGGTTTTATAGTTTTTGGTCATACATTTAGGTCTTTAATCCATTTTGAGTTTATCTTTGTGTATGGTATTAGGAAGTGTTCTAATTTCATTCTTTTACATGTAGCTGTCCAGTTTTACTAGCACCATTTATTGAAGAGGCTGTCTATGCCCCATTGTATATTCTTGCCTCCTTTGTCAAGAACAAGATACCATAGGTGAATGGGTTTATTTCTGGGCTTTCTATCTTGTTCCGTTGGTCTATATTTCTGTTTTTGTGCCAGTACTATACTGTCTTGACAACTGTAGCTTTGTAGTATAATCTGAAGTCAGGAAGGTTGATTCCTCCAGCTCCATTCTTCTTTCTCAAGACTGCTTTGGCTATTTGGGGTCTTTTGTGTTTCCATATGAGTTGTGAAATGTTTTGTTCTAGTTCTGTGAAAAATGCCATTGGTAATTTGATAGGGATCACATTGAATCTGTAGATTGCATTTGGTAGTATGGTCATTTTCACAATATTGATTCTTTCTACTCAGGAACATGGAATATCTCTCCATCTTTAATTTCTTTCATCAGTGTCTTATAATTTTCTGTGTATAGTTCTTTTGTCTCCTTAGGTAAGTTTATTCCTAGATATTTAATTCTTTTTGTTGCAATGGTGAATGGGATTTATTCCTTAATTTCTCTTTCTGATTTTTCATTGTTAGTATATAGAAATGCAAGTGGTTTCTGTATATTAATTTTGTATTCTGCAACTTTGCTAAATCCACTGATTAGCTGTAGTAATTTTCTGATACTGTCTTTAGGGTTTTCTATGTACAGTATCATGCCATCTGGAAACAGTGAGAGCTTTACTTCTTTTCTGATTTGGATTCTTTTTATTTCTTTTTTCCTCTCTGATTGCTGTAGTTAGGACTTCCGGAACTATGTTGAATAATCATGGTGAAAGTGGACACCCTTGTCTTGTTCCTGATCTTAGGGGGAATGCTTTCAGTTTTTCACCATTGAGAGTAATGTTTGCTGTAGGCTTATCATATATGGCCTTTACTACTATGTGGAGGTAGTTTCCTTCTATGCCCATTTGTTGAAGAATTTTAATCATAAATGGGTGCTGAATTTTGTCAAAGCCTTTCTCTGCATCTGTTGAGATGATCATATGGTTTTTATCTTTTGATTTGTATTACATTGATTGATTTGCATCTAGTGAAGAACCCTTGCATTCCTGGAATAATTCCAACTTGATCATAGTATATGAGCTTTTTGATGTGTTGCTGAATTCTGTTTGCTAAAATTTTGTTGAAGATTTTTGCATCTGTGTTCATCAGTGATATTGGCATGTAGTTTTCTTTTTTTGTGTGTTGTCTTTGTCTGGTTTTGGTATCAGGTTGGTGGTGGCCTCGTAGAATGAGTTTGTAAGTGTTCCTTCCTCTGTAATTTTTTGAATGAGTTTTAGAAGGATAGGCATTAGCTCTTCTCTAAACGTTTGATAGAATTCTCAGATTCTCCTGTGAAACCATCTGGTCCTGGCTTTTGTTTTTTTGGGAGATTTTTGATCACAGCTTCAATTTCCATGCTTGTAATTGGGTTGTTCATAATTCCTGTTTCTTCCTGGTTCATTCTTGGAAGATCGAACTTTTCTAAGAACCTGTCCATTTCTTCCAGGTTATCCATTTTATTGCTACATAGTTAGTTGTTCATAATAGTCTTTTATAATCATTTGTATTTCTGCATTGTCTGTTGTAACCTCTCTTTTTTCATTTCTAATTTTGTTGGTTTGATTCTTTTTTTCCTGATGGGTCTGGCTAAAGTTTTGTCAATTTTGTTTATCTTCTCAAAGAACCAACTTTTAGTTTTATTCATCTTTACTATTGTTTCTTTCATTTCTTTTTCATTTATTTCTGCTCAGATTTTTATGTTTTGTTTTTTTTTTTTTCTCCTTCCACTAATTTTGGGGTTTTTTTGTTCTTTCTCCAGTTGTTGTAGGTGTGAAGTTAGGTTGTCTATTTGATGTTTTTCTTGTTTCTTGAGGTACGATTGTATTGCTATAAACTTCTCTCTTAGAACTACTTTTGCTGCATCCCATAGGTTTTGAGTTGTCGTGTTTTCATTGTCATTTGTTTCTAGAAATTTTTTTATTTCCCTTTTGATTTCTTCAGTGACCTGTTGGTTATTTAGAAACATGTTGTTTAATCTCCCTGTATTTGTGTTCCTTACAGTTTTTTCCTTGTAATTGATATGTAGTCTCATAGTGTTGTGGTTGGATAAGATGCTTGATATGATTTCTTGCTTGATATGATTTGAATTTTCTTAAATTTACTGAAGTTTGATTTGTGGTCTATCCTGGAGAATGTTCATGTACACTTGAGAAGAAGATGTATTATTCTGCATTTGGATGGAATGTCCTGAAGATATCAATGAGATCCATCTCATCTAATGTATCATCTAAGACTTGTGATTCCTTATTATTTTTCTATTTTGATGATCTGTCCATTGGTGTCAGTGGGGTGTTAAAGTCTCCTACTATCATTGTGTTACTGTCAATTTCTCCTTTTATGTCTGTTAGTGTTTGTCTTATGTATTGAAGTGCTCCTCTGTTGGGTGCATAGATATTACAACTGTTAGGTCTTCCTCTTGAATTGATCCCTTGATCAATATGTAGTGTCCTTCCTTATCTCTTCTGTATTTTTTGTCTGATATGAAGATTGCTACTTCAGCTTTCTTTTGCTTCCCCATTTGCATGGAATATATTTTTCCATCCTCTCACTTTCAGTCTATATGTGTCTTGAGGTCTGAAGTGGGTTTTTTGTAGACAGCGTATATATGGGTCTTGTTTTTGTATTCATTCAGCCAGTCTGTGTCTTTTGGATGGAGCACTTAATCCATTTACATTTAAAGTGATTATTGATATATATGTTCCTATTACCATTTTCTTAATTGTTTGGGGTTGATTTTGTAGATCTTTTTTCTTCTCTTGTATTTCTTGACTACATAAGTCCATTTAACATTTGGTGTAAAGCTGGTTTGGTGGTACTGAATTCTCTTAACCTTTGCTTGTCTGAAAAGCTTTTTATTTCTCCATCAGGTTTGAATGAGATCCTTGCCGGGTACAGTAATCTTGGTTGTAGATTTTTCCCTTTCAGTACTTTAAATATATCCTGCCATTCCCTCTGGCCTGCAGAGTTTATGCTGAAAGATCAGCTGTTAAGCGTATGGGGTTTCCCTTGTATGTTACTTGTTGCTTTTCCTTTGCTGCTTTTAATATTCCTTCTTTGTGTTTAGTCTTTGTTAGTTTGATTAGTATGTGTCTTGGTGTGTTTCTCCTTGGGTTTATCCTGTATGGGACTCTTTGTGCCTCTTGGACTTGATTGACTATTTCCTTTTTCATGTTGGGGAAATTTTCAACTATAATTTCTTCAAAATTTTTCTCATTCCCTTTCTTTTTCTCTTCTTCTTCTGGGACCTCATTAATTCTAATGTTGGTGTGTTTGATATTGTCCCAGAGGTCTCTGAGACTATCCTCAGTTCTTTTCATTCTTTTTACTTTATTTTGCTCTTCAGAAGCTATTTCTACCATTTTATCTTCCAGTTCACTGATTCGTTCTTCTGTTTCAGATATTCTGCTAGTGATTCCTTCTAGAGTATTTTTAATTTCAGTGATTGTGTTGTTTGTCCCTGCATGTTTATTTGTTAATTCTTCTAGATTGTTGTTAGTTGATTCTTGCATTTTCTCCATTTTGTTTTCAAGGTTTTGATCATCTTTACTATCATTATTCTGAATTTTTTTCCAGATAATTTGCCTATTTCCTCTTCATTTATTTGGACTTCTGTGTTTCTAGTTCTTTCATTTGTGTAGTATTTCTCTGCTTTTTCAATATTATTTTTATTTTTTTAACTTATTCTGTTTGAGGTCTACTTTTCCCAAGTTTCAAGAGTTCTTTCTTCCTTTTGGTTTCTGCCCTCCCAAGGTTGGTCCATTGCTTTGTGTAAGCTTCTTATAAGGTGAGATTTGTGCTGAGTTTTGTTTTTTTGCTTTTCCTCTGATGGGCAAGGCTGGGTGAGGTGGTAATCCTGTCTGCTGATGATTGGGTTTGTATTTTTGTTTTGTTTGTTGTTTAGATGAGGGATCATGCACAGGGTGCTATTGGTGGTTGGGTGATCCCAGGTCTTGTATTCCAGTGGTTTCCTTTTTTGAGTTCTCACTATTTGATACCTGCTTGCGTTAGTTCTCTGGTAGACTAGGGTCTTGGAGTCAGTGCTCCCACTCCAAAGGCTAGGGCTTGATCTCTGCCATGTACAGCAGCACTGTCCTCAAACATATGGTGTTCACAATGTCCACTCCTGCTCCTAGTGAGTCTGTAGTGAGTCTACAGGGCTTGGCTAGGGTGGTTGCAGACAGGCTGTCTTGTGGGTTGGCCTGCAAGGTGAATTCTTAACCACTGGACCACCAGGGAAGTCTTGAAAGGATTTTTAAAGGGGATTATTTTCTTGATTTCTCTTTGTGATAATTTAATTTTTACTGTGTCAAAAGGCAACAGATTTCTGTATATTATTATTGTATCCTACAGCTTTACTTAATTCACTTACTCTGAAACATTTTTGGTGGAGCCTTTAGATTTTGTATGTGTAGTGTCATGTTTGGAGAAGGCAATGGGCACCCCACTCCAGTACTTTTGCCTGGAAAATCCCATGGACAGGGGAGCCTGGAAGGCTGCAGTCCATGGGGTTGCTGAGGGTTGGACATGACTGAGCGACTTCACTTTCACACACTGGAGAAGGAAATGGCAACCCATTCCAGTGTTCTTGCCTGGAGAATCCCAGGGACGGGGGAGCCTCGTGGGCTGCCGTCTATGGGGTCGCACAGAGTTGGACATGACTGAAGTGATTTAGTAGTAGTAGTATCATGTTATTTGCAAACAGTGGCACTTTTGCTTCTTTTCTGATTCTGATACTTTATATTTCTTTATCTTATCTGATTGCAGTGGCTAGGACTTCCAGTATTATGTGAATAGACGTGGCAACATTGGACATCCTTATCTTGTTTCTGATCTTAGAGGATATGCTTTCAGCTTTTCACTGTTGAGTATAATGTTAGCTGTGGTTTTGTCATGTATGGCCTTTATTCATTTGAGATATCCTCCTTCCGTATCAACTTTGATGAGGGTTTTTATCATGAATGGATGTTGAATTTTGTCAAATGTCTGTTTTGCATTTATTGAGATGATGATGTGATTTTTATCCTTCCTTTTGTTAGTGTGCTATATTATGTTGATTGGTTTATGGATATAGAACCATTCTTGCATTCCCAGAATAAATCATACTTGATTATGCTGAATGATCCTCTTTATGATCCTCTTTATATTGTTGAATTTGGTTGCTAATATTCTGTTGAGGATTTTGGCACCTATATTTATTAGAGGTATTGACCTGTAATTTTTCTTTTTCTGTACTATCTTTGGTTTTAGTATGGGTGATGGTGGCCTCATAGAATGAATTTAGGAGTATTCCCTCCTGTTCAGTTTTTTGAAATAGTTTGAGAAGGATAGATATTAGTTCTTTTTTATATGTTTAGTAGATTTCCCCTGTGAAGCCATCAGTCTTTTTTTTGTTTCCCCTGTGAAGCCATCAGTCTTTTGTTTGCTGGGAGTTTTTTGATTGTTAATTCAATTGTGCTACAGGCTTCCCTGATGGCTCAGACAGTAAAGAATCTGTCTCAATGCAGGATTTGATCCCTGGGTTGGGCAGATCCCCTGGAGAAGAGAGTGGCAACCCACTCCAGTATTCTTGCCTGGAAAATTCCATGGACAGAGGAAACTGGCAGTTTATAGTCCATGGCATCACAAAGAGTCAGACACAATTGAGCAACCAACACTTTGACTTTTCAGTTGCACTACTCATCTGTTCAGAATGTATACTTCTTCCTGACTCAGTTTTGGAAAATTATATATTTCTAGATATTTATCCATTTCTTCTAGTTGTCTGGTTCATTGGCATATAACTGTTTGCTCTATTCTCTTATCTCTGTGATATTGGTTGTACTTTCTTCTCTTTCATTTCTTATTTTATTTGGGTCCTGTCTTTTTTCTTAATGAACCTGACTGAAGTCTCAGAAGTTTTGTTTATTTAAAAAAAAAAAAAAAAAAAGCTCTTGATTTCACTAATTTTTTTTCTATCTTTTTGTCTTTATTATTATCATTTTTAAAAACTCTTCTCTGATCTCCATTATTTCCTTTCTTCTGTTGACATTTGGCTTTGTTCTTTGTAAAACTTCTTTAAATGCTTGGTTAGGTTGTTTATTTGAAAAACATTTTTTTTCTGGAGGTAGGCCATTATTGCTATAAACTTCCCTCTAAGGAGTGCTTTTACTATGTCCTATAAATTTTGTAAACTTTTATTTTTATTTTCTCAAGATATTTTCTGATTTACTTTTTGATTTCTTCATTGATTTCTTCATCATTTCCTAGTAGGATGTTGCATAGTTTCCTTGTGTTTATGTTTGTCCCATATTTTTGTCCTATAGATAATTTGTAGTTTCATACCATTATGGTTGAAAAATGTGCTTGATATAGTTTCTGTCTTCTTAAATTTGTTAAGACTTGTTTTTTGGTCTAGCATGTCATCTATCCAGGAGAACGTTCCATGTGCATTTCAAAAGAATATGTTCAGTTCAGTTCAGTTGCTCAGTCATGTCCAACTCTTTGCGACCCCATGAACTGCAACAGACTAGGCCTCCCTGTCCATCACCAACTCCCAGAGCCTACCCAAACTCATGTCCATTGAGTTGGTGATGCCATCTAACCATCTCATCCTCTGTCGTCTCCTTCTCCTCCTGCCCTCAATCTTTCCAAGCATCAGGGTCTTTTCAAATGAGTCAGCTCTTTACATCAGGTGGCCAAAGTAGTGGAGTTTCAACTGCAACCTCAGTTCTTCCAATGAACACCCAGGACTGATCTCCCTTAGGATGGACTGGTTGGTTCTCCTTGCAGTCCAACGGACTCTCAAGAGTCTTCTCCAACACCACAGTTCAAAAGCATGAATTCTTCAGCACTCAGCTTTCTTTATAGTCCACTCTCACATCCATACATGTCTACTGGAAAAACCATAGCCTTGACTAGACGGATCTTTGTTGGCAAAGTAATGTCTCTGCTTTTTAATATGCTGTCTAGGTTGATCATAACTTTCCTTCCAAGCAGTAAGCATCTTTTAATTTCATGGCTGCAGTCATCATATGCAGTGATTTTGGAGCCTAAAAACATAAAGTCTGCCACTGTTTCTCTATCTATTTGCCATGAAGTGATGGGATCAGATGCCATGATGTTAGTTTTCTGAATGTTGAGCTTTAAGCCAACTTTTTAACTCTCCTCTTTCACTAAGAGGCTCTTTAGTTCTTCTTCACTTTCTGCCATATGGGTGGTGTCATCTGCATATCTGAGGTTGTTGATATTTCTCCCGGCAATCTTGATTCCAGCCTGTGCTTCATCCGGCCCAGCGTTTCTCATGATGTACTCTGCATAGAAGTTAAATAAGCAGGGTGACAATATACAGCCTTGACGGATGCCTTTTCCTATTTGGAACCAGTCTGTTCCATGTCCGGGTCTATCGGTTGGTTCTTGACCTGCATATAGGTTTTTCAAGAGGCAGGTCAGGTGGTCTGGTATTCTCATCTCTTTCAGAATTTTCCACAGTTTATTGTGATCCATACAGTTAGAGGCTTTGGCATAGTCAGTAAAACAGAAAGAGATGTTTTCTGGAAATCTCTTGCTTTTTCGATGATCCAGCAGATGTTGGGAATTTGATCTCTGTTCCTCTGCCTTTTCTAAAACCAGCTTGAACATCTTAAAGTTCACGGTTCACGTATTGCTGAAACCTGCCTTGAGAATTTTGAGCATTACTTTACTAGCATGTGCGATGAGTGCAATTGTGCGGTAGTTTGAGCATTCTTTGGCACTGCCTTTCTTTGGGATTGGAATGAAAACTGACCTTTTGCAGTCTTGTGGTCACTGCTGAGTTTTTCAAATTTTCTGACACATTGAGTGCAGCACTCTCACAGCATCATCTTTCAGGATTTGAAATAGCTCCACTGGAATTCCATCACCTCCACTAGCTTTGTTCGTAGTGATGCTTCTTAAGGCCCACTTGACTTCACATTCTAGGATGTCTGGCTCTAGGTATTTGATCACACCACTGTGATTATCTGGGTTGTGAAGATCTTTTTTGTACAGTTCTTCTGTGTATTCTTGCCACATCTTCTTAATATCTTCTGCTTCTGTTAGGTCCATACCTTTTCTGTCCTTTATTGAGCCCATCATTGTATGAAATGTTCCCTTGGTGTATCTAATTTTCTTGAAGAGATCTCTAGTCTTTCCCATTCTGTTGTTTTCCTCTATTTCTTTGCATTGATCACTGAGGAAGGCTTTCTTATCTCTCCTTGCTATTCTTTGGAACTCTGCATTCAGATACTTATATCTTTCCTTTTCTCCTTTGCTTTTCGCTTCTCTTCTTTTCACAGCTATTTGTAAGACTTCCTCAGACAACCATTTTGCTTTTTTGCATTTCTTTTCCATGGGGATGGTCTTGATCCCTGTCTCCTGTACAATGTCACGAACCTCCGTCCATAGTTCATCAGGTACTGTATCTATCAGATCTAGTCCCTTAAATCTTTTTCTCACTTCTACTGTGTAATCACAAGGGATTTGACTTAGGTCATATCTGAATAGTTTAGTGGTTTTCCCTACTTTCTTCAATTTAAGTCTGACTTTGGCAAGAAGAAGTTCATGATCTGAGCCACAGTCTGCTTCCGGTTTTGTTTTTTGCTGACTGTATAGAGCTTCTCTATCTTTGGCTGCAAAGAATACAATCAGTCTGATTTTGGTGTAGGTCATTGGTGATGTCCATGTTTAGCGTCTTCTTTTGTGTTGTTGGAAGAGGGTGTTTGCTCTGACCAGTGCATTTTCTTGACAAAACTCTTTTAGCCTTTGCCTTGCTTCATTCTGTACTTCAAGGCCAAATTTGCCTGTTACTCCAGATGTTTCTTGACTTCCTACTTTTGCATTCCAGTCCCCTATAATGAAAAGGACTTCTTTTTTGAGTGTTAGTTCTTAGAGGTCTTGTAGGTTTTCATAGAACTTTAGAAAAGAATATGTATTCTGCTGCTTTTGGTTATTAAGTCCAACTTGTTTAATAGATCCTTTAAGGCCACTGTTACTGATTTTCTATCTGGATAATATGTCCAGTGATGTAAATGGGATGTTAAAGTCCATACTATTTATTGTGTTAATGTGAACTTCTCCCTTTTTGTTTTAATATTTGCTTTATATGGTTAGGTGCTCATGTAATAAGTGCGTGTATGTTAATTAATATTATATACTATTCTTATGGTCATCCTTTTATCATTACATAAGACCTTTCTATGTCTCTTGTTATAGAGTTTTGTTTTATAGGTTAGTTTGTCTGGCATGAGTATTGCTGTCCTAGCTTTCTTATTGTTTCCATTTCCATGAAATACATTTTTTCATCCCCTCACTTTTATTATGTATGCGTCTTTAGTTCTGATGTGAATCTCTTTAAATGGCAGTTTTTAAAAAATCTGGTTTCACACCCTGTGTTTCTTGTTTGTAGCACTAAGTCCATTATCATTTAAACTGATATTGAAAAAAATAGTCATTATTGATAGGTTTGTACTCATTGCCATTTTGTTTCTTGTTTTCTGGTTATTTTTGTAGTTCTTTTCTTTTAGTCTTTTTCGGTTGTGCTTTGATGATTTTATTTTGTAGTATGCTTGTGTTCCTTTGTTAGTTTTTATGTGTATCTTATTGGTGTTTATTTATTAATTTTTGGATTTGCTGGGTCTTTGTTGCTGTACATGAGCTTTCTCCAGTTGTGACAAGAGGGGGCTCCTCTTTAGTTGCAGTGCTCAGGCCTCTCTTTGCTGTGGCCTCTCTCATTGCAGAGCTCAGGCTATACAGCATGAGGACTTAAGTAGTTGCAGCCTGTGGGCTCAGTAGTTGCAGCTTGTGGGCTGTAAATCACAGGCTCCTCAGTTATTTATTGGTTGTACTGGGTCTTTATTGCTGCATTGGCTTTATGTAGTTGTGGTGAGCAGGGGCTACTCTCTAAGTTGCTTGTGCATGGGCTTCTCATTGCAGTGGCTCTCTTGTTGTGGACATAGGCTCTAGGGTGTGTAGGCTTCAGTAGTTGTGATCTGTGGGTTCTAGAGTGTTGGCTTAGTAGTTCTGGTTCATGGCCTTAGTTGCCCTGCTGCATGTGAATTTTTCCTGGACCAGGGATTGAACTCCTGTCCCTTGTTTTGGCAGGTTGCTTCTTAACTGATGGAATATTGGGGAAGTAATTCTTGTTGGTTTATGATTTGTGGTTACCATGGGGCTCATATACATTGACTTTAACTGTACCTACGCTTTTAAAATTGATAGTCATTTGAGATTAAACATATTCTAAAAGATCTACATTTTTTACTCCCCTTCCCCATGTTTTGTGTTTTGATATCTTATTTACACCTGCATATTTTCCTGTAACTGTTTATTATAGTTACAGATTTTTTTTTTCGAATTTTTGTCTTTTAATCTTTGTGCTGGGCTTCCCCGGTGGCTCAGATGGTAAAGAATTTGCCTACAATGCAGGAGATCTGGATCATCTTTCAGGATTTGATCCCTGGGTAGGGAAGATACCATGGAGAAGGGAATGGCAACCCACTCCAGTATTCTTGCTTGGAGAATTCTGTGGACAGAGGAGCCTGGGAGCTACAGTCCTTTAAGTGATTGAAGTATAGTCGGTATATATTTGCCTTTGCTAGTGGGAATTTTACATACCTATAAGTCTTACTTATTGTTGAGCCATTTTTTTCACTTAGAGAAGACCCTTTAACACTTTATGTAGGGTCAGTTTCAGTTGAGTTCAGTCCCTCAGTCGTGTCTGACTCTTTGCAACCCCATGGACTCCAGTACACCAGACTTCCTATCTATCAACAACTCCCAGAACTTGCTAAATTCAAACTCAAGTCCATCGAGTCAGTGATGCCATCCAACCATCTCATCCTCTATCATCCCCTTCTCCTCCTGCCTTCAGTCTTTCCCAGCATCAGGGTCTTTTCCAGTGAGTCAGTTCTTCGTATCAGGTGGCAAAAGCATTGGAGTTTCAGCTTCAGAATCAGTCCTTCCAATGAATAATCAGGATTGATTTCCTTTAGAAGTGACTGGTTTGATCTCCTTCTAGTCCAAGGGACTCTCAAGAGTCTTCTCCAATACCACAGTTCAAAAGCATAATTTCTTCGGTACTCAGCTTTCTTTATGGTCCAACTCTCCCATCCATACACAACTACTAGAAAAACCATAGCTTTGACTAGATGGACCTTTGTCAGCAAAGTAATGTCTCTGCTTTCTAATATGCTGTCTAGATTGGTCATAGCTTTTCTTCCAAAAAGCAAGCGTCTTTTAAATTCATGGCTACAGTCAGTATCTGCAGTGATTTTGGAGCCCACGAAAATAAAGTCTGTCACTGTGTCCATTGTTTCCCCATCTGTTTGCCATGAAGTAATGGGACTGGATGCCATGATCTTAGTTTTTTGAATGTTCGGTTTTACGCCTGCTTTTTCACTCTCTTTCACCTTCAACACAAGGCTCTTTAGTTCCTCTTCACTTTCTGCCATAAGGGTGGTATTATCTGCATATCTGAGGTTATTGCTCTTTCTCCTGGCATTGTTGATTCCAGCTTGTATTTCATCCAGGCAGTCATTTTTCATGATGTACTCTTAATATAAGTGAAATAAACAGGGTGAAAATATACCTTCTTGATGTATTCCTCTCCCGATTTGGAACAGCCTGTTCCATGTCTGGTTCCAACTGTTGCTTCTTTACGTGCATACAAGTTTCTCAGGAGGCAGGTGACGTGGTCTGGTATTCCCATCTCTTGAAGAATTTTCCACAGTTTGTTGTGATCTACATAGTTAAAGGCTTTGGCATAATCAATAAAGCAGAAGTAGATGTTTTTCTAGAATTTTCTTGCTTTTTCTATGATCCAGTGGATGTTGGCAGTTTGATCTCTGGTTTCCCTGTCTTTTCTAAATCCAGCCTGAATGTCTGGAAGTTTACAGTTCACGTACTGTTGAAGCCTGGCTTGGGGAATTTTGAGCATTACTTTGCTAGCATGTGAAATGAGTGCAATTGTTCAGTAATTTGAACATTGTTTGGCATTGCTTTTCTTTGGGATTGGAATGAAAATTGACCTTTTCCAGTCCTGTGGCCACTGCTGAGTTTTCCAGAGTTTGCTGGCATATTGAGTGCACCACTTTATCAGCATCATCTTTTAGGATTCGAAATAGGTCAACTGGAATTCCATCACATCCACTAGCTCTATTTGTAGTGATGCTTCCTAAGGTCCACTTGAGTTCGCATTCTAGATGTTTGACTCTAGGTGAGAGATCACACCCATTGTGGTTACAAAGCTAGGGTCAGTTTACTGTTGACTAATTCTTTTAGTTTTTGCTTGTCCGAGAACTTCTTTATCTCTTGGACAGTTTTCAGTAATAATTTGTTGAGTTGAATATCCTAGGTTGTAGGTTTTCTCCCATCAGCCCTTGAAAAATATGATGCCACTGCCTTCCGGCTTGTACATATTTTGCAGAGAAGTATTGCCTCCAAACATTGGCGTTAGCTTGTTCTTTGCTGCTTTATAGTCTGATATCAGGTTTGCCTCCTTACTGATGTAACTTCAATCTGGCATCCTCTTCTAGTACAGTCCTGTTTGACCCACATTAAAAATCTGCTCAGGTGAATATGCCTCTCATCAATAATTTCTTGAAGCATTTCAGGAAATTCCTGGGTAGCTACTGTTTTTGCAGTCAATACTTACTTTTACATTGTGAAGATTGGCTGTAAACCTGAACTGACGATACAGCCATGCTGGTGTTAAAGATGTGCCCCCTGATTCTTCCCCATGTTTCTTCTTCACGTCTTCATAAAAGCTTTTAGCTTTCTCTTGAATCAGTATTAACCCATATGAGGTCCGACACTGATGCTGACCCTACATCCACACACTAAGCAATTTCCTAATCTCTTCCATCACTTTCCATGCATCTTTGATGTTATTGTCAACATCATCAAAATGGCAGACTCACATGTTCCACAATCTTGTCCTTGTTCTTTAGACAACAGACTTTGTGTGTTCCATGATCTTGTCTTTGTTCTTTAGAATCATTCCAACGGTTGAATGATTCATTGTACAAAAACAAGCAACATCTACCATCCTTTTGCCTTGCTCCATTCTCTCAATTATTTTCACTTTTGTTTCCAGTGTCATTTCTTAGTGCTTCTTAGCAGTACCAGCTGTATCACTGCTTCTTTTATACTTGCTTCTGGACATCCTGGGTTTTAAATAAAGACTCTGTACTACTGAACTTTATACAGTACTGTACAGTATGCAAAAGCACAACTACTTGTAGAGGATGCATGCATGTGACAGTGTACGCTAGACATATGAACTAACTTACACGATTGGACATGCAAACATGTTTGCATCTTTGGAAATTTGTATGTGTGGGATTTACTGTATGGTGTTTTCCTGGTATATGGTCAGGAGTGGGATTGTTGCAACATATGGTGGTCCCTTTAATTTTTAAAATCTATTCTTGAAGTAGCTTCAAGTTGGTTTCCTTAAGGTAGCTTTATAGTGTGTACTTAACATCTGATGGACAAATATATTTTCCTTATACTCCTCTTATAAAAATGTTTTGCTTGTTTTCAGCAGATTTTTTTTTTCTTTAGATTGGATTTACAATTATTTTAAGTTACAAAAAGAAAGCTGTTATTACTATAGGGATTTCTTTATTCTTGTAAGGTAGCTTGGGAAGAGTTGGCATCACTGTAATAATATTTCCATTCAGGGGAGCTTTCTATGTCTTCAAATTTTCTTTTTATTTTCTTCAGTAAAGTTTTAGTTGTATTTATTTCATATTTTAAAGTGATATGAGAAGCAATTGGAATTGGTAAACAAGACTTTGAGCCCTGGAGGAAGTTGCAGTATAGAATAGCTTCTGATAAACTAGTAATAATTTCTATTCAGATTATAAAATGTACATTGATAAAACTTGGGAGTTTTATAAAAAAATGGTTGCTGAAGTACTGATTCTCTGTTGATTTAATAATCAAATTTATAAGAAAAACTTTAAAGAAACCTTTAAAAAAAATAGTCTCTCTGTGTCACCAAGGTTTGGGTGCTGTGTGCAGGGCAGATTCTAATGACCAATCTGTTGTTCCTTTTGTAACCTCACAGTTTCTTTCATGCTACTAACAATGCTTTTTATTTATAATAAATTTTTTTTTCTTATTTAACTCACTTGCAAAAGCAGTTTGGCTCCTGAGGTTTAAACAACTGAAATGCTGGCCCTTGGTTTGTCAATAATTGGCAGCTCAGTTACAGGATGCAGTAGAGCTGCCCAGATTTAGAAGAAACAAGTGGAATAGGAAAAAAGAGAATGGTGTGTGGGTAGTTTCTTGGTTTCCTGATGTTTCCACTCAGTAGTACAAAATGCTCTGAAAGAGGAACGGACTTTTGGGAAGGATTGTTGCCGTTGACTGCTTTTAATTCTGAGCAACAGTTTTAGTTTCCTACCTACCCTGGCACTCATGCCTGTTTTCCACTTTGGGAATGTGTGGAGGAAGGCAACAGATGGGCGTCAGCAGTGTTGAGGTTAGGCTCTAATGAGAGGCTGTTTAGCTGAGGGTGAATCAATTTATAGTTTACAGCACATGATGTTAGTATTCCATAGTAGCTAACACTGTGAAAACCAAGTTGTGAGACTGTTGAAAAAGTGTGTAAGGATAAGAACTTTTTTGTATATTTTGCCCCACCCTTCTGACAGGCTTGGTTCCATTTTTTACCTTCATGTTGGAATAAAGCTCCTTACAGGAATGCACCTTCATATCCCACTCCCCTCTACATAATGATTGTGTCACATTACCTCTTAAGTGTTTGCACCAATTTTATTACAGTTGGCAGAGTATGAAAGTTCTAGTTGTCCTACATACTTGCCTGTACTTGGTGTTACCAATCTTTTAATTTTTATCTTTTGTCTTAGGCATATAAGGGCATTTGACTGTGGTTTTAATTTATACTTTCCCAATTACTGATGGCCATTTGGCTGTGTTCTTTTCTGAGTACCCATTCAAACCTACTTATTTATTTATTTTTTATTGGATTGTGTCTTTTTCCACTTGGGTTTTTAAGAGTTGTGCATATTTTTGGTTTAGAAGCTCTTTGTTGTATGTATTGTAAATATCTTCTTCCATTCTTGGCTTGCCTTATTGCTCTTCTTGTGGGATACTTAATGAGCAGGAATGACTAATTTTAATGTAGCTCTGCTTATTAGGGCTTCCCTGGTGGCTCAGAGGTTAAAGCGTCTGCCTCCAATGCGGGAGACCCGGGTTCGATCCCTGGGTCGGGAAGATCCCCTGGAGAAGGAAATGGCAATCCACTCCAGTATTCTTGCCTGGAGAATCCCATGGACAGAGAAGCCTACAGTCCACGGGGTCGCAAAGAGTCGGACACGACTGAGCGACTTCACCTATCACCTATCACCTGCTTATTAATCTTTTCCTTTATTGAATGTGATTTCTGGGTCCTGTTTGTTTGTTTGTTTGTTTTAAAGAAATCTCTGCCTATCCTAAATTAATGAAAATGTTCTTGCAGATGTTTTCTTTTAGAAGTTTTACTATTTTTGCTTTTTACATTTAGAGTTGTAATTCATCTGGAGTTTATTTTTTTGTGTGTGGCATAAGATAGGCTCAAGTTTTTTGTTTTATTTTTTCTTACAAATATATGTTTGACTATCATTTATTAAAAATACTATTCTTGCCCTACTTCTTAGCAGTGCCTTTTTTGTCATAAATTGACTACACTTATGTGTAGACCTGTTTTCTGAACTCTATTTTGTTACATTGCTATTTTTATCTACCCTTGGTTCATTACTACTATATTTTATTTTTAAAAAATCTTGATAATCTGGCAGAATAGGTCCTTGAACTTTGTTCTTTCCCAGGTTGTCTTGGCTGTCCTTGAATCTTTGCATATTCATGTATATTTACAGTCAGGTTATCAGTTTTAACAAAGAATTGTGCCAGGATTATAGTTGAGTTTATATTGAATTTAGAGGCTAATCTGGAGAGAATTAACATCTTTACAGCATGAAATCTTCAATTCCATGAACGTAGAATATCACTCTATTTATTGAACTTGTTTTCAATGTCTCTTACTATTCTGGGATTTTTGTTGTCGTTGTTGTCTTTTATATTTTTTATTAGATAGTTTCCAGGTACTTTGTGATTGTGATGTAAATGCTATTTAAAATTTTTCATTCATTGTTTTTTTAATACTTTGAATTTTGTTTTTTGCATATTGTTCTGGTTAAGATCTTTTTTTATACTGTTGAAAGGAGTGATCTAGTGAGTATCCTTGAATCATTCCCATTCTTACAGGTAGAGATTTCAATGAGTGCTTAAAAGCGAGGTATAGGTTTTCTATAGCTACTTTTTATCAGGCTAAAGAAATTTCTTTTTTCTCTTGTAAAGAAATTATCTTTTAGTGATTATAATTGGTATTGAGGTTGACTAATACTTCCTCATAGGTTGAAATGGCCAGAGACATTTTCTTCTTCTATTAATGTTGTGTGTTAACTGATTAATATTTGACTGTTATGTTCTTTTCCATTTACTTCTGGATATACTTTGCTAATGTTTTAGAAATTTTACATCTGTGCTTAAGAAAGTAATTAGTAAAGTAAAATTTTTTTTTCTTGTAATGTTAACGTGTTTTGATCTCAAAAGGCCTGCCATATATAGCAAATAAAAATCCCATGAATAATTACACTGAAAATATTTATTTTTTATCTGAAATTTAAATTTAATTTGGTGTACTATATTTTATCTGGCAGCACAAGTAAGTTCAGAAATGTTGCCTCTCTCTTTTCTTCTGGAAGAGTTTGTGTAATATTGGTGTTTTCTTCTGTGAACATTTGGTAGAATTTATCCGTGAAGTAATCTATGCTTGGAATTTTGTTAGATTTAGAGATAAATATTTCATTTTGAGTGTGCTAGTGTAAATTAAAACTTGGATTATTCATTGATGGTATATAGGACAGATATTAATTTTATATATTGACCGATATCCTGCAAGGATATTCAATTCTTGTTTATTGGATATTTTATTCTTTTTAACCTGATTATGATAGAGGTTAAACATTGTACCCCTGATTTTTTAAAACATAATATAAATGAAGAGTTTTACCTCTTTCCAAACAAAGCAGTGACAGTAGAGCACCACAACATCCATGTTTTGCTTCTTATGTTTTAGGTATTTTGTTATTTGTGTGTGTACTCTGTTGCTTAGTCGTGTCTGACTCTTTGCAGCCACACGGACTGTAGTCTGCCAGGCTCCTCTGCCCATGGAATTTTCCAGGCAAGGATACTGGAGGGAGGTGCCATTTCCTACTCCAGGGGATCTTCCCATTCCAGGGACTGAACCCACGTCACTTGTGTCTTCTGCATTGGCAGGTGGATTCTTTACCACTAGTGCCACCTGGGAAGCCCATTGTGTTATTTAATTATATATGAATTTGTAGTTTATAAGAGGTTATTATTACTATTTTACATTATGTCTTTAGAATTACCTTTGAATTACTCCTGTTGCTTTTAATTTCTTTCTGCATTTCCTTCCTTCCATCTGGTATCATTTTCTTCTGCTTGAAGAACATCTTTTAGTTTTTGCTTTATTGTGGGTCTATTAATAAAAAATAAAATATTTTCAGAAATGTATTTATAATCTCATTTCTTCCTTCATTATCGAAGAGTATTTTTTACTGAATATAGAATTCTGGATTGGAAAGTTTATCTACTTTTTCATTAATTTGAAAAAATTTTCCTTTTGCTTTCCTTTTGGCTGCTTTTAAGATAGTCTTTGTTTTTTAGCAGTTTAACTAATATGTACCTATGTGTGGCTTTTTTATTATTTATTTTGCTTGGAGTTCATAGGATCTCTTTGATATGTGTCTTGATGATGTCTGTCAATTTTAGGAAATGCTAGTACTGTCCCCTTAAATGAAAGGTTCTGTACCATTCTTCTTTCCCCAGAAGTAAAGTTTGTACTGAAGACCAAGAGAAACACAACAGAAACAGATCCATAGGGTATCCATATATTTCAATGATCAGGCAAGAATTTTTAAAAAGTGTTATTATATGACACAGTGGAGTGTTTAAGCAGTGCAGTGAAAATGTAAAAACAAATTCAGATGGATTTATTTAGAATTAACATGGATATATTTAGAATTCAAATGGATGTATTTGGACATATGTGTATAAAATTTCAAATATATGTTTTTTTAAGAAATTAATCTGCTATAATTATAACATTATGGGATAGTGCACTTTGTATGATTTCAGTCCTTTTCAGTTTATTGCTGTTTTTGGTGGCAGACTGACTGTAAGATGGCTCCTGGTGATTTCTGCCTCTATGTGTTCATGCACTTGTTTAGTATCCTTCTGTCAAGTGTGAGTGACAACAATAAAGTGATGATGTCCTTTTGATGATTAGGTCCCAGGTTTAGTTTGTCTGAAGCATCATTTTCCCTTCGTTCCTTTATTCTTGAAAAATATTTTCCCTGGGTATAGAATCTAAGTTAGTTGTTATTTTCCTTTAACATTGATTGAAGATATCATTCTTCCATTATATTTTGGCCTTTCTGTTTGGTTTTTAGTGGGCCAGTCTCATGGCATTCCTGTGATTTTAAATTGCTCCTTTTCTCTGGCTTCTTTTATAACTTAAAAAAATGTTTTTAATTGAAGCATAATTTTGTTGTTGTTCAGTTACTAAGTCATGTCCAACTCTTTGTGACCCCATGGACTGTAGCACACCAGGCTTGCCTATCCTTTATTATCTCCCACAGTTTGCTCAAATTCATATCCACTGAATCGGTGGTGCTGTCTGTCTCATCCTCTGTCATACCCTTCTACTTTTGTCTTCAGCCTTTCCCAGCATCAGGGTCTTTTCCAAGTAGTTGACTCTTCGCATCAGGTGGCCAGTGTATTGGAGCTTCAGGTTCAGCATCAAGTCCTTCCAGTGAATGTTCAGGGTTGATTTCCTTGAGGATTGACTGGTTTGATCTTGCTGTCCAAGGGACTCTCAAGAGTCTTTTCCAGCATCACAGTTTAAAAGCATCAATTCTTCAGTGTTCAGCCTTCTTTTATGGTGCAGCTGTCACATCCATCCATGACTACTGGAAAAATGATAGCATGGACTGACTATATGGACCTATATAGCAAAGTGATGTCTCTATTTTTTAATAAGCTGTCTAGGTTTTTCATAAGTTTTCTTCCTTTAAATCTTTTAATTTCCTGGCTGCAGTCACTGTCTGCAGTGATTTTGGAGACTAAGAAAATAAAATCTGTCTCTGTTTCCACTTTTTCTCCTTCTATTTGTCATGAAGTGATGGAACTGGATGCCAGGATCTTAGTTTTTTGAATGCTGAAATTTAAGCCAGCTTTTTCATTCTCCTCTTTCACCCTTATTAAGAGGTTCTTTATTTGCTCTTCACTTTCTGCCATTAGAATTGTAGCATCTACACTTATGTGAGGCTGTTGATATTTCTCCTGGCAATCTTGATTCCACTTGTGAGTCATCAAGCTCAGCATTTCACATGATGTACTCTGCAAAAATGTTAAATAAGTAGGGTGACGATATATAGCCTTGATGTACTCCTTTCCCAATTTGGAACCAGTCAATTGTTCCATGTCTGGTTCTAACTGTTGTTTTTTGACCTGCATACAGGTTTCTCAGGAGGCAGGTAAGGTGGTCTGGTATTCCCATCTCCCCATGAATTTTCCACCGTTTGTTGTGATCCACACAGTCAAAGGCTTTAGCACAGTCACTGAAGCAGATGTTTTTCTGAAATTCTCTTGCTTTTTGTATGATCCATTGGATGCTGGCAATTTGATCTGTGGTTCTTCTGCCTTTTGTAAATCCAGCTTGTACATCTGGACGTTCTCATTTCACGTACTGTTTGTTGAAGCCTAGCTTGAAGTATTTTGAGCATTACCTTGCTAGTGTGTGAAATGAGCGCAGTTGTACAGTAGTTTGAACATTCTTTGACATTGCTTTTCTTTGGGATTGGAATGAAAACTGAGGTTTTCCAGTACCACACCATTGTGGTTATCTGGGTCATTACCTTTGTTGTATAGTTCTTCTGTATATTCTTGACATCTCCTCTTCTTCTGCTACTGCTAGATCCTTGCCGTTTCTGTCCTTTATTGTGCCCATCTTTGCATGAAATGTTCCTTTGATGTCTCCAGTTTTATTCAAGAGATCTCTAGTCTTTCTCATTCTATTGTATCTATTTGTTTGCATTGTTCACTTAAGAAGGCTTTCTTATGTCTCCTTGCTATTCTTTGGAACTCTACTTCAGTTGGGTATATCTTTCCCTTTTTCCTTTGCCTGTCACTTCTCTTCTTTTCTCAGCTATCTGTAAGACCTCCTCAGACAACCGGTATGCCTTGTTGCATTTCTTTTTCCTTGTGATGATTTTGGTTATTGCCTCCTCTACAATGTTATAAACCTCCGTCCATAGTTCTTAAGGCACTCTGTCTACCAGATCTCGAACCTATTTGTCACTTTCACTGTAGAGTCATAAGGGATTTGATGTAGGTCATACCTGAATGGTCTAGTAGTTTTCCCTACTTTCTTCAATTTTAGCCAGAATTTTGCAATAAGGAGCTGATGATCTGAGCCACAGTCAGCTCCTGTTCTTGTTTTTGCTGATTGTATAGAGCTTCTCCATGACTGCAAAGAATATAATCAATTTGATTTCATTATTGACCATCTGGTGATGTCCATGTGTAAATCTGTCTGTTGTGTTGTTGGCAAAGAGTGTTCATTGTGACCAGTGTATTCTCTTGGCAAAACTCTGTTAGCCTTTGCCTTGCTTCAATTTTGTACTCAAAGGCCATTCTTACCTGTTACTCCAGGTATCTCTTGACTTCCTACTTTTGCATTCTAGTCCCCTATGATGAAAAGGACATTTTTTTTTTTTTTTTGGTATTAATTCTAGATGGTCTTGTAGGTCATCATAAAACTATTCAACTTCAGCTTCTTTGACATTACTGGTTGGGGCATAGGCTTGGATTACTGTGATATTGAATGGTTTGCCTTGGAAATGAACAGAGATCATTCTGTCATGACCGCGTGACTTCACTTTCATTTTTCATTGCATTTCGGACTCTTGTTGACCATAAGAGCTACTCCATTTCTTCTAAGGGATTCTTGCCCACAGTAATAGATAGGGAGGAAGTGTCTTTTGCTGAACTTCAATTTGGTTTCTTTAAAAAAAGTGTTCAATATTTTTTATGAAAATATTTGAATGTATAGAAAAATTTAAAGGATTTTACAGTTAACATCTATCACCTTGTCACTTACATTCTACCATTAACATTAAAAATTTTTATTTTATATTGGAGTATAATTAATTACAGTGTTGTGTTAGTTTGAGGTGTATAGCAGTGATTCAGTTATATATATACAAATATCTTTATCTTTTTCAAAATGTTTTTTCCTATTTAGGTTATTACAGAATATTGAGTAGAGTTCCCTGTGCTGGACAGTAGGTCCTTGCTGGTTATCTTATTAATTTGCTTTGTACCTCTTATCATGCCTGGTATTAAGATGGCACCATCTGGAAAGTAGAAAAAGTGGCTGGAGCTCCTTTAGAGATGATTTGAGATCAAATGTCGACCAAGTGTTATAGAATTCTTGGTTGTAATTTTGCTATCTCAGTGCTTTGATATGAGACTTAAAGTTGTAAAATTGTTAGTGTGACTGAAAAGGTCGTAAAATTGTTAGTGTGACTGAAAAGGAACTAGAGGAAAAGCTAACTGAATTTCTAATTTTTCCATATGTGCCAAAAATAGGGGAGATGATAGCTACTTTTTTCAGCATGCTCAAGGAGTGTAATTTGGCCATTTTGCAGTTTATGTTGTCTGTGTTTTAAGACTGTGGTTAAATGTTCAGGTTTGCTGCATTGCTGTTGTGACTAATATCTGTGTACCAGTTGTCAGATAAGGTTTTGCCATCTTTTTGTATTGTTAAAGGCATAGATGAAGCAAAAATGTCATGGTGTTTTGTATGGATTATAGTTCAAGAAGCTTACAGAAAAATTTAAGGCCTGAGCAAGTGTATTTGAGTGTTTTATGAAATCATTTATAGCATTTCCACATTCCTGTAAAGAAATGTACTCTAGGACTTTCGCAGTGGTCCAGTGGTTAAGAATCCACCTGCCAATGCAGGGAATGTGGGTTTGATCCCTGGTCCAGGAAGATTCCACATGCCACAGGGCAACTAAGCCCATGCACCAGAACTTTTGAACCTGTACTCTCAAGCCCACGAGCTGCAACTTTTGAAGCCCTAGCACCCTAGAGCCTGTGTATTGCAACTAGAGAATAGGCCCTCACTCGTTGCAACTAGAGAAAACCCATGTAGCAACGAAGACCCAGTGCAGCTAAAAATAAATAAATAAATTTAAAGAAAACTTAAAAAAAAGAATTGTAATTTACATTCTTATTGATTGAAAAATATCTCTGTTATCACAGCTCAATTAAATGAATTCAGCATTATTAATTGCAGCTATTTATTCTGAATGGCCATAGCAAACACCCTCTTCCAGCAACACAAGAGAAGACTACACATGGACATCACCAGACGGTCAACACTGAAATCAGATTGATTATATTCTTTTCAACCAAAGATGGAGAAGCTCCATACAGTCAGCAAAAACAAGACCAGGAGCGGACTGTGGCTCAGATCATGAACTCTTTATTACCAAATTCAGACTTAAATTGAAGAAAGTGGGGAAGACTGCTAGACCATTCAGGTATGACCTAAATCAAATCCCTTATGATTATACAGTGGAAGTGAGAAATAAATTTAAGGGCCTAGATCTGATAGATAGAGTGCCTGATGAACTATGGAATGAGGTTCGAGACATTGTACAGGAGACAGGGATCAAGACCATCCTCATGGAAAAGAAACGCAAAAAAGCAAAATGGCTGTCTGGGGAGGCCTTACAAATAGCTGTAAAAAGAAGAGAGGTGAAAAGCCAAGGAGAAAAGGAAAGAGATAAGCATCTGAATGCAGAGTTCCAAAGAATAGCAAGAAGAGATAAGAAAGCGTTCCTCAGTGATCAGTGCAAAGAAATAGAGGAAAACAATAGAATGAGAAAGACTAGAGATCTCTTCAAGAAAATTAGAGATACCAAGGGAACATTTCATACAATGATGGGCTCAATAAATTTTCAAATCTTTGGGAAGCCTGACACTGCTGCTACAGCTTCGGAGGAGAATGGACCTGCATGTCTCCACTTAAGAAGAGGCCTGAGTCTCCTGTAGATGTGTATAAGAGACAGCCCCCGTCCCTGGGATTCTCCAGGCAAGAACCCTGGAGTGGGTTGCCATTTCCTTCTCCAATGCATGAAAGTGAGACGTGAAAGTGAAGTCGCTCAGTCGTGTCCGACCCTCAGCGACCCCATGGACTGCAGCCCGTCAGGCTCCTCCATCCATGGGATTTTCCAGGCAAGAGTACTGGAGTGGGGTGCCATTGTCTTCTCTCGTTATTTTGCTTAGATTCTTTCTTGTGCTGATAAATATGTTATTGCTGTTTAAAGGGCAAACGTGTACTGATTCTCAGTTTTTACTTTTTGAAACTATCTTTGCTAATCCCTTGAACTCATACTGATGTGTTTTTCTGTGCACTAACACTGTTTGTAACTATATATAATTACATATTTTCTTAATTACATATTGCATAGTTATATTGTTCAAATACTTTCTATCAGTAAGTTCTTAGCTCCTATTTTAATAATTTAAACTTCTCAAGAACAAGAAAAGTACATTGTTATTTTTTATAAAATTCTTGTATCTAGTAACTATTAATGTATAAGTTTCATAATGTCTGAGATTTCTTCTACTTTATTCATCTCAGAATTGATCACTGAAAGTGAAAGAGGAGAGTGAAAAAGTTGGCTTAAAGCTCAACATTCAGAAAATGAAAATCATTGCATTTGGTCCCATCACTTCATGGGCAATAGATTGGGAAAGAGCGGAAACAGTGTCAGACTTTATTTCGGGGGGCTCCAGAATCACTGCAGATGNGGCTGGAAGAGGCACAAGCTGGAATCAAGATTGCCAGGAGAAATAACAATAACCTCAGGTATGCAGATGACACCACCCTTATGGCAGAAAATGAAGAAGAACTAAAGAGCCTCTTGATGAAAGTGAAAGAGGAGAGTGAAATAGTTGGCTTAAAGCTCAACATTCAGAAAACTAACATCATGGCATCTGATCCCATCACTTCATGGGAAATAGATGGGGAAACAGTGGAAACAGTGGCTGACTTTATTTTTCAGGGCTCCAAAATCACGGCAGATGGTGATTGCAGCCATGAAATTAAAAGACGCTTACTGGTTTTTCCAGTGGTCATGTATGGATGTGAGAATTGGACTGTGAAGAAAGCTGAGCACTGAAGAATTGATGCTTTTGAACTGTGGTGTTGGAGAAGACTCCTGAGAGTCCCTTGGACTGCAAGGAGATCCAACCAGTCCATTCTAAAGGAGATCAGCCCTGGATGTTCTTTGGAAGGAATGATGCTAAAGCTGAAACTCCAGTACTTTGGCTACCTCATGCGAAGAGTTGACTCATTGGAAAAGACTCTGATGCTGGGAGGGATTGGGGGCAGGAGGAGAAGGGGACGACCGAGGATGAGATGGCTGGATGGCATCACCGACTCGATAGATGTGAGTCTGGGTGAACTCCGGGAGTTGGCGATGAACAGGGAGGCCTGGTGTGCTGCGATTCATGGGGTCGGAAAGAATCGGACACGACTGAGCGACTGAACTGAACTGAACTGACTAGACATTATGATTTAATATTTTTTAAAATCACTCCAATGCTGCCCCAACCCAGTGTAATAGTTTCAACCTTACAAAAATATAGTGTATGATTAATTTGTGAAATTCAAATGAGCATCACTTTTTCTCCTTCACCTCTAATATATAGTATTATTTTGTTTTGGGGATTTCTTAGGTAAGCCATTAAATCATTTCAGGGAAAATATAGATTTCCCTGATGAAATTTGAAACCAAGGGAATACCACTGTTCCTTGACATTGGTCTAATTAGTTTGGGAATCAGTGATTCTTAAACTTCAGTGAGCTAAAATTCACCTGGGAGACTTATTGCAGAGCCCTGTCTCACCTCCAACCAAGTCTGTGACTTTTATGAGCTTCTTTCAATATCTGGTTAGAACACTAAAGAGAATATGTTGGAGTTGAAGGGTGTTGGTTCCCTGTGTCATTCAGTCTACAGTTGCCTTAAGTCCACATTCCTACTTTTTGAGGTTCTGTTTCACTTATTCACATATCTATCTCAATACCTTAGCTCTACTTTCTCTCTCAACATCATACTTTAGAAAATGGCAGCACTAGAATAGTAGACATAATGCCTAAAGACCTGATTTACAGCTCCATTCTAATATTTACTGTAAGAGTATGGCTGTTTGGTTAAATTAACTGCTTTAATCCTCAGGTAATCATAATTATTTCACAAGGTTATAAGGATTAAAATTACATATGGAAAGTGCCTGGCAATGTGTTTGTCATATTGAATCTGGTTTCATATTGAGTGCTAGATGTGAAAAAGTGTTCCTTTTACTATTGCTGTATAATAAACTAATCCAAAACTTCAGTGGCATAAATTAGATACCTTATTATGTTCACAGATCCCATCGATCAGAAATTTTAAAAGATTATGGTAGGAATGGCATGTCTGCTCCACGATGTCCAGAGCTTTAGCTGGCATGGCTTAGAGCGACTCCTTGTTGGGAGCTGGAATATCTGAAGCTAGAGGATCTGCTTCCAAGATGGTTTCATCACTCATGTTTCTGGAACCTGTGCTGGGATGACTGCAAGACTGAGCTCAGCTAGGACAGTAAACTGAATCATCTCTACATGACCTCTCCATGTGGTTTGTGCTTTTCTCACAGCTTGGGGTTAAGTTCTAAAAAGGAGTTTCCCAAGAGTGAACTTTTAAGGAAACCATGTGGAAAGTTACCATCTGTAGCCCTTTATTACCTAGCTTCAGAAATCACATAGTATACTACTGCTGTACTTCGATGGTCAAAGCAGTCACACAAACCAATATAGATTTAAGAGCCCACTTCTTTTTTTTTTTTTCATGGAAGCAACACAGCATCTGTTTTATTTTTCATTGGCATTTAGGTTGTTCCTGAGTTTTCCCTATTCCAAATGATGCTATGACAGATGTTCTTGTGCACGTCACCTTATATACAAGGGTGCGTCTCTGCCTAAATAGGAATCTGGGTCACACAGGATGCACATGTAATGTCCAGAATATTGTCAAATTTCTCTCCAAAAATAAATTACAGATTTGTACTCATTCCAGAAGAGCTCACTTCTTGATGGGAGTGTTGTCCAAGAATTTGTGGCTAGTTTTAAAAACGTACAGAGTCATTGGAGACTTTACATCTATTCTAGTTTCAATTCTTGTGCTGTTAAAGTTAAAACCACTTTAACAAATTATGTATGTATGTGTGTGCATGCATGCATGCATGCTAATTTGCTTTAGTTGTGTCCAACTCTTTGCACCCTATGGACTGTAGCCTGCCAGGTTCTCTGTCCTTGAGATTCTCCAGGTGAGAATGCTGGAGTGGGTTGCCATGCCCTCCTTTAATATGTATGCATGCATATGTATGTATATATATGTATGTGTAGTTATTGTTATTAATTTCAAAATTCCATAAAGATACATCAGTAGACTTTATGAAGTAAGTATTTTCACAGATGCAGAAGTCAGAGGTTATGGAATCTTAGGTCTGGAAAGGACTCTACAAATCTGTGATGGTTAATTTTTTGTGTCAACTTGGCTTGACCATAGTGCCTGGATATTTGATCTGGCATGCTAGATGTTCTGTGAGAATGCTTTTGGTTGAGATTTAAACTTATATTGGTGAACTTAGTAAAGCAGATTGCCCTTTATAACATTTATAGGCCTCATCCAATCAGTTGAAGGCTTGGAAAGAAAAAAGATTGACATCTCCTGAGCAAGGGGGAATTATGTAGTAGTAGTACAACTGCAGCATTGACTTTTTCCTTGGTATACAGCCTGCTGACCCATCTTGTAGATTTTGGACTTGCCAGCCTCCATAACTGCATGAGCAAGGAAGAAGTGATTTTTGGATTTAGTGAACTTTTGATTCTCATCAGCCTGGAGCCTTTTCCCTTCATTGGTTTGGCACGATAAGTGATTCATACAGCTTACCTTTAGGTGTTAATTATTTATGATCCCTTATCTTTTGTTAATGCTGATCCTTTCCTGAGTGAAAATATCTAGGCTGTTGTCTGACTGTTGCTAGCTGAGACATTTCTGCAGCGGACACTTTTACCATGAAATTATGTTCCATGGACACATGTAAATTTTCTGCTTCCATTAACCCTTATTGTGTCTCCTGCATCTTATTTCTCTTGCCTTTTCTCCCTTCCTGTAGTGCCAGTAGAAAGGGCTGAGGGGAGAGAATAGTGGTGGGGAGAAGTTTTTCATTTAGGTGAAAGTAAGCAGAGCATTGCTGCTGCTGCTGCTGCTCAGTCACCTCAGTCGTGTCCGACTCTGTGAGACCCCATAGACGGCAGCCCACCAGGCTTCCCCGTCCCTGGGCCTCTCCAGGCAAGAATACTGAAGTGGGTTGCCATTTCCTTCTCCAATGCAGGAAAGTGAAAAGTGAAAGTGAAGTCACTCAGTCGTGTCCAACTCTTAGTGACCTCATGGACTGCAGCCTACGAGGCTCCTCTGTCCATGGGATTTTCCAGGCAAGAGTACTGGAGTGGGGTTCCATTGCCTTCCCTGAGCAGAGCATTAAGTTGCATATTAATTTCAGTTTCATATAGTTACAAAGGGAGCTTACTCATTATTAGTTTTTAGGACTAAAAAAGGAAAAAATATAACCAATTCAATGGTTTGTGCTCCTTTAGCATTTTGATTTCTGAGTGCTAATATTTAAAGTGTACAAATAAGATGGTGATCAATCAGTAAATGATTAACATTTGGGAACTGCGATTGGAAGGACTGTAGATTTTAGTAGCACTTACCTTGTGCAAATTACGCAAGTTTACTGAACTTGAGGTAATTGTCTTGCAGATCTATTGTGTAATAGATTGAAGGCAATTTTATTTTGTCATTATTTGGTATGTTTGGAGCACCCGATACACAGCTTTCCTTCTGTCTTCTAGAAAATCAGTCAGCTGTAAGTGCTGTGATGAATGCAAAGAAGTAATACATTGTTCTTGCCTGTGGGAACTTAGACTCTAATTGAGGACATAGAACATATCAGTCAGTTCAGTTCCGTTGCTCAGTCATGTCCGACTCTTTGCAACCCCATGGACTGCAGCACGCCAGGCTTCTCTGTCCATCACTGACTCCCGTAGCTTACTCAGACTCATGTCTGTTGAGTTGATAATGCCCACCATCTTATCTTCTGTCTTCTCCTTCTCCTTCTGCCTTCAATTTTTCCCAGCACCAGGGTCTTTTCAAATGAGTCAGTTCTTCCCATCAGGTGGCCAAAGTATTGGAGTTTCAGCTGCAGCATCCGTCCTTCCAATGACTATTCAGGACTGATTTCCTTTAGGATGGACTGGTTAAGGGACTCTCAAGAATCTTCTCCAACATCACAGTTAAAAAGCATCAATTTTTCAGTGTTCAACTTTCTTTATAGTCCAACTCTTACATCCATACATGACTACTGGAAAAACCATAGCTTTGACTGGACAGATCTTTGTTGGCAAAGTAATGGCTCTGCTTTTTAATATGCTGTCTAGGTTGGTCATAACTTTTCTTCCAAGGAGTAAGCATCTTTTAATTTCATGGCTGCAGTCACCATCTGCAGTGATTTTGGAGCCCAAAAAAGTAAAGTCTGTCACTGTTTCCTTTGTTTTCCCATGTATTTGTCATGAAGTGATGGGACTGGATGCCATGATCTTAGTTTTTGAATGTTGAGAGTTACACCAGCTTTTTCACTCTCCTCTTTCACTTTCATCAAGAGGCTCTTTAGTTCTTCTTCACTTTCTGCCATAAGGGTGATGTCATCTGCATATCTGAGGTTATTGATATTTCTTCCAGCAGTCTTGATTCCAGCTTGTGCTTCATCCAGCACAGCCTTGACGCATTGCTTTCCTGATTTGGAACCAGTCTGTTGTTCCATGTCCAGTTCTAACTGATGCTTCCTGACCTACATATAGATTTCTCAGGAGGCAGGAGAGGTGGTCTGGTATTCCCATCTCTTGAAGAATTTTCCACAATTTGTTGTGTACCTGACTGAACTGAACTGAATACAGTCAAAGGCTTTGGTGTAGTCAATAAAGCAGAAGTATGTGTTTTTCTGGAACTCTCTTGCTTTTTCAATGATTCAGTGGATGTTGGCAATTTGATTTCTGATTGCTCTGCCTTTTTTAAATCCAGCTTGAATATCTGGAACATATAGAGCATTTAACTGGGAGAAAAAAGATTAACATTATAAGGCAAAATATATTACTATGTGCTAAGTGAGTGACCCAAAAAATAAGCATATTCAAATATATTTTGGCAATAAAAACTGAAAGAATGTGAGAATGCATGAGAATGCTCAGAGTAGGAAACAGAGACTTGAATTGGGCCTCATGACTATTGACTGGAGTCGATGAGCTTAGCTATTAAAAGAAACATGGGGGGTTATTGTATATGTCTGAATATGAGATAATTCTCATTTTTCAGTGACAAGATAAAAATATTTTTGTTAGCCTGAAGATATAAACCTAAAAAAATAATTTTATTTATTTATTTTTGGCTGTGCTGTGCCTTCATTGCTGTATGGATTTTTCCTTAGTTGCAGTGAGTGGGGCTTATTCTCCAATTGTGGTGCTTGGGTTTCTCTTTATAGTGACTTCTCTTTTTGCAGAGCAAGGACTCTAGGGCATGTGGGCCTTGGTAGTTGCAGTATGTGGGGGTCAGTAGTTGTGGTACATGGGCTTAGTTGCTCTGTGTCATGTGGGATCTTCCTGGACTAGGGATTGACTATGTGTGTCCTGCATTGGCAAGTGGATTCTTTACCACTGAGCCACCAAGGAAGCCCTATAAACTTTTTAAAGCTTGTATACAAAATAGTCATTAAGTTAGCTTATTAACTTATATATACATGTTTTAAGTCATACAATATAAAATGTTACTTTAGAAATGTTGCTTTTAAAAAATGCTCATGTAATGAAACAATTATATTCAAACACTTCACACACATTTTAAACGTTAGTGTCTTCCCCATTACTGAAATTAGTCTTGTATTTTTCCAGAGCACCTGATCTTAATTTTTGTTTAAGTGGTTTAAATTAGAGCACTTAAAAATCTGGATATGGTACTTTTTCTGGAAATTTTAATCTCAAGCCAGAAGAACTTATTTGCTATTCATGAGTTTTACAATGAAACCCTTTCAAGTAATCTTTAACAGGCTTATTTATAATGATATGTAAAGTTTTAATTCTGAGCCAATACCTTCCCCCACTCTGCCAAATAAATATGAAATTTGTTGAATTTCTTTGCCATCCTTTTTAACTGATTCCATTTGGTAACTTGTTTTCAGTGTCCAGAACTAGTATTGTCTGAAGTTGCTTTAGGCTCTGTGTCTTTTCTAAATAGTTTTCTGTTCTTAAAAAATAAAATAATGTAAAGACTCAGCTATAGGGCAGTTTCCTCTTTTCTTTGGGATAGTTTTGGGGGACAGATTTAACCCTATATTCAGTGTCATCATCTAAAATTGACCAGAGTATTACAAGTCAGTTAGTGAGTTAGGTGAAGGAGGTGATTGAAGTGGAATGGAGAGTCTAGAACAGTGCTGTTCAATACAAAAGCTACTAACGCCACGTAAGTATTTAAATTATAATTTAATTCCTTTGTCCCACTGGCCATACTTCAAATGATCAATAGCCATATGGGACTAGTAGCTACAATATTCTATAGTCCAGATACAGAGTATTTCCATCATTGCAGAAAGTTCTGTTGGGCAGCACTACTCTGGAAAGGTGTTCTGTAGCCTTAAGGAATTCAGAGATTTCTAGGGATGATCATATTGGTGGTAGCGGTCAGTTCCATGCTCCCCTCCACCTCAGCAGTCCAATCCAGCCATCACCTTCCATTCCTCCACATAGACACAGATGAGAGGTGGATTGATTTTCCAGTTCCTAAAATAGACTTAGTGACCTAAGGAACTATAGTAAATTTTAGTATTGCAAGTAAATTATGGAGATTTGTACTGTATTGATCTGATATTCAAAAGTACCCCCTCTCCTCTATGTTGTCAAGAAATAGACCCCCAACTTGCTTTGTGATTAAAAGAGCTGGACTTTTTGGAGCCCCAGATTGAGTGCTCAGTTCAGTTCAGTTGCTCAGTCGTGTCCAACTCTTTGCGACCCCATGAACCACAGCACGCCAGGCCTCCCTGTCCATCACCAACTCCCGGAGTTCACCCAGACTCAAGTCCACTGAGTCAGTGATGCCATCCAACCATCTCATCCTCTGTCGTCCCCTTCTCCTCCTGTCCTCAGTCTTTCCCAGCATCAGGGTCTTTTCAAATGAGTCAGCTCTTCGCATCAGGTGGCCAAAGTATTGGGAGTTTCAGCTTCAACATCAGTCCCTCCAATGAACACCCAGGACTGATCTCATTTAGGATGGACAGGTTGGATCTCCTTGCAGTCCAAGGGACTCTCAAGAGTCTTCTCCAACACCACAGTTCAAAAGCATCAATTCTTTGGTGCTCAGCTTTCTTTATAGTCCAACTCTCACATCCATACATGACCACTGGAAAAAGCATAGCCTTGACAAGATGGACCTTTGTTGACAAAGTAATGTCTCTGCTTTTTAATATGCTATCTAGGTTGGTCATAACTTTTCTTCCAAGGAGTAAACGTCTTTTAATTTCATGGCTGCAATCACCATCTACAGTGATTTTGGAGCCCAGAAAAATAAAGTCTGACACTGTTTCCACTATTTCCCCATCTATTTCCTATGAAGTGATGGGACCAGATGCCATGATCTTCGTTTTCTGAATGTTGAGCTTTAAGCCAACTTTTTCACTGTATGTGATTTTGGATGCATCTCTTAATTTTTCAGAATGTCATTTTCCTCATCTGTTAACATGCTTACTTCATAGAGTGAGGATTAAATGATATAGGTAGTGATGTGTAATTACACCTTGCACACGACAGATCCTCCGTTTCTTCTCATTCCTCTTTCAGACTGAAAACACATATAATCAGATTTATTCACTTGACACTCTATCAGAAATTCACCGGGAAATATTTTTGAGCTTTTACTATATGCAAAGTTCTCTTCTCATTGCTAGGGAAATAACAGTTTCATCCAAATCCCTGCCATGATGAACTACATTAAATGATATAAATATTATATAGTGTATCAGAAAATGTTAACTCTAAGGGAAAATAAATAAAACGGGGAAGAAGGCTAAAGTATGTTGGATGGCGCTCTGCAGTTTTTTTTTTTTTTTTTTTTAGAAAAAATAGGTGATAGTTGAATAAAGACCTGGAAGAAGGGAGTTAGCAAATCATCCATGTATCTGGGGGCAGGAATATTTCAGGCTGGGGTAATAGTGACCACAAACATTCTTGAAGTGAGAAATAAGGTCTGACAGTTTCCCAGGAACATCAAGGAGACACAAGTATGGCTCGGGAAAAGAGGAGACGGACAAATTAGAGAGATTAGGAGAGTGAGGGAGGAAAAATGCATCTTAAGGATGTTGTCTTTTTATATTAGGGAACATATCAGTGGAAGATTTTGAGTAGAGCTTTTATGTGATCAAATAACTTCACTATTAAATAAGAATACATTGAAAGTGAGGAAGTGCAAGGCTCAGAAATCAGTTTGGAGGCTATTATAATAATGGAGGAGAGAGAAGATGGAGACTAGGACCAGAGTCGCAGTGAAATGTGGTAGCAGTTTGAAATATGATCAGAATCTCAGTGTTTTTCAGAAATCAGAATTTGCTAATGAGTAGAGAGGGAGGGAATAGTGAGAGAAAAAGGGAGTCAAGGATAGTTCTGAGGTTTTTGGCTGGACCAACTGGAAGAATGGAGTTGCCACTTATTAAGGTTGTGAAACTTTCTATATTCTTCTTAATGTTGTATTGTTATTTGTCCTCCTGGTTTCCAAAAGTTTGGGGGGCTGTCTTGCCTGTTTGTTATCTGTAGTATCTAGCACAATTCTTTGTACAGAGTAATTGCAATCTATTTCCTGGATTAAATTGATTTTTTTAGATGAATATCAGTCTCAAAATGGAGGTAGCTGTATTCAGGACTGCTAGTAACCAGAAAAAGTGTTTTCCTTATGTTGCTGCTTGTATTCTAAAGCGCGTTTGGTTTGTTGGCTTTGCTCAACCAACTAAAAGTCTTCCCTTGACTACTATAGGATGTCTACCTCTATAAAACTTCCAAACTGCTAACGTTAAGGCATTTCTGTCTCTTGGGTTTTGGCTTGCCAGTTGAATCTAGAAAAGGCAGATTAATGAACTTACGCTTTCTTTTTCCAAGTCATTGGATAGAGCAGAAAATAATTATTGTGTAATAGGCAGCAGAGAGAGGTTAAGTAGCCCTTTATGTGATGCTGACTAAAGTCTAAGTACCATCCAGTTGCCTAAGGAAGAGTCAAGAATCCAGGGAAGGGAAGTGACCATACCAGAAACCACCTTTCTTACATTTCAGTTTTAGTAAATGAAATATTGGTGTTCTGTTTGTTTTGATCTTAGTTATGTTGTTTTTGCTGTTTGTTTTTTCATCTATAGGTATTTGACAAGGGTGAGTCTCTCTGGTACCATTATTAGTCTTAGGACTTGTCTTGTATTCCTCAGTCTTGATTCTGCATGTTGGGCTATTGTGATAGTGACATTTGTGTGGAAATATTCAGTGAGCGTTTTTTTCTTTTCTTTTTGTATTAGACTAAAAGCAAATTGTAGAATGGTTACATTTCTTAAATTGTTTTGCTTTCCATCTTTTCCCCTGAAAAAAATCAAATCAGAACTTATTAAACCTAAATATTTGGCTGTTAGAATCTGTTATAGGATTGCCAGTTGGAATTCTTTTCTATTGCAATAATAAACGGCAAGGTTAATAAAAAGAAATTTGAATTTAGAGTTAGGTAAGGATGTTAAGAAATAGAGGAAAAGAACAGAATGGGAAAGACTAGAGATCTCTTCAAGAAAATTAGAGATACCAAGGGAACATTTCATGCAAAGATGGGCTCGATAAAGGACAGAAATGGTCTGGACCTAACAGAAGCAGAAGGTATTAAGAAGAGGTGGCAAGAATACACAGAAGAACTGTACAAAAAAGATCTTCATGACCCAGATAATCATGATGATGTTATCACTGATCTAGAGCCAGACATCCTGGAATGTGAAGTCAAGTGGGCCTTGGAATGCATCGCTACGAACAAAGCTAGTGGAGGTGATGGAATTCCAGTTGAGCTGTTTCAAATCCTGAAAGATGATGCTGTGAAAGTGCTGCACTCAATATGCCAGCAAATTTGGAAAAGTCAGCAGTGGCCACAGAACTGGAAAAGGTCAGTTTTCATTCCAATCCCAAAGAAAGGCAATGCCAAAGAATGCTCAAACTACTGCACAATTGCACTCATGCTAGTAAAGTAATGCTCAAAATTCTCCAAGCCAGGCTTCAGCAATACGTGAACTGTGAGCTTCCTGATGGTCAAGCTGGTTTTTAGAAAAGGCAGAGGAACCAGAGATCAAATTCCAAACATCCGCTGGATCATGGAAGAAGCAAGAGAGTTCCAGGAAAACATCTGCTGCTAAGTCACTTCAGTCGTGTCCGACTCTGTGCGACCCCATAGATGGCAGCCCACCAGGCTCCCCCGTCCCTGGGATTCTCCAGGCAAGAACACTGGAGTGGGTTGCCATTTCCTTCTCCAATGCATGAAAGTGAAACATGAAAGGGAAGTCGCTCAGTCGTGTCCGACTCTTAGCGACCCCATGGATTATAGCCCACCAGGCTCCTCAGTCCATGGAATTTTCCAGGCAAGAATACTGGAGTGGGGTGCCATTGCCTTCTCCCCAGAAAAACATCTATTTCTGCTTTATTGACTATGCCAAAGCCTTTGACTGTGTGGATCACAATAAACTGTGGAAAATTCTGAAAGAGATGGAAATACCAGACCACCTAACCTGCCTCTGGAGAAATCTGTATGCAGGTCAGGAAGCAGCAGTTAGAACTGGACATGGAACAACAGACTGGTTCCAAATAGGAAAAGGAGTACGTCAAAGCTGTATATTGTCACCCTGCTTATTTAACTTCTGTGCAGAGTACATCATGAGAAACACTGGACTGGAAGAAACACAAGCTGGAATCAAGATTGCCAGGAGAAATATCAATAACCTCAGATATGCAGATGACACCACTCTTATGGCAGAAAGTGAAGAGGAACTAAAAAGTCTCTTGATGAAAGTGAAAGTGGAGAGTGAAAAAGGTGGCTTAAAGCTCAACATTCAGAAAACGAAGATCATGGCATCTGGTCCCATCACTTCATGGGAAATAGATGGGGAAACAGTGTCAGACTTTATTTTTTTGGGCTTCAAAATCACTGCAGATGGTGATTGCAACCATGAAATTAAAAGACGCTTACCCCTTGGAAGAAAAGTTATGACCAACCTAGACAGCATATTCAAAAGTAGAGACATTACTTTGCCAACAAAGGTCCATCTAGTCAAGGCTATGGTTTTTTCAGTGGTCATGTATGGATGTGAGAGTTGGACTGTGAAGAAGGCTGAGTGCTGAAGAATTGATGCTTTTGAACTGTGGTGTTGGAGAAGACTCTTGAGAGTCCCCTGGACTGCAAGGAGATCCAACCAGTCCATTCTGAAGGAGATCAGCCCTGGGATTTCTTTGGAAGGAATGATGCTGAAGCTGAAACTCCAGTACTTTGGCCACCTCATGCGAAGAGTTGACTCACTGGAAAAGACTGATGCTGGGAGGGATTGGGGGCAGGAGGAGAAGGGGACGACAGAGGATGAGATGGTTGGATGGCATCACCAACTCCATGGATGTGAGTCTGAGTGAACTCTGGGAGTTGGTGATGGACAGGGAAGCCTGGCGTGCTGCGATTCATGGGGTTGCAAAGAGTCGGACATGACTGAGCGACTGAACTGAACTGAACTTGTTTGGGACTGGAATGAAAACTGACCTTTTCCAGTTACTGCTGAGTTTCCCAAATTTGCTGACATATTGAATGCAGCACTTTAATGGCATTGTCTTTCAGGATTTTAAATAGCTCAGCTGATTTTTACAGCTTGACGAATTGTCAAACATTTCTCTTACATCTTCCCTCTTTCAGTACGCCTCTACCTGCTTTTCCTTTCCATTTGCACACTTCCTGGATGTTTTAAAGCAAGGAGAGAGAAAAGAAGAGCTGGCATTTGTTTATGTTCACTAGTGCTACCCCCAAGGTGCTCCACACTGTTCACAGGCATCTAACCTAGGATAGGAGGAGAGGTGGGGCGTGCAGGTGTTTAGGGCCAGAGCTCTGGAGCCCAGCAGGGCTGCATGCGTGCGTGTTGTCGTGTCTGACTCTTTGGGACCCTATGGGTTCTAACCTGCCAGGCTCCTCTGTTTGTAGGATTTTCTAGGCACAGATTCCAAATCTCAGCTCCACTACTCCAGTGCTATGTGATGGGGCAGGTAGAGACCTGTCTGAGCCTGGGATTCCTCATTGGTAAATACATCATCTACCTCCTGCCTCCACCTCAGGGGAAGAGTACATGAGATCACTGATATCTGAGACAATACCCTTAGCAGGTGCCAGAACTTGGTGTCCAGAATGCTGATGATGGTGAAGGAGGTGGAGGGAGGCTGTGGGTCCTGAAGTAGAACGGTGATGGCATCTCAGTGGGTAGGAGCTGGCTTCAAACCCCAGCTCATTCTCTGATAGGCTGGTCTCCTTGGATAAGCGGCTTTACTTCTCTGAGCCTCTCTGTCCTCATCTGCCAAAATGGAGATGCGAGGTAATTGAGAGGACTCACTGGGTGGCTTGGAAGCTCCGAGCATGGTGACAGATCCTCAACAGAGGTTTGTTCTTGGTCCTTTGCCATGTGGTATGAGCTCCCGTGTCTCCCTCTCAACGAGTCATTCAGGAGGGAGGTCTGATTCCCTTGAATAGACATGGAGGTACGTAACTGTGGAGGAAAAAGTGCAGGTTTGCTGGGCTGTCACAAGGAAGGCCTCGTGTCCTTTATAGCATGAGGCTGGTCCCCACCTGTCTTCTGAGGCCCGTTACCTGGGGCCTCCCACCATCTTCCCCTTCATAATGATGTTCTGGACTGACTGAACTTGCTGCTGAACAGAAGCACCTAGTATGTAAGTGAATATTTATTGAATGAATAAATGAATGTGATAGAATAAAACTCAGTCTTTTTTTTTTAAATAGTAAGCCTAAGTCACTATTCATCTTGCACTTGTGATTATTTTTAAATAACAAAAGAAAGGCCTGTTGCTTCTAGAAAAAAAATTAGAAAATACAACTGATCAAAAAGGAAAAAATAACAACCCCAGCAATCCTACTGTCCAGTGATACCTACTGGTGTAATAACTGTATCGAGCCTTCCAGGCATTCTTCTAAGCAATCGCATTCCAATATCAGTTGTTTTGGGAATTTCATATTTTGAGAACTGGCTTTATTTTTCTTTCCACCTTGGAATGTTATGGATGTCTCTCCATGTCATTGTGGATTCTTGTAAGAAATCTTTAGATTTACTATTTGTGTGATGTTGCATTGTATGAATATTCCATGTGCAGTACGGCACTTAGTCACTCAGTTGTGTCCGACTCTTTGCGACCCCATGGACTGTAGCTCTCCAGGCTCTTCTGTCCATGGGGGTTCTCCAGGCAAGAATACTGGAGTGGATTGCCATGCCCTCCTCCCGGGGATCTTCCCAACCCAGAGACTGAACCCAGATCTTCCGCATTGCAGGCGGATTCTTTACCAGCTGAGCCTTCAGGGAAGCCCTATCATTTAAAAAGCAAACATTAAAAAATCCTTTCCAAACCTGAATCTCTGGCTCTGTCTCCTCAGTATTTGATCTGGTTTCTAGCAAAGCCAGAGGGCAATAGCATTGGTGGACGCCATGTGTCACTGTACACACAAGCCCCTCTTTGACCCACCCCGCAGGTGCTGAGCAACAGGTGGTACGTATGGTAGCAGAGAGCAGGGCTGCTCTGACATCAGGCTGCCTGTGGATGCCCCCAGGATGCCCCCAGGATGCTCTCAGGATGCCCAGCAGACACTCCTCACTTTCCCCATCTGTAAACCGGGGACAAAAATACATTTTTATGAACTTGTCAGGAAGATGATTAATATATGAAAAGTGTCAAGCACGAAGAATGCCTGGCACGAAGTACGTAATCAACAAATGGTAGCTATTATTCTTAATATAGTAAGGAAGTAATGCTTAGCTCCAACTGATAGATGAGGGATCACCTCACAAATAGCTGAAATGACTTGCTTATTAACACACTTCAAGATAATCTAAATTCTGGCTCCAAAATGAACTAGAATCCATTTAACATCTTTAAGATACCACACACTACAGTGGGCATTTTGCATAATTTTGGATGATGTCCCCTCGCTTCATTTAGGGTCCTGCAAATATGGCACATCAGTTCAGTTCAGTCGCTCAGTCGTGTCCGACTCTTTGCAACAACTCCCTGATGTTCAAGCTGGCTTTAGAAAAGGCAGAGGAACCAAAGATCAAATTGCCAACATCCGTTGGATCATGGAAAAAGCAAGAGAGTTCCAGAAAAACATCTACTTCTGCTTTATTGACTATGCCAAAGCCTTTGACTGTGTGGATCACAATAAACTGTGGAAAATTCTGAACGAGATGGGAATACCAGACCACCTGACCTGCCTCTTGAGAAATCTGTATGCAGGTCAGGAAGCAACAGTTAGAACTGGACATGGAACAACAGACTGGTTCCAAATAGGAAAAGGAGTACGTCAAGGCTGTATATTGTCA
>SJYT01073415.1:44145-77550 GCA_006410635.1 Cephalophus harveyi | reverse complement strand
CTCCAGTACTTTGGCCACCTCATGCGAAGAGTTGACTCATTGGAAAAGACTCTGATGCTGGGAGGGATTGGGGGCAGGAGGAGAAGGGGACGACCGAGGATGAGATGTTTGGATGGCATCACAGACTCGATGGACGTGAGTCTGAGTGAACTCCGGGAGTTGGTGATGAACAGGGAAGCCTGGCTAAATCACACTATTGCATGGATATTGTTGTCCTTGTTTGGTGGAAGAGAACTTGAGACCCATAGAAGTTGAGGGACTTTCGCAAGTTTGCACAGTGAGCAAATAACAAGGCCGGGACTGGAACCTCCAGTGCTTCCCAGCCTTTCAAGCAAGTCTCTGAAGTGGCTTGCTCAAGGTGTTTTTACTCAGCCAGACTACCTCCTCCAAATAGTCCTGTGGAATTTTCCAGGAATCTGCGGCTGGAAGTGACCTCCCGGGTGGTTAGACACTTGAGGAAGATGACCAGGACAGCAATATCCTGACTGTCAGAAGATCACACTTGGGGGCCCAGAAGGGCGAGCAGGTGAAACGCAAGAATCCTAGGCTGGAGATCAGAAGTCTGTCTCTGCAACCCCCACCCCTGCCCTGCCCGGCCCTTCCCTCTCCCTTTAGCCCAGCAGGAAGGGGGCAGGAAGGGGCTGCTGCTGTTTGCTTCAGGAAGAGCTCACACAAAGAGACAGTGCCACACCTTTCCCTGGGCTCTCGTTTTTCCCTCTGCTCCAAACAGTGGAAGTAGGAGGAATAATAATGATCACAATAACACATATTGAGTGTTTATTATTTATGATGTGCTAAGGGCTTTTCACACGTTCCACCTGCCTCCTGTCCCTGCAGTAGCCTCTAAGGAGCGGGGCTGTCATTGTTTTGTTGAACAGAGGAGGAAACAGGCTCAGAATGAGCAAGTGGTTTGCTTAAGTGATGGGGCCATGGCTGGACCTCATTTCTGTCTGACTGTAGTGCCCTTGATCTTACTGAGTATCCAGGACTGCTAAGTCAAACATGGGTACTGGGAACACTGTGGCAGAGGGGCGTGGGATGCCACAGCCTCACAAGTGCAATTGGAGGGAAAAGGAATATGGAAGAAGCCTCTGAAATGGGCTTCTGAACTGTGGCTTGTTCCTGGTTTCCTGGATGACCTTAGGCAGATGACTTAACCTCTCTGGGTCTTGAGAGACCTCAGCACAACAGGGGTGACACTAAGAGGCCCCACGGCCACCTCTGGGCTGTGTGTCAATGTCAGGAGAAGGAAAGCAGGCGCAGGAGAACACCTCCAAGGACCGAGTGAGTGATTGGGCCCCACGTGGGCCCCGCTGCCATCTCTGTGACCTCCATTCTGTGTTAAGAGGATTTATCTAAAGTTTACTTCTATACCTGAAGTTAAGTTGTAATAAAAACAATGCTGGTTGGGAAAAAAAAGTACACGTGAAATATTTCTTAAAAAGAAAAAAAAAAGCACCTAGCTTTGGGTCAGAAGGTCTGTGTTTTGGCCTGGGCCTCATTACCGAGGGTGTGGAGTGAAGTCCAGCCTCCCCCAGCTGTAGCTGGGCCCCCAGATGCAGTGCCATCTCATCTCTGGCCTCTCTCGCCATCTGTGAAGTGAGGGCATCTTCATGAGGTGTCTGACACGTGCGCCCTGGCACTCCCCTGGGAGGCCTGCCTCAGTTCTTGTCCTGATGGCCCTCTCAGTCCACCTTGCTGTCTGGGGAGGCGGAAGGGTCTTGGCCGCGGTGGGGAAGCAAGGGCTGGGGGCCCAGGTGGGCAGAAGACTGGAGGGGGCACAGCGCCATGAGACGGAGCGCCCCTGGCTTGGCCCCTGCATCCCCCCTGAGTGGCGTGGGGGGCCTGGCCTGAGATCAGAGGCCCACCCGCGTCAGCCCCGGCCCTGCCCTCGCGTCAGGAGGCGCCTTCTCAGCGCAGAACAATGTGAGCTCTTTGAAGGGTTGGGCAGCAGGGGATGGGTGTTTCTCCAAACACAGGGCCTCCTTTGCAAAACAGGCTTTGATTCCCAGGCCCGGAGGCCCCAGGTGCCTGTTGGGCGGCAGGCGGGGGCTGGGGGCTTTGTTTGGCAGGAAGAGGGGCCTTGGAAACTCAGGAACAAAGCCCGGGACAGAGCTGGCCAGGGCTGCAGGCCGGACCGGGTGGATAGGTCAGGGCTGGGATGCCAGTAGGGGAAGTGGTCCGTGGGTCTCAGGCCAGCCCCCTTCAGCCTGGATCATGCAGGGTGTTTCTGGCCTCCTCTCACGGTGGGTCCTGGCTCTCACGGCGGGTCCGGCTCTCATGAACGTGGCAGGTGCTGTTAGAACTTCAGGTGTCTTGGTGGTCCGCTGGCTCCTGAAATATCTGTGTAGGAAAGAGGTGGGTAAAATGTGAAGTCTGGGACAGAGAATCCAAGAGGTGGGGAAGGAAAAGCTCTCACCCAGAGTCTAGTGGCCTGCACTCAAGGACCTCGGTCTTCTAGACCAGATACTCTGCTGGGCATGTGACATGCAGGTGTCTCTGAGTTAATCCTCACTTTCTCAGTTGACAATAACCTCCAAAGCCCCACAGGATCTCTCTGAACCCCCCTCCTGTCCCTCTCTGCTCCAGCTACCTTGGCTTCCTTTCAGTTCCAGAACACGCCAGCATGCTCTGCCCTTAACATTTCCACATTGGCAGGTCCCTCTGCCCAGAATGCTCTGGCGTGGCTGACCCCTCACTCCTTCACGTTGTGGCTCTCAGCAAGGCCTACCTCCCCTGACCACTCTGCAAGCCATACCTGTCAGTTCCCAAACACTCACCTTCCTTAGCCCACTTTTTTCCCTCTTAACATAATACTCAGTTACTTATTTATTGTTCTGGTTATTGACTTTCTGTCTCTCAACTACAATGTAAGCTCTGCTGGGTCAGGCATTTGTCAGTTTTATCAACTTGTGAATCCTTGTTGTTTAGTCGCTAAATCATGTCTGACTCTTTGCAACCCCATGGACTGCAGCACATCAGGCCTCCCTGTTCTTCACCATCTCCCGGAGTTTGTTCAAAATCGTGTCCATTGAGTCGGTGATGCCATCAAACCATCTCATCCTCTGTCACCCTCTTCTGCTCTTGCCCTCAATCTTTCTCAGCATCAGGGTTTTTTCCAGTGAGTCAGCTCTTCGCATCAGGTGGCCAAAGTATTGGAGCTTCAGCTTCAGCATCAGTCCTTCCAGTGAATATTCAGGGTTGATTTCCTTTAGGGTTGACTAGTCTTCTTGCTGTCCTAGGCACTCTCAAGAGTTTTTTTCCAGCACAACAGAGCCTAGTACATAATTGGCACTTGCAAAGCTAATGTTATGTCAACTTGGCTGGGCTATGGGATACTGTTGTTTGGTCAAACACTAGTCTAGATGTGGCTGTGAAGGCATTCGTAGATATGGTTCATATTTATAATTGGTTGATGGTCCATAAAGCAGATTACTCTTCATCACGTGTGGATGAGCTTCATCCAATCAGTTAATGACCTTAAGATCAAAGACTGAGGTTCCCTGAAGCAGGAACTTCCCCAAGACTGTCACATAAAAACCCTGCTTGAATTTCCCACCTCCTGGCCTGCAAAATTCAGTCTCAAGACCGCTACCTCAATTCTTGCCTAAATATCCAGCCTTCTTGCTTGTCCTACAGATTTCAGATTTGCCAGCCCCTTAAAAGAAGGGGAGTTTGCCAATTTCTTAAAATCTCTCTCTCTATTTCAAACCTGTTGGTTCAGTTTCTCTGTAGAATCTTAATTGATATAGCATGCAAGAAATACTAGAATTGAACCATATGAAATGAATGTTTTTGAAAGTAAGAAAAGTATTAAATATCAGCGATTTCAAGTGGTTCAACCTAATATTAGTTGAATGAATAAAAGAACAAGTTGCAAAGCAATCATGAGACAGGTATTATCTTACCAATGGGAAAACCAAGGCTCTCAGAGATAAAGCTCCTTGCTCAGAAGGGCATAGTGACCATGTGGCAAGGCCAGTGCTGCTAACAAAGGAGACAGCATCTGCCTTCTTTAACCTGCCAACCTCAGGGTGGCGGTTCCCAAGTAGGGTGCTTTGCCTACATGGGCCTCAATCTGAGAGGTCAGTCAAAGAGTGGCTGGAAGTCCACAAGTTTAAATGCCCCCTCCTCCCAGTTGCAAGCTCTGTGGCAGCTGCAGTCACAGCTCTGTCAGCCTTGGGCTGCTGCCGGTGGCTCACTTCACCCCCATCTCTAATGCAGAGTCTAAAGGGAAATTGGGGCTCCCTGGTGGCTCAGTGCTACAGAATCCTCCTGTCAATGCGGGAGACACTGGCTTGATCCCCAATTTGGGAAGATCCCACATGCCATATGAGAGGGTCCACATGGGGTCTCACTGATAAGATGGCTCATTATCAACTAAAAGTCTAGGCTTTTCTCTAATGCTCTACACAACTGTGCCATGAAAGAGGGTTAAGACGCTACAGTAAATCGTAGTCAAGGAATTCAGGCCTGGAAAGGGCTTTATCAAATAACTAAGCCAGCCCTCTCTTCGCAAAAAGGAGGAAACATACGTGAAATGACTTCCCAAAGGCTTGTTAACAGAGCTATCCAGATGAAAATTCAGATGGTAACACATGTGCTGCCCCCAAATCCCGCAACTAGGAGGTAGCCCCTACTCGCTACAACTAAAGAAAAGCCAGCACAGCCAAAAATAAATAAATAAACAAAGGGAAACTGCTAGAAGGGCATCATCCAGGCCTCCCCAAAGATGGAGGCTCCCAGCGCGGAAGGCAGTGTGATGTGCTGGAGCATGGTGGTGAAGGTGGCCTTGGGGACAGAGGACCTCAGTCTCAGACTTGAGAACCAGGTGACTCTGGCCAACCTACTCCATGTCTCTGAGTCTCAGCCTCCCCATTGGTAAAGTGGGATAATCATGCTTTACCCCTGGTATTATTTCCAAAAAAGATGAAATAATACATGCAAAGCACTTAGGATCCTGAGTGCTTAGTAAACTGCAGTTGCTGTTATTACTTTTAGCAAATAATATCAGTGCAAAGTTGTAGCTGTTGCTGGAGGTAAAGAAGTGAAGTCAGTAACGTTTACTCTGTGGCTCCCATGACATCCTCTTGGCTTTTCCAGCAGTCCCTCCCCCTTGGAAGAGGATCTATTTATGGTAATTTAGTGTGGCTTTGCTCTGGTGAGCTTGTGCGTCCAGGTGTCACCCTCAGGGGGTATTCCTTGTTTAGACCTGAGCTTTCATTCTTGCACAAAGGTTTTGTCTGCTGTTAAAAAAGCAAAAGTAAAACCAAAAAGCATGAGCCTTTCAGGCTCCTGGAAATGACACTTCACAATAGGTAATTATAGTACTTTACATTTTTCACAAACGCTGGTGTTTCTATTACAACTGTAAGAGGGGGCATGGCAGTGACAGTGGTGGGTACTGTAATCCTGACTTTAAATCGATGGGGGAACTCAGGTCCAGAGAGGAGACACAGCTTGTCCTAAGTCATCAGTAAAGCCAGGCTGTGGGTTCCCTACATACTCCACCCTGTTCTGTGCTGTGGAGAAGGGCTTGCTCCGGGGCAGTGCAGACTCTGAAGAGCGCAGGCCAGTTTTCTGGGTTGCAAAGAACTTCTCTTTATATGCATTTTTTAAAACAAAAAAGTCAATAAGTTTTATCGCTGTTTGGTGGTAGTGGTGTTTAGTCGCTAAGTTGTGTCCCACTCTTGTGACCCCATGGACTGTAGCCCACCAGGCTCCTCTGTCCATGGGATTCTCCAGGCAAGAATACTGGAGTGGGTTGCCATTTCCTTCACCAGGGATCTTCCTAACCCAGGAATCGAACCCAGGTCTCCTGCACTGCAGGCAGATTCTTTACCGACTGAGCTATGAGGGAAGATTTATCACTGTTTAATATAGAGATAAACAAATATAATATTTCAAAATAAAATACACACATATTTGAAACAGCATGCTTAGATTATTTTTAACCAGGAATGGTATGAGATCAAAGAGGGTAGGAGACCACAGCTCAGGGGAACCGTCCTGAACTTGGCCCTTCAGGATGACTTCCTTCCTACTCTGGGGCTCAGCTCAGGCTGGGCCCCTGCAGGGGACCAAAAGCATCATCTTTCAGGCACTGGAGGATCCTCAGCTTAGTCAGAGCTGTGTGGTCTCCCCAGCTCCTGGACTGTCTGGCTCCCGCTGGCCCAGGAGGTTATCAGTACTGTAGCCTCCAACAGCCTTTCCTGTTATCAGAGCCCCAGTGTGTAAGAAGGAGTGTGAACCTCCTGCCCCTTCCCATCCTGCTGGGTTACAGTCTGTCCTCGGAGTGAGAGTAAACAGAGGAGGTGACAGTGTCAATAAATGTCTCCCGTGTGGCCTTGGCGAGCACACACGCCTTCCCACCAAGAGAGACGCAGGTAGGCTTGCGCTCGTGGCTCTTCCCATGATACACACGAGAATAAATACTGAGAAGACAGGAAACGGTAACAAAAACAAAGAACGAGAAGGAAGAGAATGTCTCTTTATGAATTCTGGAAGAGATCTTAAAAAGCGAGTTCTGAGTAATAGAAAGTCCAGCCTCTTGAACCTTATCACACGTCAGGTGATGAATAACAGGTGACAAGGAGCAGATTTGCGTCAAGAGGCAGTCAGCCAATACGTATGAATTTCCCAGCCACTGACAGGTACATGGTGAACACGTAACAGCTAACCCACTGACTAATGAGGGAACCAGTAAGATGGTACCACTGGCTCAAAGGGAAATTAAGAGAACCTTACACATATAGGTTATGAGGATGCGAATATATTTTAAAATGTTTACAAAATTGGTTTATCCATGGGGCAGTCATTCCACTGGATGCAATTCCTTTGCATTTCCATGGAAAAGAATAATTTGCATGATCAATTCTCTAATACTTAGAGAGTTGTAGACTATCTCAAGGACAATAAAATGTGACAATAACCTGGAAGAGGACTCTGGATAGGATACCCAGTCATCTTTTACGCCCATGTCAAAGTCTTTCTAACAGCTTGCTCTGACACCAGAAAAATACGTTTGGCCCGTGCATCCAAAGAACTTTATGAAAAATTCGATTGTATTTGCATCAGATTGGGAGATGAATCATTGCAGAAAGAAAGTAAAAGTGTTAGTTGCTCAGTTGTGTCCAACTCTTTGCGACCCCATGGACTGTAGCCCACCAGGCTCCTCTGTCCATGGACTTCTCTAGGCAAGAATACTGAAGTAGGTAGCCATTCCTTTCTCCAGGGGATCTTCCCAACCCAGGGATCAAACCTGGGTCTCCTCNTTGCAGAAAGAAAGTAAAAGTGTTAGTTGCTCAGTTGTGTCCAACTCTTTGCGACCCCATGGACTGTAGCCCACCAGGCTCCTCTGTCCATGGACTTCTCTAGGCAAGAATACTGAAGTAGGTAGCCATTCCTTTCTCCAGGGGATCTTCCCAACCCAGGGATCAAACCTGGGTCTCCTCATTGCAGGCAGATTCTTTAGTCTGAGCCACCAGGGAAGACCTATCATTGCAGAGCTCTACCCTTTTCTCCTTATGCATGATTCCAGAGAGGGCAGCATGCTGTCAAGTTAGGAAGCAGATCTGGTTCAGGTCCAACTTCACAGCTCTGTCATTGGGTGGCATTGGTCCATTCCCTTCTCTCTGAGCCCATGGTTTCCGACTTACACGATGGGGCCAATAACACGAGGCTGCAGAAGGCAAAGGACTGGCACCAGGCCTGGTGCAAAGTGGGAACTCAGGACATGGGGACTTCCTTCCCCACTTCTTAAAACTATCCCCAAAGGCGACTCAAGTCATGTCAGTTGCAGAAGCTGCCCATTTTGGTCACTTGGCATTTCCAGACCCTTGAGACCCCAAGTGGAGTTTTGTCTGTGGAGACCTCCAAAGGCACCAGGAAAAACCTGTGGCCAAGGTCTTCTTTGGAGAAAAATGGAACCTGGCCCCATGGTGTCACCAAACAGCAGGTCTCTGGAGCTGGGGTAGTCGGGGTGGGACTTCAGTGAGCCAAGCACAGAGCGCAGAAGAGATGTGATTGAGAGGAGGATATGGAATAAGCCAGGGGTTCCTGCCTTTGGGGGGTTGATCAGAGACATCTTTGAGAAACCTCCCCAGAAATATACATGTATGTCGGCTAAAGGACCATAGCAAGCTCTTCTGTAGAAGTGCTGGGTCTGGAATGGAGCACTTTCTGTACCCCTTTCCCCTCCCCTCAGTGACTGTCTCCAACTTCAGAGGAATTGGGGGCCAACCTCACAGGAGATGAGAAGGGAATGGCAACCCATGACAGTATTCTTGCCTGGAGAATCCCATGGACAGAGGAGAGCCTGGTGGGCTACAATCCATAGGGTCACAAAAAACTGGATACGACTGAGTGACTTTCACTCACACTTCACTCACTCACAGGAGACAGACACCCCAAGGTGAGAGGTGGCTGAACAGATGCCTTCCTGTCTCCTGAGGGATGGGGCCAGGTGAGCAGCTGTGGCCTTGATGGGGCTCAGGCCCCTGAGAGCCTGAGCTCTCTTGTCCACGATGGCTGCCCTAAGTTTCCAGCACCCAGTTTTTGAGTCCACACAGCAGAGGACCATTGTGGAGGGGAAGTGGTGGTGGGAGGACTTTCACACAAAAGCCTAGGGCCTTGACCTTCACTTCCCCCAGCTCACGGGCCCCCCAGGGAAGGTAAAGAATGTGGGCTCTGGAGCCAGTTTAAGATTTGTGTCAACCATGAAGATGCACCACTCAGCTCTCTTTTTATGTTTGCTTCTTTATTTGGCTGCAATGGGGCTTCACCACAGCAGGAAGGCTCCTATCTAGCCGTGGTGTGCTGGATCCAGAGCGCACAGGGTTAGTGCTTGGCATAAGTGAACTTGCTCCATGGCATGTGGGATCTTAGTTCCCCGATAGGAGTCAGATCGAGGTCCCCTGCTCTGGAAGGCAGATTCTTAACCACTGGACCACCAGGGAAGTCTTTCAGCTTGCCCTTCAAAAGATAACCTGCTAGTCAGCTATGTATGAATTTCCTAAGGCTGCCATAATGAAGTACCGCAGACTGGGTGGCTTAAATAACAGTAATTCACTTTTTCACCATTCTGGAGGCTTGAAGTCTGAGATGACGGGCTCACCAGAGCCACGTTCCCCTGAAGGCACCAGGGAACGACATACTCTCTCTCCTACCTTCTGGAAGCCTCAGGCACTCCTTGGCTTGTGGTTGCATTATTCCAATGCTCTGTCTTCATGTGGTGCTCTCCTTGTGTGCCCCTGTCTTCATATGGCCTTCTTATAAGGACACTAATCATAGTGGGTTGGGGACCCATCCGACTCCCACGTGACCTCTTAATTACATCTGCAACACTATTTCCAAGTCAAGTCACATTCAAGGAGTTTGGACTTCAGCACATCTCTGTGGAGCGGTTGGGAGACATAGTTCAACCCATGACAAGCTACCAGGAGTACAGTTAGTGGATCCCCCCTTACTGTAGCACTTTTGGGTAGATGCACTTTCCCTGGGCAGCTCTCAACCAGTGGGAAGAGGCCTTATCAGATCTGCAGCACAATCAGAAAGCCTAATACCATTCTTTTCCTTTCATCTTTCACAGGCATTGTCTCCCAGTAAGTATTCTGACTCCTTACTGCATCATGATGTGTGTTTACTGAAGGACCAAAACTGGCACAAAGGTAAGATGGATTAGTTTACTGGATCCCTTGCTGCTGAGGATGCTGCCCCTCCCCGGGGGTATGTGAGGCACAATAGTCCCTGGTACAAGATGGCAGCTCAGTTGCTAAAGCTTTCATTGGTAATGACTTGGAAGAACGTTCCAGCAGAGGGGACAGCCTGGCCATGCAACGATGCAGGGGTTTGAAAAGCACAGGGACAATACATACAAAGACAATGGAATTAATCGGTTGTATTAACTTATACAAGTTATCTTGACCCTTCAGAGAAATCATGAAAAGTTGAGGGCACTTGAAAAATGAAAATGAAGATGAAGGGACTTTTGGGTGGTTTACAAATAAGCCTTTATTTCCTACAGGGAGAGAGCAGCAAGAATTTATGATCCAAATCAGGATTGAATAGTATGGAGCTTCAAAGATGAAGAATGCTTAGCTGAAGCAAGTCTCTACACTAAGGTCAGGGCCCTAGTTGGAAAAACCTGGGGCCGGACAGCTGGGTTGGGGACACCTGTGTATTCCGGTTCCCTAGACTCTGCACTTTCAGAGCATGCAGAGTTGGCCCACTCCTCTCAAATAAGAGGGAGCACTCCCCGCATACAGGAAGACACAGCAGAGGTTTCTCCCCCAGCCCTGCAATAGTCTTCTCCAGACTCTTCCTCCATCTCCTTTCCTGGTTGCCAGGCTGATAATCAGAACTAAGTTGCATCATGACCCACCAGAGTCTTATACGGGAGGAAAGGGACTATACCCCAGAATAACTATAGGAAGTATACAATAGGCTGTATTTTAGGGGTGCTGGATCAAGGGATCCAGGACAGATGACTGGGAAAGGAAGTGTATGGGGTATGGGATTTAAGTCTCTGGCAAGGACCTGAGGGGAGAGTGCAAGTTTGCTGCTTGAGAAACTCCTGGAAACTTGGAGAAAACAATGGTGTATGTCAAACAGAATTGAAATGCCTGAGTTGTCAAGCACAAATGGAGGAAAAAGGGATTTAAAGTCTCAGGGAAGCAGATGTGCTAGACTGAATATATTATGTGATGTCAGAAGACCCATTGGAGGATGATAGTCCACAGGCAGACCAAGAGGAGACATGATCCTTCAAGTTCACTGGGAGTGTGTCGGTGGGAGGGAACCAGTGTCACTAAGCTCAATGACGGCTCTCTCCTTTGCAAGAGGAGTTGATGGTAGAAGATGGTGGTAGAAAGAGACTGTCCTGGAGCTCGGCCTTTTGGGAGCAAGGGGGGTGACGGCTTCTACAAAAGCCAGAAGGTCCCAGTTATTGTTAAACTAGCATACTTAGGGTGGCAGCCAACAGAGCTTGATTGCAGAAAGCTGCGGAGACAGTTAATGGAATAAGTTACCTGACAGGCAAAATAGATGAGTAATCGGTAAGAGTATCATCAAAGGAATGCAAGTGTTTAAGCAGTAGGTCTAAGGGTGCTCCAATAAAATGTCACAATCCTTTGCCCAGTTTTGGGCCTGATCCAGATTTTAGATTTTTATGTTAGTGGAAGGAAGAACCTATTGTGCCTCAAGAGGAATTAATTGGTTGTACTAAGTTATCTTGACCCTTCAGAGAGATGATGAAAAGTTGATGGCTTAAAAAACTTAAAAAACAAAAATGAAGCATGAAGGGCTTTTGGGTGGTTTACAAATAAGTCTTTATTTCCTGCAGAGGGAGAGCAGCAATAATTTATGATCCAAATGAGGATTGAACGGCAAGCATGTCCTCTAAGGATCTCCCCAGTCCTTCCCTAGACTGATGGCTATTTACTCAGAATCAATTTACAGTTGAAATGAGAATACCCAGACACTTCTAGAACTATTGGGCCCAGAGTCTGAGTCGACACTGACACCCAGAAACTGGAAGTGTCATTATGGACCTACTCTGAAGGTCAAGTAATAATGGAGTCCTCATCAGGGTCCAGCTTAGAGTAGACCCACTGGGATGTGAGACCACTGACCACTCATTTCTCTGATCTCTGAATGTCTAACCAGGCTTGACATACTTGGTATATTATGTAATTCTTACATGAGGACTTTGACCTGTGGAGTAAGAGTTATCACAGTGGAGAAGGCCAGGTGGAAGCCTCTGAATCTGTCCTCCTTCCTCTCCATACCCAACTCCCCACCAAGAGAGGAAATCAAAATCAATATTGTATCCTAGGGGAGGTGGCAGATATTAATGCTATCACTTAGGTATCTCAAGATACAGGAGTGGTGGTTCCTATAATTTCTGTGTTTAATTTATCAGTCTAGTCCTGGCAGAAACCAGATGGATCCTAAAGTGTGACTGTAGACAACTGGAAGTTCTACTAAACAGTAGCTCCAAATGCAGCTGCCATGCTCAAATAGAGTCTTTGCTCCAGGAGATTAACATGGCTTCAGGTTCATGGTGTGCTGCTGTTGACTTGATCAATGTGTTATTTTTGATTCCAATCAGAAAAGAAGATCAGGAACAGTCCACATTCACATGGGATAGACAAGAATATGCATTCGTAGTTTTATCCCAGGGCCATGTTAATTCTCTTGCTCCTTATCACGGTATAGTCCAAAGAGCTGTGGACCACTGGGGCACCCTGCAGAGCATCACATTAACCTGCGAGATTGCAGACGTCATACTAACCAGGAGGATGAGCAAGAGGTGGCTCGTACACTGGAGGCTTTTGTTCTAGAGAGTGGGAGACAAGCCTTGCAAAGATTCATGAATGGCTGCCTTTTGCTTTTTACTATAAAGAAGGAAGCACAGTGCCAGTTAGGCCATTTTGGGTTCTGGAGGCACACATTCCATACCTGGAGATCCTGCTCCAGTCCATATACGGAGTGACATGAAAGGCTCCCAGCTTTGAGTGGGGCCCAGAACTGGAGAGGGCTCTGCAGCAAGGCTGCAGGGCAAGCAGCTCAGCCACTTGGGCCATGTAATCCAGCAGATCTGCTGCTGGAGGTGCCAGCGTAGAAAAAGAGGTGGTGTGAAGTTTATGGTGAGCCCCAGAAGAAGATTCACAATACAGGCCCTGGGATGAGCGTGGAGGGCTTGGGTCACTCAAGGTGATAGCTCAGGGGAGGGGAGGGGGAATTCAAAATGGGCATTGTGGGAGGGAGATGATGAGCACCAGCTGAAACTCTAAGATCAGCTCTAATGATGGGAGCTGAAGTTTGTTCCACTAACCTCCCTTTCCCAAGTCTCTCCCCTTCAGGAGGAGTGGTCCACGGGAAGCTTAGAGAAGTGTATCCCTGCAGGGAAAAGGTGGACTGAATGAGCCAGGGGGTGCCGTACACAGACCTCCCTGCAGTGAAGAACATTCCACTGAACCGCAAGGGGAGCAAGAGGTGAGAGGTTCCAGCTGTAGAGACTTCAGGCTGAGGCTGTGCTCTCTGGGCTGATCTAAGCCAATGAGAAGCACGTGGGTTCTAGGATCTGGCCATTTCTCCCCAGTGTGGGACTCTCTTTAATGGGCAGTCTTTGCTCGCGAGCTCCCCATCGTGTCGGCGTTGTTTGCATCACAGTCTGACAGCAGCCTGAGTACCTTGTAAGGTCTAGGATCACAGCAGCCAACCTGGGTTTTTGGTGTCCACTGATGTATCTGGACAGTAAGAGAGTTGTCCTGGTTCCCTTGGGAAGGTCACACCTTCTGCCTGAACAACCTCTGGAAGTTAAAAGGACATGGACTTTAGACAGACATACTTGGGCTCCAATCCCATCTTCTTCATTGACAGATCATGGAGCTTTGGTCTCTGGGCTTCCTGAAGAGACCTCATCTTTATCATCTCTCAATTCCACTCTCTTTCTCATCCACATCACAGGCCCAGCTAGAGTCCCTTAAGGGCAGATTCTCTGCCAGGAACTGCCAGTGAGTTGAGGAAAAGTCTCTATTTCCAAGACCACTCACTTTCTCTCTGCCCCCTCATCTCCATACACACATACACCGCCCCTCACCCCCCCAATCCCACAGCTCAGAATACCTGCCTCCTATAATTCTCAGAAGGATAAAAGGCACTCAGACATCAAGGTTGAAACTGAGCCAGCTTTCTTGAGTTCCTACTTTGTATCAGATCCTGAGCTGGGTACTTTCCCTTAATAACTTTCATAGGAACCCAGTGAAGCGGGGTCTGTTATTTTGAGCACACTGAGGCTCAGTGGAGAGTCAGGACGGGCCCCTAGTCCATTGTCCCCCAAGCCCAATGCTCCTCCTATAATGCAAGTATGGCTGGATGAGGTCCCTGCTCAAATCTGTAAGGACAGAGATCTGAGAAGCCTGATTCATCACTAGGGAACTTGGGAGCCAGGGCCACAGTGAGCCCAGCCTGCTCTGGCTTGTGGTGTTTATGTGCTGGAGGAGGCAGAGGGAGGAGATCCTGGGGTCAGGAAAGTCACAGTAGGCCCGGAAGGCTTGCTGGGGAGTTTGGGATAATCAGAGATCTTTAAATCACAGCAAAAATAATTAAAACAAGATCAACTGCAATTTGTTAAACCCTTACTATGTGTAGGGTTAACAAACAAGATCTCATTTAACTCTCCCAGCAGTTCTGAGAGTGGAGAAATTGTTATCCGGAATTATTCGTCTGGGCCTGTGTGGCTCCAAAGCTCATGGACTTTCCTGTTGCTTTTTTTTTTTTTAATACTTATTTATCTGGCTGCTTCAGGTATTAGTTGCAACATGCAGGATCTTCCTTGTGTCGCGCAGGCTCTCTAGTTGCGGCACATGGGCTTAGCTGCCCTGAGGCATGTGGGATCTTAGTTCCTGGACCAGGGATCAAATCAGCATTCCCTGCATTGCAAGGCAGATTCTTACCCTCTGGCCCCCGAGGGATGCCCCTCATGCACTTCCCTTGATGCAGCTTTGCATCTCCCCCTGATAATGACTGATGGGCCCTCGCCCCAACAGACCGTGCCACGCCCAGGTGCCTGTCTGGCTCCCACTCCTCCCTTGCTCGGGCTCCTCAGAGCCAGCCCCAGGTTTGGGGCTTAGACCATGGAGAGGATAAACTCTTCCTAGGTATACCTGAGGCCCATCTCCCTGAACCACTGAGACCTAAAGAAGATGGAAGAGACTTTCTGAACCCTGTTGAGAACAAGAGAGAGGAAAAAAAAAAAAAAAAAAAAAGGCACAGACTTAATCTTTATAGAACAGAACAGCATGTTATAGAACAGAACATAACCCAGTAGACCCTGCCTTCTCTATGGAAAAAAAACACTCTTCAAACCAGAGAAGCAGAACAATCCCGGCTACCAGTAAGTTCAAGATTTAGCTACCCCCCAGCTTCCTTTGCTTTGTTCCAGGCCCCTCTGGGCAGAGATGGGTCATTCCAGGGGCCCTTCTGGGGAGGTGAGAGTTTCCAGGAAGGAATTAAAAAAAAAAATGCTGCCTCAATTTGAGCATGGGAAAAATATGGTACATTGAGCTTATGATAATCCTAGGCAAAATTCCAGAAGTTCCTTTTCTAAGAAGGGATTATTGGAAGCCAAGATGGGTTCATGTAGGTCAAGGCATACCTAACTCTCCAGATTTCCCCTCTAGGAAGGACTATCCGAGCACACTGTGGGAAAAGCACCACAGACACAGAATCTTAAAATAAGACTTTGCTGTTATAAGAACTGCATTGAGGAAGAAAAAGAGAGTTCATCAGCCAGGGTCTGGAATCTACCACACCCCATTTCCTTATACATCGAAATTATAGGCTTCTCTTTATAGCAGAGTAGATTCAAGAGCTGTTAAAATTTATCTCGTGGTTGACAATGGAGGAGGGGACTTGGGACACACGAGTGAAGAAGTTGAGACGTTCTGAGATGATGATTGTTGGTAACTTGCACTTGAGAGACAGTGATAGTGTTTGTCTGATAGAGCACTTAGGATCTAGAAAGTCTTAGCATGTCCATGACACTAAAGCTTCAAGAATCCCTTAGAATATGTGACATGGATTATGGAGGAGCCGATTTTCTTGTCAGGTACCAGTAGCACTGAGGTCAGCTTTGCTCTTGATGAGGCTTTTGAAATGCCTTCCACACATATCTTTGCCAGTCAGTGGAGGAACATGGACCACATCGTAGGGTAACTCAGCCTTCACATGGCTGGTTGAAGCCCTCTGCCCAGGGTAGAAGGAACAGGCTAATTCTGTGAGGTAGGACACTGCCTCTTATGACCCAGAGTATCAGCAGTATGGTCCTTCCACTAGAGCTCACTGGTGTCTACAGGTGCCCCAAGCAGAGGAAGAGAATGTGAGTCTAGTGTGTGAGAGGAAAGTCCTTCTAGGTGCCCCTGGTCCAAGATTGGTCCTGCACTAACCTCCCCTTGACTGCAAGGCATGCTTGTCTCTATTCTGGAACCCATGGAGTGGAGAGGTTCTAAATTCACGCTCTGGGATCACACCGCCTCTTAACCTTCACCCTCCCATCCTGTTTCAGTCTCAGCTCTGCCATTTACTGGCTGGGTGACCTTAGGCAAGTTAGTAATTGATCTGTGTCTCATTTTTTTCCATCTGAAAATGGGGATCATTGTGATGCCTTATTCATGGAGTTGGGGCTTCTCAGGTGGCACAGTAGTAAAAGAATCTGCCGGCCAGTGCAGGAGATGCAAGAGATGCAGGTTCGATCCCTGGGTTGGGAAAATCCCCTGGAGCAGGAAACGGCAGCTGGCTCCAGTATTCTTGCCTGGAAAATTCCATGGACAGAGGAGCCTGGTGAGCTACAGTCCATGGGGTCACAAAAAGTCAGACTGAGCACACACACACACTCATGGAGTTAGAGCATTGGTTTTCATTTTAGTTTTGACTTGTGACCAACAGTAAGAAATACATTCTACATCAATTAATACATACACATACACACACACATGTGTATGTATAACTGGAAAAAGTTGATGATTTATGGTATTTTCTTTTCTATTCTGTTCTTTCGTTAAACAAACTGATGATTGAGAACCAGTAAATTGATTTTCACTAGTTACACGGATTTGAAAAACACTGGGTTAAGGTCTTTCTGGAGTATTGTGTTCAGATCCCAAAGCAATACTTTTCTTATATACGTCACGTTTTAAGAGGACTGTTTTCAAGTGACAGGATGTCCAAAAGAGAATGGAGATGGTATTTCATTCCACTGTTCTTTCTCTTTCTTCCTTTTCCAACCTCCAATCTACTCTGTCATTTGGTTATTTCTTCATCCATTTACCCATTTATCATAGATTTTGGCACCTGTTTCATTTGGTTAGGAGACTCCAGGAGAGAGTTGCTCTGTAAATCATATGAGAGAGGAACTAGACTTTTTCCTTGCAGTCCCCTAAGCAGAATTGGGATTTCTGGGTGAAAGTGACAGAGATATGAACTGGGGTATCACTTAGGAAGTGTATTCCAGTCTTGGATACAACTGGGCATTGGGTCTGGCTGCCTGTGAGACTTCTCTGTAAGTGAGTGTTCAGAGGTGGGAGGAATGGAACCATGAGGTGACTTCCAGCGTTGGGTAGAGGGTAGGCTGAGGTTGGTTCCTCACCCCTTGCTCCACTGATCCTGTGGTTTGCTTTCTTCACTGCAAGGGCTGCTGTGGCTATGGGAGAAGAAACCATCTAGTTGGGGTTCTGTACTCCCCACCCGACAGCTAAAGCAACTCCACTTCTGTTTTGCACAGTGGGATTCTCTGTATAAAAGGGAAGAAGGGCAGGAGACACGTTCCAATGATGCTAAAAAAAATTTTTTTTTAATCTTTAAACTAGGAGCACATTAAGTCCCTGTGAGTCTTAGAAGTAATCATTTCTAGATTCTGGGACTCATTTTTTCCCTTAAAAACAAGTCCATTAAAATTACAGCATAAGCCTTTGTTTTGCACTCTTAAATCTGGATATAATTGAGAGCAAGAGTTAAAGAATGACAAGGCTGGCAGGATAATGGACTGAGGTGTTATTTGTGTTGGTGGTTTTTCTTCTCCTCGGCCCTCCTCCCTATCCGGCCATCCTCCCTGCCAGGCAGAGAGCAGAGAGCCAGTGCCTCTCTGCTCCATCACCTCAGGGGGTGTTGGTGAAGCTGCAATTCCAAGTCCCCAGTAGATAACTGGTCTTTCAGGCTTTTGTTGATTGAAAGCCTAAGATTAGGGAGAGGGCTGTGATGAAAGACAGGGAAGGAGGAGTGAAAGGGAGGTGGTTGGGTAGGTTCTGGGAGGAATGAGGAACCAGCAGAATTAGGGAGGGCAGTGTCTGCTCTGGTGTTCCCTGCTGTCAGCCTCTGGTGGGTATTTGGAGATAGTCTGCAGTGCTTCTCAAACATTAACGTTCATGTGAATCACCTGGGGATCTTGATATAACACAGATTCCAGTTCAGCAGGCCTGGAGTGGATCCCGAGACTCTGCTCTTCTAACAGGCGCCCCGGGACTCTGATAAGGCCTGTCCTCAGACCACACTTGGAGCTACAAAGAGCTCCAGAGGTTATTCCCTTGTTTTCTGGACATAACCTAGGCCTTTCAGACCCTCGTGCCTCCTTACAACAGGGAAGACCTTCCCACTAATAACGGGACTGGAATTTTCCATCAGCATAGCGTAAAGAGATGCGCCATTAGTTTTGATTTGGAAGAATCACAGGCAGCTTTGAACTTGCGACTGCAAACCCATAGGCCCCTTGCAGGTTAGGCTGCATCTCCGCGGAAAATTCGAGGGTCAAGGCTGAAATCTAACCGCTGTTCCTTCTCAGGTGAGAAATCACAGTTCTTTGTTTGGTTTTCTGAGAGGCACTTGAGGCAGGAGAAGAGCCCTCTTGCATCCCCTTCTTTCCCACCCCGGGGTGGGTGGTGGGTGGTGGTTAAATCCCTTACTAGCTGCTTATCTGAATCTATCTGGGAGGAATTTTATCTGTTCCCTATCTTGCTTTGCTTAGAGGCACAGAGTCCATCTGTTTGTGTCCTCTCCACTAGCCTGGGATAAGAGATAAATCTAGGAGCCTCAAAGGAATGCAATGAACACAGCAGGCTCCTCTGTTTCTTTGTCTCTTTGGGAACTGGTGTTAGTATCAATCAACCCTGTTTACCTGTTCATCTCTACTTCGTTTGCTTGCTTTCATGTCTTACCTGGGAATATACATTATTTTGCAAAGAATAGGGGAAAAAAAAAAAAGTTAACACTTCTCAGCCTAGCCAACCTCAGGGGAACTCTTATTAAAAGGGAAGGAACAGTCTGTAAGTGCTCCTTGCCTAGAAAGTAACTTCTTGTGTTTACATAGCTTTTTAGGCTTTGAAAACGATCTGGCATTAATCAAGCATCTACTTGCCACAGCCTACTGTTTAATCTTCCCAACAACTCCTACAAAGAGGTATTATTATTCCTTCTCTATATATCCACCGAGATTTAAACAAATAAGCCTTCCTTGTTCAAGCAAAAGCTATAGAAACAAAAGCAGAAGTATTCATTGCAAGAAAGAAAAAAATGAAGTGTCAAGGCACAGAAAGCCAGAAACCTGCCTCCCTGGTCACTAGGGATGCCCAGAGGGTGGTTTCACCCTTCTCTTGATAAACGTGATCGATGGAAAGTTCAGGGGTGATGACAGTGAGAAGGAAGTTTCCGAGCCCCATGGAGGGATTTCTTTGGATCTTTCTTTGGATTTTCAGCAAGTCAGTTCCCAGGGAGGTGGGAAAGTCATGTTGAGCACATTTCAGCTGTGGCAGGAGCCGGGTTTTGCCTCTGAAGAGGTGAGAGAAATAGCACCAGGCTGTGCCCAAGCATGGAAAGCAGGTAAGAAGTCCTGTCTGACAGCTCTAGCATCAGGAGACGTGGAGTCTAGCTCAGCAGTTCCTACTGACCAACGGCCAGGACCTTCCAGGCTCTGCACCTCCGTTTCCCCTTCAGCAAAATGGAGTGTTTAGACAGGATGCTTGCTCTCCAAGGGCTGAAAGCCTCTGATTTTCCAGCTTGAGTTTGCTTTCCTTGCCTGAGAGGCTGCTGTGACCTCTATATGTTTTCTCTATGGGGTGGAGATGGTGATGTGAAGCAGGGGACACACACACACACACACACACACACACACACACAGGGGTTATCGTATGGTAGGTGCCGGGGATGCAACAATGAGCAAGATGGACACAATTGTCCTTGACCTCATGGAGTCAGGAAAGGCAGACACTGAGCAAGTAATTCAACAGTTATGTCTTCAATGATGTTAGGACAGAGACCAAAGTGATGAGAAGGAGCAAGTGTGTGAAGGGCGGAGGGTTCCAGGCAGAGGGAGCAGTGCGTGCCGAGGCCATAGGCAGAAACAATATTGCCACGTTGGTGGGCACGGAAGAAAGCCTGCGAGACACAGGGGTGCAGGGAGGTGGATGGGCAGTGGTACCTCTTTCATAGTCTGGCTCCTGCTACAGAGTTCTGTTTGGAGTCAAGAGACTGGGCTGGGTGTCCCTTTGCTTCTTTTCTGCTCACTCCATCACACATGCACATGTGCCTGCCCTCCGTGCTCATACACACACACCAGCCTTGGGGAGCCTTGGCTATCGCTGGGCAGGGGCTTTGTGGCAGATCATTCCAGGCAGGAAAAACTCTGTTCTTCTCCCCCCACTTCGACCGGTGGAGGGGACCTTGGGGTCTCGCCCAAGGAAAGGAAGCACCGCTTCCTGGTTTATGTTGAGATGGGAAAGACTTGCCCAAGAACAATGGCGTTTTCGTAAAACACCACTTTGTTCTGGTGAGACCAGGAGGGGATTTCCTTCGGGACCTAGTCTGGTCCCATTGCCCCGGCCTGCCAACCACAACAGCCACATGGCGTTCTCTGGGACCAGTCTTTCATCTGAGAGGTTCGGTTGCGCACAGCCCTGACTGCTTAACCCTTCACATCCCACCCCACTCAGCAGCAGCATCTCAGGGCCCCAGGAGGTCTCCCTGGAGATCCTGGGACATGCTGGTCAGGGGAGTCTATTGGAGACACCAAGAGATGACTTGCAGCCTCTGTTTTTCTCATTTGAAGGGACCTTCTGGAAAAAGATTTGTCCTAGGAGTGTCTCAGTTCAAAACACCTTTCAAGCACCAGAGTCAAAGTTCCTTCTTTTACAGGTGGGGAAACTGGGGCAGAGAAAAGGAAGGGAGTTTGCTAAGGCCACACAGAGAGTTAGTGGTGGAACCAAGGCTGGGATCTAGGGTTCTCAGACCAGCCCTCTTGCTACATTCTGTTCTGTTCTTCTAGAGGAGAACCAAAGTTGGGTAAGGGAAGGGCTCAAGTCTACTTTGGACAGACAGACGCATCTACAGAGCCCCCGAATGTCTGAGGGAGGTACGGAGGGAAAGGGTGTGTGGTGTTGGGAGCTGGACTCCTTAATGTCACAGACAGTAGCGGGTGACTCCTGTAACCGCTCCTGTTTTTCAGGCATGCCTGGCTGTTCCTCTGTGAATCGCTAAATGGACCATTTTAGCAAACAATCAGACCTGTTTAGAGGAGGACATTAATGGGAAGTGAGTGGGCAAATAATTATATAGTCAGAACAATAATTTAGAAGAACTCTGCTTTCCTTCGATGGTTGTTTTCGATTCTGCCTGGCATAGAAACAGGCTCCGGTAAAGAGCAAATGCCTCTCATCTTAATGAAGAGGTGATGGTGGTGACAGTTTGGGGGTGATGGGGTATTCTTTTGGGGAAGGTATTGCTGACCACTCTGTAACTGTCTCAGTTATAGAGATAGCATTAATCAAGCATCTACTTGCCACAGCCTACTGTTTAATCTTCCCAACAACTCCTACAAAGAGGTATTATTATTCCTTCTCTATATATCCACCGAGATTTAAACAAATAAGCCTTCCTTGTTCAAGCAAAAGCTATAGAAACAAAAGCAGAAGTATTCATTGCAAGAAAGAAAAAAATGAAGTGTCAAGGCACAGAAAGCCAGAAACCTGCCTCCCTGGTCACTAGGGATGCCCAGAGGGTGGTTTCACCCTTCTCTTGATAAACGTGATCGATGGAAAGTTCAGGGGTGATGACAGTGAGAAGGAAGTTTCCGAGCCCCATGGAGGGATTTCTTTGGATCTTTCTTTGGATTTTCAGCAAGTCAGTTCCCAGGGAGGTGGGAAAGTCATGTTGAGCACATTTCAGCTGTGGCAGGAGCCGGGTTTTGCCTCTGAAGAGGTGAGAGAAATAGCACCAGGCTGTGCCCAAGCATGGAAAGCAGGTAAGAAGTCCTGTCTGACAGCTCTAGCATCAGGAGACGTGGAGTCTAGCTCAGCAGTTCCTACTGACCAACGGCCAGGACCTTCCAGGCTCTGCACCTCCGTTTCCCCTTCAGCAAAATGGAGTGTTTAGACAGGATGCTTGCTCTCCAAGGGCTGAAAGCCTCTGATTTTCCAGCTTGAGTTTGCTTTCCTTGCCTGAGAGGCTGCTGTGACCTCTATGTGTTTTCTCTATGGGGTGGAGATGGTGATGTGAAGCAGGGGACACACACACACACACACACACACACACACACACACACACACACAGGGGTTATCGTATGGTAGGTGCCGGGGATGCAACAATGAGCAAGATGGACACAATTGTCCTTGACCTCATGGAGTCAGGAAAGGCAGACACTGAGCAAGTAATTCAACAGTTATGTCTTCAATGATGTTAGGACAGAGACCAAAGTGATGAGAAGGAGCAAGTGTGTGAAGGGCGGAGGGTTCCAGGCAGAGGGAGCAGTGCGTGCCGAGGCCATAGGCAGAAACAATATTGCCACGTTGGTGGGCACGGAAGAAAGCCTGCGAGACACAGGGGTGCAGGGAGGTGGATGGGCAGTGGTACCTCTTTCATAGTCTGGCTCCTGCTACAGAGTTCTGTTTGGAGTCAAGAGACTGGGCTGGGTGTCCCTTTGCTTCTTTTCTGCTCACTCCATCACACATGCACATGTGCCTGCCCTCCGTGCTCATACACACACACCAGCCTTGGGGAGCCTTGGCTATCGCTGGGCAGGGGCTTTGTGGCAGATCATTCCAGGCAGGAAAAACTCTGTTCTTCTCCCCCCACTTCGACCGGTGGAGGGGACCTTGGGGTCTCGCCCAAGGAAAGGAAGCACCGCTTCCTGGTTTATGTTGAGATGGGAAAGACTTGCCCAAGAACAATGGCGTTTTCGTAAAACACCACTTTGTTCTGGTGAGACCAGGAGGGGATTTCCTTCGGGACCTAGTCTGGTCCCATTGCCCCGGCCTGCCAACCACAACAGCCACATGGCGTTCTCTGGGACCAGTCTTTCATCTGAGAGGTTCGGTTGCGCACAGCCCTGACTGCTTAACCCTTCACATCCCACCCCACTCAGCAGCAGCATCTCAGGGCCCCAGGAGGTCTCCCTGGAGATCCTGGGACATGCTGGTCAGGGGAGTCTATTGGAGACACCAAGAGATGACTTGCAGCCTCTGTTTTTCTCATTTGAAGGGACCTTCTGGAAAAAGATTTGTCCTAGGAGTGTCTCAGTTCAAAACACCTTTCAAGCACCAGAGTCAAAGTTCCTTCTTTTACAGGTGGGGAAACTGGGGCAGAGAAAAGGAAGGGAGTTTGCTAAGGCCACACAGAGAGTTAGTGGTGGAACCAAGGCTGGGATCTAGGGTTCTCAGACCAGCCCTCTTGCTACATTCTGTTCTGTTCTTCTAGAGGAGAACCAAAGTTGGGTAAGGGAAGGGCTCAAGTCTACTTTGGACAGACAGACGCATCTACAGAGCCCCAGAATGTCTGAGGGAGGTACGGAGGGAAAGGGTGTGTGGTGTTGGGAGCTGGACTCCTTAATGTCACAGACAGTAGCGGGTGACTCCTGTAACCGCTCCTGTTTTTCAGGCATGCCTGGCTGTTCCTCTGTGAATCGCTAAATGGACCATTTTAGCAAACAATCAGACCTGTTTAGAGGAGGACATTAATGGGAAGTGAGTGGGCAAATAATTATATAGTCAGAACAATAATTTAGAAGAACTCTGCTTTCCTTCGATGGTTGTTTTCGATTCTGCCTGGCATAGAAACAGGCTCCGGTAAAGAGCAAATGCCTCTCATCTTAATGAAGAGGTGATGGTGGTGACAGTTTGGGGGTGATGGGGTATTCTTTTGGGGAAGGTATTGCTGACCACTCTGTAACTGTCTCAGTTATAGAGATGGTGGTATATAGATGTTGGTAGTACCGCGTTTAGTGGTGTTGACTGAAGTTATGGTGACACTGGCATTGTTTACAGTTATGGTAGTGATTGCGCTGATGGCGATGCTGGTATTGGTGGGGTCCAGCACTGGTGGTGTCTCGTGTTGAGCAGAGTTATGGTGAGGATAGACGCCCTAACGGTGGCGGTGGGTAAAGTGGCAGTGATGATGGTACTGATCATGGTAGTGGTCAGAGTGACAGTGATGGTGTTGGGCATAAATGATGTTGGGGTTGGTGATCATGGTAAAGGCAAGGGTGGTACTGGAGTTGCAAATGACGGTGGTATTTTTTGGTGGTAAAATGACAGCTGCCTTGGATAGTGGTGAGCGTGAGAGTGCAGCTGGTATAAGAATGGTGTAATGCTGTTAGTCAAAGTGATTTTGCTGATGTCTTATGTTGGTGGTGATGATATTGGTGGCTGTACTTTTTTGATGGTCTTGGTGACACCCGCTTGTCTTAGCTGATAGAACTGACCACCGGAAGTGGTGGTGGTACAGGCGGTGGCATCAGCGGTGAACCTACGGTAGTCTCGCCATCGGGTAGTGGTGACAGTGATGGTCCCGGTGATAGTGGCAGGAATAGGGAGGGTGGAGGCAGGGATGGTGAGCAGAACGGTGTTGACTACCCCGAGAGTGGCACTCCAGCTAGCGGGCTCCCCTAGATTACCTGAGCTGCCCGCAGCCCTCCTCTCCGGACCTGACAGTGTGGCTGGATGTGGGGAAAAGACTCCCTATATTCCCCCAAGCCCTCCTTCCTCCTGAGGCAGTCCTGGTGAGGACTCGTTATCTGTGCTGGAGGAGGTGGCTGTCTATGGGGGCCAGTGGGGATGGCCCGAGAAACAGGTCTGTTGCTAGCAAAGGGGGCAGGGCGGGAGGCTCGGGACTGCTGAGCTGGGGAGTGCTCTAGTGGGCAGGGCAGCAGGAACAGGCACATGGGGGCGTGCCCACGGCGGGGCGCGCCGGGCGGGCGGGTGGGCGGGCAGCCGGTGGCCGTGCAGGGGCTCACGTAGCTGGCAGAGCCAGGGCTGTACTTCCTGCTGACTCAGCACAGCAGGCTGGGACTGATTCTTCTGGACTAATGTGTCTTCTCCCCAGGATTAGCTCACTCAGCTCTAGCGGGTAAAGCAAGAGGGAGGTGGCCTCTCCCATCTCCCTGGGCTTAGGGGCCCTTGGGGAGGCTATGGCAGGCTGACCCTGTGTGTCCTTGACCTCATTTGCAGTGGGCTCCCATTTGACTGGCAGGAAGCCAGGGTCCCCAAGTGCCAAGGAATCCAGTACCCTACCCCCACCTCCTAGCCCACTCCACGTGACTGGTTTACCCTGGAGAATGCAGCATGGCCTGGGAGTGGGGAGAGGAAGCCCTGGAACCAGACCATCTAAGCTCAACTTCCGTGTCCCCCACGTGTGCACTGTGTGACTCTGGGACAGTCACTTGCCCTCTCTGCATCTTGGCTCACCAATTGTGAGATGCGGCAGCGACCGCGCAGCTCATAGGCTGTGGTGGGACCAGCTGTGTTAAGGCCTACAGAGTGTTGGAGGTGTTGATATGGAGTGGGTATTCAGAAAGTACTTGCTTTTATTCATTTACTGAGAGTTGAGTCACTTTAAGACTCTTAAACTCTCCGAGTCTTAGTTTTCTCAGAAGCAAAATGGGGATAATCTTAATGTGCATGCTTGATATGAGAATTGAAAACGAATAAACAGATGAAGGCATCAGCAGTTATTGTCCTTGTTGTTGGTGCGAGGGCCAGTGCAGAGCAGGGCTCTCACATCACATGGGATTTGGGAATTCCTGAAGCGATGGATGCTAACCTGTGGCTCCAGGAACTTGTGCCAGGGCCAGCTGCCTCCTGATAATGGGAGCAACACTTCCTCGGGATGGGAGGATTTGAAGAGATCAGCCATCGAGTTTTTAGCCCTTTGCCCTTCTCCCCCTGCCCCAGCCCTGGACTCACGCCCAGGATAGGGGTGGAGAAAAAAAGAGTGTTCTAGGAGAGTCCACCCATTCTTCAGGCTTCTGAGGAATCTTGTTACTTCATCCCTACCTCTCTCTCTCTGTTTCTCTTCCTTCCCTTCCTCATTCACTCATTCACTCATTTCTGTGCAGGATATGAAGGTTGTGAGGTCTGCCCTGTTTCAAGGTTCAATCTAGTTCAGGCTTCAATCAGGGCCTCACTGAATGATTCTTAGAGTAAGAACCAGAGAATAAGAGGGGGATTGCGAGGGAGGAGAGAGAGAAGAAAGGGAAAGAATCAGATGAAAATTAAACTTGTCTTTGCATTAAGGAAAACTATCAACAATGATGCTGTTTAGATGCCCTAAAATCAACATCTAAATAAAAGACAGACAATATGACTAGTTTATTTTCTCAATTGTAAGAGAGATAAAAATGATACACTTCCCATGGATCTGATTTTTTTGTTTGTTTGTTTAATTGGACTTCAGATACACAGAGTTGAGTCCTCTCTGCCAGTTTAATTTTTCCCCCTTCCCAGATCCTGTTCTTATTCTGTACTTCCTTCCTCAATCTAGGAATCCACTCCAATATGTATTTTAAAAATATGTCCTTAAAAATATATTTGTCTTGGGACTTCCCTGGCGGTCCAGTGGCTAAGATGCTGTGCTCCCAATGCAGGGGGCCAGAGTTCAATCCCTGGTTGGGGAACTGGATCCCACATGCTGCAACTGAAGATCTTGCATGCTGCAACTAAGACTCAGTGCAGTCAAATAAATACATAAACATATATTTTAAAAAGCGTTTGTCTTTATAAATATGCCTTGGGGAGTTCACTTGCAAAAATGATACTGGGCCATGAATCTTTCTGGTCCCTAATTTTCTTACTCAACACCATGATTTTGAGGTCTGTCCAAGTTCCTGGAGGTAGATTGCTCTGTTCCTTCTTGCTCCTGCATAGTAATGCATTGGAAGCATCCACATGCTTCCCTCATTCATTCCCCCGAGCGATAGACGCATCACCGGCGCAGCCTCACAGCATTGCTGAAGCATTAAGCAGAAAGCCCTTAATGCTGAGCTTGCCCAAAGTTCCCATTCTCTGTAGTCAGCTATCATTACAGGAATATTATGATTGTTTCTATCTGTCCTCTAGGCTACATAGTTTCCATAACCTTTAATAATCAGTTGCACAAGTGCCTCTTGTTGATTCTTCATTATGATGTAACACAATTTTCTTCCTCACATACCACTGACGCTTGCAGTGACCCATGGCCAGTTCTGGGTACAGGATCAAAGAGATGACTTTCATGAGGCCCCATGTTCTCCAGGGGCTCACAGGTTTAGGAGATGGAAAATTCAGGGCAGGGTGGGATGCAAAGCGGTCAGTAATCAGTTCTGCTGGTGGAGGGCAAGGCCCCCTAGAGTAGGGTTTAACAAGTTGAGGAGGAGCTCATCAGGTGGATGGGAGGGGAGAGAAATGGGGCAGAGTCGGTTCCAATAGAAGGAACATCCTAAGCAAAGGGTCAGAAGCATGAAGAAGCTCAGCACTCTTAGAAAAAGTCATGGTTTTGATACAACTGAGGAAAAGGAAATGAAAAGGGAAGAGGCAAGAGGCAACAGCTGTGTTTGTTGAGTTCTTACAATGTGCCAGGGGAGTGTGTGAGGGGTGTGTGTGCTGCAAGTATTATAGGTGGGTGTGTGCAAATATCTGTGTGCATGAGTGTGTCCACATGGGTGTGCTTGAGTGTGCCAGGGGAGACGTTTCTGTGCTACAGGGCAGGTCCCACTAGGACTAGGTGAGTGTGTGAGTGAGAGCGCTGCATGTAAATATGGGAATCTCTGGCTGCCCACAGGGGCCTGGGCGTGTGTCCTGCGGGCATGAGAGTGGGCCTTGGTGTCCTGCCATGCTGGGGCCCTAGGGAAGCTGTCAGAGACCATCAGCCTGGCCTGTTGTGAGGGGTCTGGGCTTGGCCTTAGACGCTAAAAGGACGCACATCAAAGGCAGTGGGACCAGTGGGGCAGAATAATTTAATGAAGGCCCAGGAGGGAGGCTGTGGCTGGTGGGGGGTGGGAGGGGCTGCCGGGATGTGCCTGGGGCAGCTCCCAGGCTCTACCGCCAAGCACATGCACGTGGGGTCTGCAGATGTGTCAGGGAGGCGACGGGCCACACTGGGCACCTGGCCACGCTGCCCTCCTTCTCTAGCCAGTGGGAGAGCTGCTTCTGAAGCCCAAGTTCAAAGCTCCCCACTCCTGCCTGGATGCCAACCTAGCTCCCATTTTCCTGGTTTCAGAGGAACCAGGACGCCAAGTCAGGCATTTTCATCTTTCAGGCCATTCTGACATTTCCATGAGGTGGAACACACAGAGAATCATTTCCTGGTCAACTCGTCTAAGCCCCTCGCCTTACAGAGGTTGTGAGTGAGTGTGTTTGTGCGCTGTCCTTTTGTGAGGGGCTTGGGTCAGAAAGAGAAATGTGGGAGGACCTAATGTCATCAGCTTTTCTCTGCAAGATGTGGATAGAGAAAGGAGGAGTTTTGGGAGGGTAGGAGGAGGGCCCGAGGATGGACATGCACGTGAGGACAGAATGGCCTTTGCCAGGGAAGAGTTGTGATGGGAGCAAAGCCGAACGCTGTCCTTGCCACTGGGAGTCATGGTCAACAGGCATGCAGCCCCTTTTGGTCCAGTGACCACAGGGTGAGAGCGTCTCCAGGAGGCTCCTGTGACAAATGCCTTTTCATGGCAAGAATCTCCCGTGGGTCTTAGGCCCATCTACAGGGTGAGGCTCAAACTCCCTCGCTCCCCATGTAGGCTTCCTCCAAATTCAGGGTCTATCATCTGAACCCATCCATAAATCAGTATTTTTGGCTGTCATGGATTGACACATATTCTTGAACAGAAATGCTTTCGACAAGACATGGACTCTCCTATTAGACACAAGCCCCACCACTCTCTGTTGTTCACATTCCTGTTTGTCTATCTACACCACCTGCTTATCACCAGAAAGCACTTGAATTTGGGACCCTTGAACTTGAGCTCTTCGAGGGAGAGGCTTGTACATTCTGTGTGTCATCATCTAGCACATAGTAGATATTGATAAATATGTGTTGAATAGCTGACTTCAACTGGCCTCATTACTTGTACCTCTAGCCCACCCTCTGCTCCTCCACTTCAGTGCACACTCATGCTGGTCTCCATTCCCTGAAACACAATTTTTCATCTGAAAAAAAGTATCTTGGTGAATTCCTACTCACCAATTCAGACCCAGATCAAGGGGCCCTACCACTGGTCCAAGGTGGCTGCACCTTGCTCCCATATGCTGTCTGTCTCTATGTGACAGCCCCCTCAGCTCCAGCATTATAATTGTTTGTTGATGTGTCTGGTCTGTCCAGCTCAGAGCATCTGTCAGAGGACTTTGACAGCTGTCTCTCTTCATGGACTAGGGTTTGGGATTAGTCTGTATTAGATATATACATTAGTTGGCTTACCAACTTTGGTAAATCCCATTAGCAGCTCTGGGTGCTTTGCCCCCAAATCCTGCCGTCTTGATCCTCATCTTCAGTGGGTGTTGGAAGAGGCCTCATGACTCAGGGTCTGGCCCTTTCAGAGAGGAACCTCCCTAGTGTGGCTCCAGGCAGAAGAAAAATATTAGCCTGCAAGCTGGGACCAGTTTTGCCGCCAGCCTGGCCGGGCCAGGCCACTCCTGGCCCATGACTTGGCACTTTCTGGGGCTACCTGCTGGGTTTGGCCAAGACAAGTTGCCTGGGCCTGTGGGGAACTGCTGGCAGTGCACACTTCCCAAAACTACCGATGGTGATGCCAGGGTGCACCCACACAACACCATGCTGGTTGCAGGCACCCCCTCTTAAAGGTTCAGTGTGTAGCTCCCATCCCAGGGTCTATAGCCTTAGCTACACGGGGTCCCAGATCAGGGTCAACTCATCTCTTCTGCAACAGGAGGGTGGTACATGTGAGCGTGAGAGTGAGAGAACGTGGGCGTCTGAGTACGTGAGAGTGAGTGGATAGATAAGTGAAAGGATGGTGAGTGATGAGTGTGGGTGAACGTGTGCTATGTGTGACCACACATGACTGTGTATGTGCGTGTGATGAGGGGACAAGTGCAGACATACAAACCAACTGGGGATGTGTGTGGTGAGAATGGCTGTCTGTGTCTATGTGTACATACATGGGTTTGTGTGTAACAGTCTCTGGATAAGCTGTGCGGTGTGTGGATGTGTATACATGTGACTCTGTGTGACAACAGAGATGTGAATCTGAGTCCTGGTTCTGCCACTTTCTAAATGTGTTGAAAACTTAAATAAATCCCTTCCCCTCCTTCTGTAAAGTGGGATGGCATAGACAAGATGATCTCTTAAGTCCCCTGCTAGCTTTGGTATTCAATGACCAGTTTAGGAGTTGAGCACAAATGTGTAAAAGTTGTGTGTGCATTTGCACATGTGTGTGTGTGTGTGTGTGTGTGTGTGTGCGCATCCTAGTGGTGCCATGCAAAGGGCATGGCTTTGAGTTCTGATTCCACGTTTGACAGCTGTGTGGTCTCAGCTTAGTCCCTTCCCCTCTCTGAGCCTCAGTTTCCTCATCTGCAGATGGGGCTAGTGATTCTCATAGGGCTGTTCTGAGGACAAGGAAATGTTGGTGATGGAAATGTCTGGCTCAGAATCTGGCTTAGTTCTGTCAGTGTGCATGCATGTGTGTGTGTGTGTGTGTTTGCACATCTGAGTGTATATAGATGGTCATGCTCACACGCTTAACTATGTAAGTTGGTCTGGGAAACAGGGTGAGTGATCTAGATCACGCCTGCCCTCTGGGGTTTCTGATTTCCGTTTGCTTGGGACATAGCTGCCAGGAGACCTAGGGCTGGGCAGTCAGTTTCCAGCCACCCGCCTGGGCCCACGTGATTCTGAGGGCTCCCTGGTGCCCCAGACTGTCTGTCACATGGGTGCAGTGGCCTGGAAAGAAGGATTGGTGTGGGCAGGGGACAGGCCGCCTAAATCCGCTTAGTGCCCACCCCGCCATGTGGGGTATTAGAGACTAAAGAAATTCTTCTTCTTCTTAGAGGGTCAACTGCCAACCTGGGATGGTGGCTGAGCTGAGAATGAGCCCCTGAGCCCCATGTTCATCTAGAACGAGGCTTCAGAGTGGCGGGCCAGAAGAAGACAGGGCCCTGCCTTCAGAGAGCTCCCAGCTGAATGGAGAGAGTCAGGAGAATCAGGCTGGAAAGGGGCTGGGGTAAGGAAGGCCTTCTCATAGAGGCTGGAGAGGGAAAAGAGAACACATTCTGGGTGGGAAGACCAGTGTGAACCAATGTGGGGAGATGGGAATGAGCACCGTGTGTGTGTATGTGTGTGTGTGTGTAAGTGCATGTGTGCGTAGGGTGTGGGGAGATGGGAATGAGCACCGTGTGTGTGTGTGTGTGTGTGTGTGTGTGTGTGTGTGTGTGTGTAGGGAAGGACAGGCAGAGGGCAGTATAGGGGACCTCAGAGAATATCGAATCCAACTCTTCCATTTTCTTGGTGAGGAAATGAAGATAGAGAAGGGAAAGGACATACTCTGGACAGACTGCCGTCGTTCCACTTCCCAACTGGAGTCCAGGGTCTCCCTCAGTTCCTGGGTTCTGAAGAGGGGTGTCAAGCTGAGCCGCCACAGGCCCTCCATTAACTAGTCCCATAGGCGTCTCGATGAACTGGGACAGATGGTGAGCCGAGATGTGTGCCTTCAGACCAGTGGGAGGCTCTAAACATTTTGTCCAAACAAATCTAGAGTGGCTGATAACACGTGGAACCTGCCTGGGCAAGTGTCCAAACCCAGACCCTTGACACTCAGAGAAGATTCCCCAACATTTTGCAACAGCCACACCAGAGAGGGCCCCAACAACCTGACCTAGAGAGGAAGACCTCACTCAGACTGGGAAACTAGGGAAACAACCCGCACACCTGGACCACATACCGCTGGATCTGCTTCCATTGCACAGTTGGCCTGAATGAATCCCTACAACTGCATCCAGAAATTCAGTGAAGATCCCACATCCAGAGAGGGTCCCAACACCCAGCAGATCCCAACCCTGCACTTGATAACATCTGATTGGCTTCCAACTCAGCCCCAGAACAGTGTGACTGTATCCAGCAGCCTGACCCAGCACGCTCTGAGCCGGTCCCAACACCAAACACACAGCCAGGCATCATTATCTCCATTTCAAAGATGAGGAAAGTCAGGTATATAGAGTTGAAGTAACCCACTCACAGTGGTATAGTTAACTATACACCTTACTAAAGTCTTGGAACTGGGATTTGGATACAGAGTCTGATCTGACTGCAGAGCACCTGCCTTTAACCACTGTAAGAGATGTGTATAAGAGACAGACGTGACCGCGCGGCCCGACTGCGGCCTCAGGTCCCCACCGGGACAAGGCGGCCTCTGTGCCGACGCAGCTGATCCTAAATCCCTTCCGGCTGACAGCCCGCGCCGGCGGGGGCCAGACGGCGTGGGAACCGGGTCGAGTGGGGCCGGGGGGCAGGTGGGTTCGGGGGGAGCGGAACCCAGTGGCGGGCGCCCCCGCTGGAAGCTGTCTGCTACGGACAGGATATTTCACTCCCCACCCCGGGTAGCAAGAGTTACCGCATACCCAGACAGAAACACTGACGCTGGCATCACTGGACCGTAGTCTCACAGCCTATTTCTTAGTTAAAACCAGGTGTCTTAATTAGGCCCCGTGATAAGCTACATACATTGTGGAGAGCTGGGAGGCATCATGGACCCCATTTTATAAATGAAGGAAATGAGGCTCAAAACAGTTGAAGCCACTGGTCCAAGGTTCCCAGACAGCTGGGGTGAGGCTGGAACTAGAGCCACCTCTGCTGACAACACCGGATAGCATGTGCATGCAGCCCGTGGGCTGGAGCCCTGGCCACCAGGCAGTCGTGGAGCAGCCCATGGGGTGTAAACCAGTGGCCCCGGCCGGTCAAGGAGCTGTGTTTTTGGGTTCTTGAGTGTGATGGATCCAGTGAAGAGGTGGAGTTAATCTCGGAGTGGACGGATGTGGGGCTGAAGAGGGCAGACAGAGAGGGAGACAGGTGTGGGGGTGGAGAGGAGTTTGGAGGGAAATGAACCAGGAGATCGGCTGGTGGGAGCCCCCTCTGCTCTGCCCTTAACAGCTGGGGACACAGACGGAGCCTGAGAGGCTGGAGAAAGGGGCATGGATGGGTGATGCCCTAGAACCACCTCACCCTGGCCTCTGGGAACAGGGTGGGGATTGTCTGGTGAATTCTCTGGAATTAAAACCTGGCGCCTTCTCTGGGCCGAGGGAGCCTGGCTGGGCTCTGGGTTCTGTTTAGCCCTTGTTGTCTCCCAGGACTGGGGCAGCTCAGAACTTTTCTCCTTTTCCCTAACTGATATTTGATCTAGACAAGCAGCATGGGAGCTCAGGGGGAGGAGGGAGCATGGCAGGGGCTGGGGGGTGGGTGTCTGCCCAGTGTGCACGTGCGTCTCCGGGTGTGAACGTGCCTGTGTGTGCTTGCACACGGGATGCATATCTCTGTGTGTGCCTCTGAGAACGGGTCTACGTGTCTGGCGGGTGGGCATGTTGTTTCGGCATGTGTTGTTTGTGTCTGGATCCTTTTGTCTCATCTGGATGTGTGTTATCTTTCTGGATCTACATGTTTGTGGCTTTACTG
>SJYT01073415.1:0-43862 GCA_006410635.1 Cephalophus harveyi | reverse complement strand
GGAGGAATGTGGTGGGTAAGGGGAGAGGGGAGCACATGTCCTGGGCTACAGGCCTGCCGGGGATGGAAAACTACTGAGGCCTCCTGGGGATGGGCAGGCCAAGCCGGCCCAGAGCCAGGTTCGGCTGCTTTTGCCCTTCCAGGCTCCTCCCCTCCTTTCTCTGCAGGGCTGGGGACCTGCTGAAATGGGTCCTGCGTTAAGCAGGGAGCGCTGCCTCCCTTCCACCACTCCCGGATGGCTAGCCCGGCCTCTGCCCTTCTCTGGGCCTAAGCATCGCTTGGAGTGGGGGAGGGGGGAGGGAGCAGGGGTGGGATTATTTTTCTCTGAAGCCCTTCCCAGCTCTGACATTCTCTCCATTGTGTGAGTGTTAGAGGGATTTAAAGAGGGTAACTTCACCACCATTCCAGGGGCCGTAAACGAATAGGGCCTCAGACTGTTCGAGCAAGGTGGGCTCCCAGCGATGGTCTTCTCTTACCCCTGCAATCTTTTATTTATTTGTTTCTGGCTGTGCTGGGTCTCAGTTGCTGCAAGGGCTTTCTCCAGCTGCACCTCGTGGGAGCCACTCTTTGGTTGTGGTGCATGAGAATATTCTGAATATGCTGAATGAGAATATTCTGGTGGCTTCTTTTGTTGCAGAGCACAGGCTCTAGGCAAGAGGGCTTCCATAGTTGTGGCACTTGGTCTCATGGCGTGGTGTGAGGTCTCCACCCCCCCGACCCTGCCCCCTTACCTTCTGGAATGGCAAAGAGCAGGCTTTCAGGTCCGCTGTTTCTCAGTTGCTGGCCAGTCCCCCATCATAGCTGCTTTCAACATGACCTGCTTAGCATGGAGAGAGAAGCTTTTGAGATGGCCCTGAAGGATGGGAGGGCTTTGATGTTTGGAGATGGGGTCAAGCCACACCAACACTCAGTGGCAGAAAGACATGAGTTGAAATGTGGAAGTGGACAGGTAAGGAGAGCAGTCAGGATGGAAAGCTAAGAAGCACCAGTTGGACATGGTAGGTGACAGGACTGAAAAAGATGTGTCTGAGGGTCCCCAAAGGCACGTGGACTTTATCCTCTAGGTGTTTCTGGCAGAAGAGGTCAATGGGCTTCCCTGGTGGCTCAGAGATTAAAGCGTCTGCCTGCAATGCAGGGGACCTGGGTTTGATCCCTGGGTTGGGAAGAGCCCCTGGAGAAGGAAATGGCAACCCACTCCAGAATCCCATGGACAGAGGAGCCTGGTGGGCTACAGTCCATGGGATCGCAAAGAGTCAGACACGACTGAGCGACTTCACTTACAGTGGTTAAAGGCAGGTGCTCTGCAGTCAGATCAGACTCTGTATCCAAATCCCAGTTCCAAGACTTTAGTAAGGTGTATAGTTAACTATACCACTGTGAGTGGGTTACTTCAACTCTATATACCTGACTTTCCTCATCTTTGAAATGGAGATAACAACAGTAGGTATTTTCCTTAGGCAGTGGTTGTGAGGAACACATGAATAAATGAGAGACCGGTAAAGCCCTCAGTGTCTGACACACACTAAACACTCAGTAATAGTTATAATGATACTGATGATATAACCTGCATTTGGGGCCAGGCTGGAGGGAAAGAGAGTGAAGGCTTGGAGACCAGTGGGACGTCCAGGGGTGTCCTGCAGATGAGAGGTATGGAGGTCCATGGTGATGTCTTCTGAATGACTGAGGGACCCAGGTGGAGTGCTCAGAGGGTCTGGGCTGTTGCAGGAAGGTGTGTGAGCTGTGGGGTGTGAGTGAGCCGTCAGGGATGGCTCACTGTTGCGGGAGTGGCGGTGGGGCCTTCATCAGGGCTTGGGAGAAGGGTAGGTTGGAGAAGTCCTTAAGCGGTGAGCTGACCAAGACCTGGGGACAACTCTGTGTGGCCAGGGAGGGGGAGAGGCAGAGTCCAGGCTGTACATTTGCGGTTCTAACTGAGTGGCCAGCACCTGGGAAGCTATTTGCAGAGTGGACGATGGAGGAGGTTCGTGAGATGTGGGTGGGAACGGAGGGAAGAAGGGGCCCAGCTGTGTGGAGGGTGAGGTGGGCCCCATGGGGATTTGCTATCAGACCTGGAGCTCAGGGGCCAGGTTTGGGCTGGAGATGGTATGGAGGCCACTTGATAGGCCCATGGTATGGGCGAGGTCATCCCAGGGAGGCCAAAGATAGAGGGGGGGCCTCGGATCGCAGCGGACCCCTGGGAGAAGCAGCAACTGGAGGGATGAGGAAACTGAGGCGAGCTTTAGGCTGAGAGGGCGAGGGACGACTGTGTTCCGAGGTGGAGGGCGGATCAAGAGAGCCCCATGCTGGGGGATCGGGCAGGGGTTTGGGGAGAGAGAGAGCAGGGGCGCGGATTGAAGCTTGGAGGCCATTGGTTTTGGCAGTGAGGAGGCCACCATCACCAGAATGGAGAATGTGGGCTGGAGAATAGGGGGCAAAACCCAAGCTCCAGGGAGGTGAGGGATTAATGAATAGAGTGAGGGAGATGGAGACAGAGGCAGGGGTCATCCTGCCTGGAAGCTTGTTTGAGGAGAAGAGGGAGCCATGTGACCAGGCAACCAGACCAGGAAGGCCCTGGGCCTCTGTGTGAAAGGGGCAGGGGGTCCTTCTTATGTTTCACTTGGAGGAACTGAGGCTCCTGGGGCTTAAGAGACTTGTACGAAGCCACAGTAAATTAATGTGGAAGATAGCCCAAGATCCCTGACTCTTCACATAGCAATTTTTAAAAATGGGCAATTGAAGTAGTATAATATACACATCCCTGGAGCAGGAAATGGCAACCCGCCCCAGGATCCTTGCCAGGGAAATCCCATGAACAGAGGAGCCCAGTGGGCTGCAGTCCATGGGGTCGCAAAAGAAGTGGACACAACTTACTAGCTAAACAACAGCAACAACAATACACACACTTGTTTTGATCACAAAAATAAAATATGCTTATTGGATAAACCTAGAAACACATGCACAAAGATACAAGGGGAAAATACAAAGCTTACCTGTAATTCTACCACCTACACATAAGCATATTTACCATTACGTATTATCACCATGTGGGCTTCCCTGGCAGCTCAGTAGGCAAAGAATCTGCCTGTAGTGCAGGAGACCCCAGTTCGATTCCTGAGTCAGGAAGATCCTCTGGAGAAGGGATAGGCTACCCACTCCAGTATTCTTGGGCTTCCCTGGTGGCTCAGCTGGTAAAGAATCCACCTGCAGTGCAGGAGACCTGGGTTTGATTCCTGGATTGGGAAGATTCCCTGGAGGAGGACATGGCAACCCACTCCAGAATTTTTCCCTGGAGAATCCCTATGGATCAAGGAGCCTGGTGGGCTACAGTCCATGGGGTCACAAGAGTCTGACACAGCTAAGCACAGCACAGCATGTTAAGACTGTCCACTTTCCCCCTCTGCTGATACACAAAAATAGACACGGGGTCAGGTACTTACTGTTTTGTAGATCACTTGTTTCATTTTTTTCGCCTTTTCGTACTGTTCATGGGGTCCTCAAGGCAAGAACACTGAAGTGGTTTGCCATTCCCTTCTCCCGTGGGTCATGCCTTATCAGAACTCTCCACCATGGTCCATCCCTCTTGGGTGGCCCTACATGGCATGGTTCATAGTTTCATTGAGTGCAGATGACACCACACTTATGGCAGAAAGTGAAGAAGAACTAAAGAGCCTCTTGATGAAAGTGAAAGAGAAGAGTGAAAAAGTTGACTTAAAATTCAACATTCAGAAAAATAAGATCATGGCATCTGGTGCCATCACTTCATGGCAAATAGATGGGGAAACAATGGAAACAGTGACAGACTTTATTTATTTGGGCTCCAAAGTCACTGCAGATGGTGACTGTAGCCTTGAAATTAAAAGATGCTTACTCCTTGGAAGAAAAGTTATGACCAACCTAGACAGCATATTAAAAAGCAGAGACATTACTTTGCCAACAAAAGTCCATCTAGTCAAGGCCATGGTTTTTCTAGTAGTCATGTGTGGATGTGAGAGTTGGACTATAAAGAAAGCTGAGCACTGAAGAATCAATGCTTTTGAAGTGTGGTGTTGGAGAAGACTCTTGAGACTCCCTTGGACAGCAAGGAGATCCAACCAGTCCATTATAAAGGAGATCAGTCCTAAATATTCATTGGAAGGACTGATGTTGAAGCTGAAACTCCAATACTTTGGCCACCTGATGGAAATAACTGGCACATTTGAAAAGACCCTGGCACTGGGAAAGATTGAAGGCGGGAAGAGAAGGGGACAGAGGATGAGATGGTTGGATGGTATCCCCGCCTCAATGGGCGTGAGTTTAAGTAAACTCTGGGAGTTGGTGATGAACAGGGAAGCCTAGTGTCCTGCTATCCATGGGGTTGCAAAGAGCTGGACATGGCTGAGGAACTGAAACTGAACTGAACTGAACTGTTTCATTTAGCAACATGTCATGAATGATTTTCATAGTAATATATAGTCCAAAGACTTCTTTTCTCTTTTAGCTCATAGACTGGTCAGGAAGTCAGGAGAAGGATGGGATCCTCTGGCAATCAATCAGGACAGAACAATGAGACTGTCTTATCAGAGTGTCTGGGGCTGCAGCTGGACACCAGACCAGGAGCCCACAGGACTGGCTCCTTGAAGGCCAGATTGGGCCCCTGCTCACCATGTAGTCTTGGGTAATATATATGTCCTCTCTGGACCTCAAAATACCAGAATCACAAATGGGTTTTATGAGCAAGTCTCTTCAGGGTGGAAATGACAAACAGACGCAAGGGATTAGATCTGATAGAGAGAGTGCCTAAAGAACTACGGATGGAGGTTCATGACATTTACAGGAGGCAGTGATCAAGACCATCCCCTAGAAAAAGAAATGCAAAAAGGCAAAATGGTTGTCTGAGGAGGCCTTACAAATAGCTGAGAAAAGAAGCTAAAGGCAAAAGAGAAGAGCAAAGATATACCCATTTGAATGCAGAATTCCAAAGAATAAATAGCAAGGAGAGATAAGAAAGCCTTCCTCAGCGATCAGTGCAAAGAAATAGAGGAAAACAACAGAATGGGAAAGACTAGAGATCTCTTCAAGAAAATCAGAGATACCAAGGGAACATTTCATGCAAAGATGGACACAATAAAGGACAGAAATGGTATGGACCTAACAGAAGCAGAAGATATTAAGAAGAGGTGGCAAGAATACACAGAAGAACTATACAAAAAAGATCTTCATGACCAGATAACCAAGATGGTATGATCACTCACCTAGAGCCAGACATCCTGGAGTGTGAAGTCAAGTGGGCCTTAGGAAGCATCCCTATGAATAAAGCTCGTGAAGGTGATGGGATTCCAGTTGAGCTATTTCAAATCCTAAAAGATGATGCTGTGAAAGTGCTGCAGTCAATATGCCAGCACATTTTGAAAACTCGGCAGCAGCCACAGGACTGGAAAAGGTCAGTTTTCAATTCAATCCCAAAGAAAGGCAATGCCAAAGAATGTTCAAACTGCTGCACAATTGCACTCATCTCACATGCTAGCAAAGAAATGCTCAAAATCCTCTAAGCCAGGCTTCAACAGTATGTGAATCATGGACTTCCAGATGTTCAAGCTGGACTTAGAAAAAGCAGAGAAACCAGAGATCAAATTGCCAACATCCACTGGATCACAGAAAAAGCAAGAAAGTTTCAGAAAAACATCTACTTCTGCTTTATTGACTACTCCAAAGCCTTTGACTGTGTGGATCACAACAAACTGTGGAAAATTCTTAAAGAGATGGGAATAACAGACCACCTTACCTGTCTCTTGAGAAATCTGTATGCAGTTCAAGAAGCAACAGTTAGAACTGTACATGGAACAACAGACTGGTTCCAAATTAGGATAGGAGTACATCAAGGCTGTATATTGTCATCCTGCTTATTTAACTTAAATGCAGAGTACATCATGTGAAATGCCGGGCTGGTTGAAGCACAAGATGGAATCAAGATTGCTGGGAGAAATATCAATAACCTCAGATATGGAGATGACACCACCTTTATGGCAGAAAGCAAAGAACTAAAAAGCCTCTTGATGAAAGTGAAAGAGGAGAGTGAAAAAGTTGGCTTAAAACTCAACATTCAGGAAACAAAAGATCATGGCATCTGGTGTCATCACTTCATGGCAAATAGTTGGGGAAACAATGGAAACAGTGACAGACTTTATTTATTTGGGCTCCAAAGTCACTGCAGATGGTGACTGCAGCCTTGAAATTAAAAGACGCTTGGCCCCTGGAGAAGGAAATGGCAATCCACTCCAGTGTTCTTGCCTGGAGAATCCCATGGACGGAGAAGCCTAGTAGGTTACAGTCCACGGGGTCGCAAAGAGTCGGACACGACTGAGTGACTTCACCTCACCTCACCTTGGAAGAAAAGCTATGACCAACCTAGGCAGCATATTAAAAAGCAGAGACATTACTTTGCCAACAGAAGTCCATCTAGTCAAAGCTATGGCTTTTCCAGTAGTCATGTATGGATGTGAGAGTTGGGCTATAAAGAAAGCTGAGCGCCAAAGAATTGATGCTTTTGAACTGTGGTATTGGAGAAAACTCTTTGAGAGTCTCTTGGACAGCAAGGAGATCCAACCAGTCCATCATAAAGGAGATCAGTCCTGACTATTCATTGGAAGGACTGATGCTGAAACTCCAATACTTTGGCCACCTGACGGGAAGAGCTAACTCATTTGAAAAGACCCTGATGCTGGGAAAGATTGAAGGCAGGAGAAGGGGATGACAGAGGATGAGAAGGTTGGATGGCATCACTGACTCGATGGACATGAGTTTGAGTAAGCTCTGGGAGTTGGTGATGGACAGGGAGGCCTGGTGTGCTACAGCCTGTGGGATAGCAAAGAGCCGGACACAGCCGAGTGACTGAACCGAACTGAACTCTTCAGGCCAGCTGCCATCACTGTGAAATGGTAGAAAGAGAGGCTGAAAAAAATCAAGTGACCCTGGCCATCGTTATCCTGCAGGTCAGATAGTTCCTTTAAGTCTCAATTTCTTTATCTGAAAAATGAGAATCACGTTTATCCAGTCTGCCTGCCAGGACTCTGGTGAGAATGTAGGTAGATGAACAGTTACGACACCCAAGAACAATGACTAGTTCTGGACAGTATTTGGACCCACCCATCTCACTTGTCATAGAGTAACCCTAGGAAGCAGGTTCTATTTTTGTGCCCTGTTTTTCTAGGTGAGGAAATTGACTTGGAGAGGTAAGGTCACTTGTTCAAGGCCACAGATAGGAAGCGGCAAAGTTGGATTCAAGCCCAGGTCTCCCAGTTACCAACACCATGGGTCTTTACACTGCACCATTCTGCTGTGTGGCACAGGCCTGAGCAGGAGGAGGACCAGAAGGGCTCTGGGAGACTGTGGCCCATTGCACCCTTGTTTCTGCTGTTGTTTTTCCCAGGCACCACCATCTGTGGGGAGTGGCTGCCCTCTGGTGTTCTCAATGTGACTTGTCCCGACAAGGAGGAGAGTTGGCAACTTGCCTGTCTCAGAAGTGGGGTGGGATGAGCTTGGGGTCCACGTTCTGTTTCTGACTCGAGTGCTAGTTAGGAGGGTGTTGCGTTCTTCTTCTTTAAACTGCATTAGTGTTTCATAGGCATGTCTATGGGGTCGCACAGAGTCGGACACGACTGAAGCGACTTAGCAGCAGCAGCAGGCACCTCTGTATCTACACACACTAGAAAAAATTAGAATTGTTGCCATCCTTGTGGGGCCGTTTTTATTCTGTGTCGACGAAAGTTTTGTCATTGGACTGGCATCAGATTGCAAAGTGGTGGGGGCCACACCCAAGGATGTGTGCTTGAAAGGGCTTTCTCACATGTTAGCTCATTGTATAGTCACTATAACCTTATGAAGAAATTTTTTATGATCTTTTTACATATGAGGAGATAGGCTCAGGACCCACTTGGACTTGTCTGAAGCCTAAGAACTTTGCGAGATACCACACTGCCTCCCTGTGGCAGCCTTGTGGGCTAACCAGCCTGTCCAGTTGCCTGCCAAATGCAAAGACGTGCTTCTTTCTTTGTGACTGAAGGTGCCTAATGCTATCACTGTGCTTCACCTTGGAGGGAGTATTCCAGAACATCCGATTACTATAATTACTCGGTCTTCCAAAGCTTTGACTTCTATAGGCCATTGACTTTAGCCAATTACAGGTGATTTTTTTTCACTGGTAAATTCTATCATTTAATGGAGAATATTTACCAATTTTTCACAAAATCTCTCAAAAAATAAGAGAGGATGGAACACTTTTTACTTCATTCTATGACGCAGTGTTACTCTTATACCAGAGCCACACAGAAGACATCACCAAAACAGAAAACCTTGGGACAATATCCTTAATGAATATAAAGGTAAAAAATCCTTAGCAGAATATTACCAAATTGTATTCGGCTACATTTAAACAGACTGGTTCCAAATAGGAAAAGGAGTACGTCAAGGCTGTATATTGTCACCCTGCTTATTTAACGTCTATGCAGAGTACATCATGAGAAACGCTGGACTGGAAGAAACACAAGCTGGAATCAAGATTGCCGGGAGAAATATCAATCACCTCAGATATGCAAATGGCACCACCCTTATGGCAGAAAGTGAAGAGGAGCTAAAAAGCCTCTTGATGAAAGTGAAAGAGGAGAGTGAAAAAGTTGGCTTAAAGCTCAACATTCAGAAAACAAAGAGGATTTCTTTGGAAGGACTGATGCTAAAGCTGAAACTCCAGTACTTTGGCCACCTCATGCGAAGAGTTGACTCATTGGAAAAGACTCTGATGCTGGGAGGGATTGGGGGCAGGAGGAGAAGGGGACGAAAGAGGATGAGATGGCTGGATGGCATCACTGACTCGATGGACGCGAGTCTGAGTAAACTCCGGGAGTTGGTGATGGACAGGGAGGCCTGGCATGCTGCGATTCATGGGGTCACAGAGAGTCGGACACGACTGAGCGACTGAACTGAACTGATACAACATGGCCAAGTGAATTTTATCCCAGGGATGGAAAGTGGGTATAATACCCCGAAATTTATGTAATACACAACATTAGCAGAATAATGGACAAATAGTACATAATCATCTAAATAGAAACAGGAAAAAAAAAAGCACATTTCAAAATCTTATACCTTTTCATGATAAAATCACTCAAAAAGCCAGTAACAGTCAGGGACTTCCCTGGTGGCTCAAAGGTTAAAGCATCTGCCTGCAATGCGGAGGCCAGGGTTTGATCCCTGTGTCGGGAAGATTCCTCTGGAGAAGGAAATGGCAACCCACTCCAATATTCTTGCCTGGAGAATCCCATGGACGGAGGAACCTGGTGGGCTACAGTCGACGGGGTCGCAAAGAGTCGGACACGACTGAGCGATTTTACTTTCCTGGTGGCTTAGAGGTTAAAGCGTCTGCTTCCAATGCGGGAGACCTGGGTTCGATCCCTGAGTCGGGAAGATCCTCTGGAGAAGGAAATGGCAATCCACTCCAGTATTCTTGCCTGGAGAATCCCATGGACAAAGAAGCCTAGTAGGTTACAGTCCACGGGGTCGCAAAGAGTCGGACACGACTGAGTGACTTCACCTCACCTCACCTCACCTCACTTTCCTTAATCAGACAAGGGCCAGCTACAAAAACGTCCCCACAGTTAATATCATACTTGATGTAAAAAACTGAACACCTTACAGGTGATCATTGAAGTAACTGCTTGCCAAGGACGGCTAGTAGTGCCCCCTTTTCCAATATCAGTGAGGTCATTACTACTTTTGCATCCAAACAGATTGGAAAACAAATTCCAGAACTATTTGCAGCATTGAAGACTTTCAGAGTTTAGTTAGGAAGATAGAAGCAATTCTATGTATTCTGGGAATAAAAGCCTTAATACAGAATTAGGGGCTTACCCAACTGTGGAAAGAGCCAGTCGAGCTGGGGGAGTGGAAATTAAGGCAACTGTTGCTGAAGGTCAGAGACGCTCACACACCAGATCTCTTCTTCAAGCAGCGCATGGTTCTCAAAAGCTTGCCTGGAAACCGCTGCCAGTCTCAGAAACCTCGGGGAAGCTCCAGTCCTCTCAGTCTACCGTGGCACAGGGGGCAGTTCTCAAGAGTTTATGTGAAGCTTCTGTGACACTCTTTTCTAGCCATGTGTTTGGCTGCAATCGCTAGAGAATAATGGTTTCTACTTTATCTACACTTTCCAAATCTTGCGTGAATTCTCTTATTTGGCAGATTCTAGCCTGGAACCATATAGGAAAGGGGATTCCAGGAAATGTATAGCTCCCAGTCATAGAATAGACTGAATACAGACATGCACTCATGGCAAGACAGAGGCACATATTCACCCTTTCGCCTCTGGGCCAAGTTAATTGGCTCTGCTTTTCTCTGACTTAGTATATGAAAAAAAAGTAAAGTCGCTTAGTCCTGTCCGACTCTTTGCAACCCCATGGATTGTAGCCCACCAGGCTCCTCCGTCCATGGGATTTTCCAGGCAAGAGTACTGGAGTGGGGTGCCATTGCCTTCTCCAGTGCATCTTCCCCACCCGGGGATTGAAACCGGGTCTCCTGCATTGCAGGCAGATGCTTTACTGTCTGAGCCACCAGGGAAGGCTTAGTATATAGTCTGCAAGAATTTTGCAGAGTATCCTGATGTTCACTATATTATTGTTTAGTCTCTAAATCATGTCCAATTCCTTTGTGACCCCATAGAATGTAGCCCACCAGGCTCCTCTGTCCATGGGATTTCCCAGGCAGGAATACTGCAGTGGGTTGCCACTTCCTTCTCCAGGAGATCTTCCTCACCTGGGAATCGAGCCTGAGTCTCCTGCATTTGCAGGTGAATTCTCTACCACTGAGCACCAGGGAAGCCCCATTCACTGTATCAGTGGCCTTCTACTCATAGACCCATGAGCAGGAAATGTCAAGTATTCTAGATACCCTCTAGATGGGAAATAAACTTCATGAAGTTTCAGGTGTCTGCTACTTGGTGAAGTATTTTAGGGACCCTCTTATCTTAGAGCAGGAGTTGGCTAATTTTATCTTTAAAGGGATGGTTAATGAATATTTTAACCCTTGCAGGACATAAGGTACCTATCGCCATACTCAATTTTGCCACTATAGTGTGAAGTCAGCCATAGACAATAGGAAAACAAATGGATGTGGCTGTGTTCCAGTAGAACTTTATTTACAAAAATAGGAGGGGGATCTTATTTGGCCTGTGGACAGTTTTGGCCACCCCCTGTCCTAGAGAAGACATGCCTTCTAAGGGAAAGGACAAATTGTTGCTCCTCATACCTCTCACCGCTGAGAAAGGGGCACAGCACTTGGTTGTATTTTGATGGTATTAATAGCATTTCTTGCACTTGGGGATGTTGCTTTGACCTGTATCAGGTGACTCAGGAGACGTCCAGTTTTGACTTGTGTTGTGCTCAGTCATGCCTGGCTCTTTGCAACCCCATGGACTGTAGCCCACTAGGCTCCTCTGTCCATGGGATTTTCCAGGCAAGAATACTCGAGTGGGTTGCCATTGCCTTCTCCACTGGTTTGACTAGGATCATGGAAAAGAGGGTTGGCAGCTGATCTAGGCTGTGATGCCAGCCGTTCTGGTGTGTCAGCCATTTGACCAGCAGATATGATAGTGCCCAAGGTGCCTATGTCTATGGTGAGGACACTGTGCAGACTGCTAAATTCCAGTGGACAGTCTTGTGCAGATTTCTAGGTTTTAAAGCAGGGCTATGACTTCTGTGCTGGAGAGACACTCTCAATTTGAAAAATATTTCCTGGTCTGCTACCGGGCTTTGGTAGAGACAATGTTTAACCACAGGACATCAAGAGACTATGTGAGTGTAGCTGCCTATCATGAACTGATTTCGCTGAATCATTACATATCCATTGAGTCATAAGACTGAGTGGGCACAGCAAGTCTGATGAAAATAATCATTTAGGAGTCATGAATAAATTACAAAGGCAGGTGTCCCAGACTCTCATGTCACCCACCAATGCAGCTTATTGTATGGTATCATGAAGGGGTCCCTATGACCAACTGATGGCAGATGAAAAGATCTGAGCTGGTTCACTGATGGTTCAGTGTGATTTTCTGGGGCATGCTAGAAAAGGACTGCTCCTGATTGCAGACCTTTCAGGGATGGTCCTGAAAGTCAAAAGAGTGAAGGCGAATGCTCTCAGTGAATAGAGCTAAAAGTAGTACACTTGGCCATGATTTCCTATAGAGGTGTAGCCCAAGATACCTTCACATGCTAATTTCTGGGCCATGAACCATGACTTGGTCAATCAATCAATGGCTAACAAGGAATAAGACCAGAGGTTTTGGGAAGAGTTATGTGGATACTTCTGGGGTGAGCAGACCTCTGTGTCTTACATTAATGTCTTCCAGCGAGCATCCACTTCAGAAGAGACTTAAAAACCACCATTACCACCACTCTCCCCACACCCCCTCCACCCTTGCCTCTCTCTGGGCATCCTAGAACTTGCCAGGTGAGCCCAAAGATGTTGGCTCTGGTGGCATGGATGAAAGTTTTGTGTGGGCTCAACTACACTGACTTCTTCTCAACAAGGTTGACTTAATGCTTGTATTTCTAGCCTCAGAGAGTGATGCACAGCCCTTGATATGGCATCATTCTCCAGAGAGACCTGCCACCTACCTGATGGCTGATTGACCTCTGGTGGCATGGATGAAAGTTTTGTGTGGGCTCAACTACACTGACTTCTTCTCAACAAGGTTGACTTAATGCTTGTATTTCTAGCCTCAGAGAGTGATGCACAGCCCTTGATATGGCATCATTCTCTAGAGAGACCTGCCACCTACCTGATGGCTGATTGACCACATTGGATATCTTATATCTTGGAAGAGGCAGCGATTTCTTTTTTGCTAAAATCGATGATTTGATAGATTTGCATTCTCTGATTGCATAATCTTCACCAGTACTGTTATCCGATGTCTCATAGCATGTTCATCTCTTACATACTGCCTCAGGGTAAGGGCCCTGTTTTATAGCAAAGGAAAGTAGGCAATAAACTCATCACCACATGATTCATTGGTAAATATAACCCATCACCTGGGAGTAGTTGGTCTGATGTAACAGTGAAACAACTGAATAAAAGTTCAGCTAAGGCGCCAGCTTAGGGAAAATACTTTATAGGGTTATAGTGTTGTTCCTTACATGTGGTATATGTGCTGAATCAATATATTGCTGCATCCTTAACATGCATCATGGACCTGCGTCCTTAAAATATGCCAGTCCATGAACAAAGGGGTATAAGTTGGACTGGCTCTCTCATTATCAATCCTAGTGACCTGATTATGAAAATCTGTATTTACCACTTCTAAAAAAAAAAAAAAAAAAAAGCGGGGGAGGAAAACACTTCCTCCAGGGGACACAGTAAAAATTTCATCGTATTTGAAGTTGTGGTCCCCACTTAGCAGTTTTAGCTCCTCATGCCAGTGGACCAGCAGTAAAGAAAGAAGTTACCAAAGAAGCAGTGGTAATTGCCTTGATTAGCATTAGGACTTGGGGTTGCTACTACACAGTAAGGGTAGAAAGCAATATATCTGGAACTCAGGAGAATCAGGGGGCATCTCTCGGTAATTCAATGGCCAGTGATAACCATTAATGGTCAGTTGCAGCATCCATGACTTGAAAAAGGCATAGCAACTGCAGACTAACACCCTCTAAGGATGCAGCTCTGGGTCACCCATCTGGGCAAGCAACCTAGACCAAAGTACTAGTTGAAAGTGAAAGAAATCCAATGAATGATGATGACTATCAAATAGCCCCAGGATCAACTGCAGCTTTAACTGGGGACTGGATCTTGGCTTGCTAACCTTATGTAAATTATTTGGGATATCACACCTAGCCATTGTCTTTTGAAAAAACTTGAAATATAATTCATTTACAAGGTTATTTTAGTTTCAGGGGTACCATATAGTATTCAATATTTTTATGTGTTATGAAATGACCACCACAATAAGTTAGTAATGTTCCATGAGATGATAAGTGTTTCATGGGACAAACCTCGAATAATGAGAAACAGCAGATCAATGCCTCCCCTTCTTGTTTCAGGATGTGGTGTTCTCGACAACCTGCTGGTAAGGTATTCCACATGACCGAGCAGTCGCCTGTTCTGGAGAAAGTGTGGCTGCTTTTGTAATATACCGTCTTGTATATGCTTTCTTTTCTCCTCTGCTTTTTTTCCCCTCACTTTTGCTGCCTGGGATTATACTTCCAAGGAAAGACGGATCAGGTAAACTTTGCCTCACATTCTGATTTGTAGGGGGCCCAGGCTAAGACAAGTAGAACTTCAGTGGGAGTTCTCACCCAGGAAGACTAGGTGAGAGTTGTTTGTTTTTTATTTTAAAGATTTTAAAAAATATCGACCATTTTTTCAAGTCTTCATTGAATTCGTTACAATACTGCTTCTGTTATTTATATTCTGTTTTTTTTTTGGCTGTGAAGCATGTGGGATCTTAGATCCCCAACCAGGGATCGGATCTGCACCCCCTGCATTGGAAGGCAAAGTCTTAACCACTGGACTGTCAGAGAAATCCTAGTTTGTTTTTTTTTTTTGTATTTTAAAGAAGGCTGTTGTAGAAAGCAACAGAAATGGCTTGAGTAACTAAGACAAAAGTGAGGGAATATTTTCAAGGAATGTAATTCAAAGAAACAAAAGGCTGAACAAGCCATAGAGTGGATGGGACCCAGGGAAGATCTGTTATCTATGCAGCAGAACTAATGGATGGTATCTGTGGCAGTTTTCAAAGATGCATGCAAGTTTTTTTGATAATCCTTCTTTCAAGAAGTGAAGCCCAATCCCGTCTTATATCATGTGGGCTGTACTTAGCAATTTACATCTAATGAGTAAAATGTGGCAGAAATAATGGTCTGTGACTTCTGAATCTAGGCCACAGAAAACACTGTGACTTTCACCTTGATTTCTCATTGATCACTTGNAATAATATTAATAGTAATATTAATAGTAGTAGTAATATCATAGTAATAGTAATCTTATTAGTAATAATAATATTAGTAGTAATAGTATACTAATTATTATACTAATAATATAATTAGTATTATTAGTTCCATCTGCAAAATAGACATAGTAATTGTACCTCACTGACAAGAGTAGCTTACAAGGCTATAGAACGCACAATATAGTGCCTAGAACAGAGTGAGAATTCAGTAGATGTTCTGCTACTATTAGCAGTCATCATCGTCGTCTCAAGATTCAGATTCCTAAGAAAGAGATTCTGGTTGACTTAGCTTGGCTTATGTGCTTTCCTCTTGAGCAAAGGAGCACAGGGCACTGATTAAAAATTCTACCAGGTCTGTATTTCCTCAAAGAAAATTAACAGACAAGCAAAAGCAACACTAACTGCAAAGGGTGTGCATACTTTAAGGTTTCTTATACATAGAATTGCTTCCAAATGGCTTCCCCCCAAATGTTGTATCAATGCTTCTGCCAGCATGAGAGCATCCTCCTCACTCCACCTTTCCCAACACTGCTATTCAGTTCAGTTCAGTTCAATTGCTCAGTCGTGTCCGACTCTTTGCGACCCCATGAATCGCAGCACGCTAGGCCTCCCTGTCCATCACCAACTCCCGGAGTTCACTCAGACTCGCGTCCATCGAGTCAGTGATGCCATCCAGCCATCTCATCCTCGGTCCTCCCCTTCTCCTCCTGCCCCCATTCCCTCCCAGCATCAGAGTCTTTTCCAATGAGTCAACTCTTCGCATGAGGTGGCCAAAGTACTAGAGTTTCAGCTTTAGCACCATTCCTTCCAAAGAAATCTCATGGTTGATCTCCTTCAGAATGGACTGGTTGGATCTCCTTGCAGTCCAAGGGACTCTCAAGAGTCTTCTCCAACACCACACTGCTATTATCCTGAAGAAAAAAAGAGCCAGTTTAATGGGTGAAAAATGATACCTTGGTGCTTATGCCTAGACTTCTTTACTGGTGAATCTGAATATATTTCTATGTTTTATTGGTCATTTGTATGTCTTGTTTGTTGAATTAAGGAACGCTCATCTAAAAAGTGGGATATAGAGTTATTTCCATTGACTTGGGTGCTTTATTTGTGTGCTAATGGTATCTATATTCTAACATATATTACAAATCTTTCTTCAGTATATGTTGTTTATTCTAATTTTGTTTAATGAAGCCTTTCGCTCATGATGTTAAATTTTTAAGTGAGAGTGATCGAGCTTTTCATTTGTTCTATTTCCTGCTATGTGTGGTCTTTGGGGGAAATCTGATCTTGCTGGCAATCTTGGATGGTGGATGGTACCTATAAGTTCAGCTGAGAGATGAACAGTAGTCTTAACTTATACCCGAGAAGGCCAGAAAGCAAAGGAGTGGTCATTATTACCAGCCAGTTTGTTATTGGCTTTTCAGAACACAAACTTGCATGACTTTCACCTTTTGCTGGCTTGTCAGACCTACATGGGAACCTCCAGCTCACACATGAATTGTCGTCCATTTAAGGGAGACAGTATCTTAGAGGAGAGAGACAAAGCTGAGCAATCACAACAGAGAGTCCTCTTGAGGTGGAGCCCGTGAGTGATAAATTGAAACAAAGGCACAGTAAGAACTCTAAGGGTGATACAGCTGAACTTCAACAAAGATTTTCCCGCACTGCAAGACATAATTTCTAAATTAAAAAGCTTGTCAGGAATCCCCTGGCAGTCCAGTGGTTAGGGCTCAGGGCTTTCACTGTGCTGGCCTGGGTTCAGTCACTAGTTGGGGAACAAAGATTCCACAAGCCATGCAGCACAGCGGGGGGGGAAAAAAAAAGGCAAATTAAGAATTATGGTCGGAGATGAGAACTTATTGAACATTCTGATTGATGCTTAAATTAAAAAATTCTCATCATACAGAGTAAAAATACAAAGAAATTGAAATCGTGAGTGAAAAATGATGGCTGACTCAAATGATAGGACTGGGAAGCTTGAACATGCTAATAACAGGAATCACAGAGTGTAGAAAAGGAAGATAGAGAAGTCATACTTTAAGCACAAATAGAAAAATACAGCTTTGTTCAGTTGAAGGTGGGCTTACTTGGCCATTGAAAAACCCAGACAAATTCCAGTCCTTTGGCCTATATGTGAAAAATGCGTATGAGTATAGATAATCAAATGGAAAAGATAGATTTTAGATGAAACCTCCTGGATTTTAAGAAAAGGGAGCCTCTAGATGCAAAATGCTCAGCTACTCTTAGGCATGATTTTTTTTCAAAGGCAAAAAGACACTAAATTTTAAGGATCAAGAGAAAAAAAACTTACAAACTTTTATAAAAAGATCAGGTTACCTACAGAAGGAAAAAAGACTGACTTACATTGAATATTTCTTTTCTTTTTATTTTATAATAGTTATTGTTTTTTGGTTGCACTGGGTCTTCGTTGCGGCACTCAGCCTTTGTCAAGCTGTGGTGAGCAGGGAGACACTCTTTGTGGCGGTGCATAGGCTTCTCATTGCTGTGGCTTCCCTTGTTGGGAGCGCAGGCTCTAGATGCAGGTTTCAGTAACTGCGGCAGGTGGGCTCAGTAGTTGCGGAGCATAAGCTTAGCTGCTCCGAGGCACGTGGAATCTTCCAGACCAGGAATTGAACTCGTGTTCCCTGCATTTCCAAGCAGATTCTTAGCCACTGTACTGCCAGGGAATCCCTGGATATTTCTTTTATAACAATTAAAGAGAAAACGTAGTTGAATGTCTACAGACTATTGAGGGAAATGGGCTCTGTGATTAAATAATCCTAAATCCAGCAAGGACAGGATCCATCTGGCAGTACAAAAACAAAACAAAACATTTTTATTTCTTTTAAAAGAAATTTAGTTGTTTCTCCTCCATAAGTGTATTTATACAATTTTAAAGGTTATACTCCATTTACAGTTATTACAAAATTTTGGCTACATTCTCTGTGTTGTGCAATACATTCTTGTAGCTCATCTTACCCCCAATGGTTTGTACCTCTTGATCTCCCATGCCTATACTGGTCCTCCATCCTTTTCCCACCAGTAACCACTAGTTTGTTCTCTATATCTGTGGGTTTGTTTCAAAGGAAAACATTTTCAAACATACAAGGATTCAGAAAAACTACCACACATGGACTCCACCTAAGGAAAATATTTTATCAAATTCAAGATTGAGTTAGAATAGAGTCTGAAGATGCAAAGGACAACAGTCCAAGAGACAGCGGTGAGCAGGCTCTGATGACAGACATAATTAAGATCAAATGGACGATAATAGTGTGCCTGGGAACTCTAGTATTAAGCGAAGAGGGTTCTTGAAACAGAAGAAACACATGATTAGGCAAGACCAAAAATAGACTGTAGTCTTAGAAATTATCTTGCTCCTTGTGATTCTGTTTATGGTTAGATAAGAATTGGTATAAAACTGTATTGCCAATTATAGGCATGAATGTGGGCTGGCAAGAACTGAAATAAAAGCAAACTGTCTTGGAATTAAAGTCACAATAAGAACAACCAGACAGAAGATGGGGGAAAAAGAAGACAAAACACAGTCAACCAACTAGATCTAACAGGAATACAGCATGCTTTACTCAACAACAGCAGTATAACATTCTTCTCAAGGGCATGTGGGGCATTTTCCAGGACAGAGTGTATGTTAGGTCACAGATGCAGTCTTAGGGGATTTGAAATATCATACAAAGTATCTTTTTTGACACAGCAGGATGAAGTTAGAAATCAATAACAAGTAAAATGGGAAAATTCTCAGGTTTGTGGAAATTAACACACTCAAATAATCAATGGATCAAAGAAGAAATCACAAGAGAAATTAGAAAATATTTAGAGATGAATGAAAACAAAAATACATGTCAAAACTTATGCCAATCATACCTTAATCTTTAAAATTAAAAGGAAAAACTTATCAGATATGGTGAAAGCAGTGCGAAGGAGAAGTTTATAACTATAAATGTCTACAGTAAAAAAAGAAGAGTGACCTCCAATTAACAACCTAACTTTACAATTTAAGGAATTAGAAAATGAACAAACTAAAACTAAAGTTGCTGAGAGGAAAGGAATAATAAAGATGAGAGCAAGGAATGCCCCAGCAGTCCAGTGGTTAGGACTCTGAACTTCTACCTTAGGGGCCTGGGTTCCATCCCCGGTTGGAGAACTACTAGGTTGGTCCAAAAGTAATTGTAGTTTTGGACCAAGAATTTTAAATCATTATAACTAGGCTCAAACACATGTTTATTAATCAAAATAGGAACCATTAAAATCAACATTTTTGCCAATGAGGGCATCTGCCTCCAATGAGGGAGACCTGGGTTCGATCCCTGGGTCAGGAAGATCCCCTGGAGAAGGAAATGGCAACCCACTCCAGTATTCTTGCCTGAAGAATCCCATGGACGGAGGAGCCTGGTAGGCTACAGTCCACGGGGTTGCAAAGAGTCGGACGTGACTGAGCGACTTCACCTTCACCAATAGTTTTGTATATTCCTGTAGCATAAAAATCCATGCTTTGGGATTCAGTGAAATCTTGGAAGCATTTTCTGCCTCCTACTGGTTGTGGAAGCATTTTTCCTGCAAAAAGTTGTCAAGATGCTCAAGAAGTGGTAGTCGGTTGGTGAGAGGTCAGGTGAATATGGCAGATGAGGCAAAATTTCGTAGACCAAATTGTTCAACTTCTGAAGCATTGGTTGTGCAATGTGTGGTCAGGCATTATCGTGGAGAAGAATTGCGTCCTTTCTATTGACCAATGTCTGCTGCAGGCATTGCAGTTTTGGTGCATCTCATTGATTTACTGAGCATACTTCTCAGGTATAGTGGTTTTGTCAGGATTCAGAAAGCTGTAGTGGATCAAACAGGCAGCAGATCACCTGTGACCATGACTTTTTTTTTTTTTTTGGTGCAAGTTTGGCTTTGGGAAGTGCTTGGGAGCTTTTTCTGTCACTGTTTGCATTTTTCCCCCCATCTATTTGCCATGCAACAGTTAGAACCAGACATGGATCAACAGATTGGTTCAAAATTGGGAAAGGAGTACGTCAAGGCTGTATATTGTCACCCTGCTTATTTAACTTATATGCAGAGTACATCATGTGAAAATGCCTGGCTGGATGAAGCATAAGCTGGAATTAAGATTGGTGGGAGAACTATCAATAAACTTAGATACGCAGATGACACCACCCTTATGGCAGAAAGTGAAGAGGAACTAAAGAGCCTCTTGATGAGGGTGAAAGAGGAGAGTGAAAAAGCTGGCTTAAAGCTCAGCATTCAAAGAATGAAGATCATGGCATCTGGTCCCATTGCTGCTGCTGCTGCTAAGTCACTTCAGTCGTGTCTGACTCTGTGTGACCCCATAGATGGCAACCCACCAGACTCCCCTGTCCCTGGGATTCTCCAGGCAAGAACACTGGAGTGGGTTGCCATTTCCTTCTCCAATGCAATGCATGAAAGTGAAAAGTGAAAGGGAAGTCACTCAGTCGTGTCCCATTACTTCATGGCAAATACATGCGGAAACAATGTAAATAGTGACAGACTTTATTTTCTTGGGTTACAAACACTATGGACGGTGACTGCAAACATGAAATTAAAAGACGCTTGCTCCTTGGAAGAAAAGCTATGACAAACCTAAACAGCATATTGAAAAGCAGAGGCATTGCTTTGCCAACAGTATAGTCAAAGCTATGGTTTTTCCAGTAGTCATGTATGGATGTGAGAGTTGGACTATAAAGAAGGGTGAGTGCCATAGAATTGATGCTTTTGGACTGTGGTGTTGGAGGAGACTCCTGAGAGCCCCTTGGACTGCAAGGAGATCTAACCAGTCTATCCTAAAGGAGATCAGTCCTTAATATTCATTGGAAGGACTGATGCTGAAGCTGAAGCTCCAATACTTTGGCCACCTGATGTGAAGAACTGACTCGTTGGAAAAGACCTTGATGCTGGGAAAGAGAAGCCAGGAAGAGAAGGGTATGACAGAGGACAAGATGGTTGGATGTCATCATTGACTCAGTGTACATGAATTTGAGCAAACTTCTGGAGATGGTGAAGGTCAAGGAAGCCTGGCATGCTGCAGATGCATGGGGGTTGCCAAGAGTCAGACATGACTGAGAGACTGAACAACAAATTTGCCATGAAGTGATGGGACTGGATGCCATGATCTTTGTTTTTTGAATGGTGAATTTTAAACCAGTTTTTTCATGGCTGATTCATGTCAATGTATGGCAAAACCAATACAGTATTGTAAAGCAAAATAAAGTAAAAATAAAAATTAAAAAAAATAAAGAAACTGAAAAAAAAAAACATGTATATACTAGTATATATAAAATAACTAATGAGAACCTACTTATGGCATAGAGGGAAAAATGGTAATATCTGTTTGTAGGACATATATTAAAATGCATTCCAGGGGCTTCCCTAGTGGTCCAGTGGTTAAGAATCCCCCTGCCATTGCAGTGGACATGAGTTCAATTCCTGGTCCAGGAAATCCCACATGCTTTGGAGAAACTAAACCCATGTGCCACAACTACTGAAGACCATGTGTCTAGAGCCCGTGGACGGCAGCAAGAGAAGCGAGAAACCCTCGCACTGAAGCCAGAGAGAAACCCCCAGTCGAAGTAACTAAAGAAGACCTGCGTGCAGCAACAAAGATGCAGTGCAGCCAAAAATAAATAAGTAAATATAAAATTTAAAATGCATCCCAATATACATCAGGTGCAGGCTACTCCTGTTTGATTCCACTTATAGCAGATACCTAAAATAGTCAAATTCATGGAGTCAGAAAGTATACTGGTAGATGCCAGACAAGAGGGTGGGAGTGGGGTAGGGGAGGGGAATGGGGAGCTGATGTTTAATGAGGACAGAGTTTCCATTTAGGAAGGTAAAAAATTAGGTGTTGAGGCATTCTGAGCATGGATTGGAAAAGAATTTCCAGACACAGAGCATTTCAGAAGGTAGTGAGTTTATTAAGAACAAAGAGCAGAGATAATGTGGACACTGGGAGCACAGTGGGCCAGCCTCCTGAGTTGACAGTTCTGGGGGGTAAATAGCCAATTTTTATAACCTTAAGACAAAGAAAATTACTCCTGGAAGGTTGGTGTTAGGCAATTGATTGGGACACAAGAGAGTGTTTACTGGAGTGGGCACCTTAGCCTAACTGGGAGTCAGCAACCAGTCCATCCTAAAGGAGATCAGTTCTGGGTGTTCAGTGGAAGGACAGATGCTGAAGCTGAAACTCCAATACTTTGGCCACGTGATGAGAAGAGCTGACTCATCGGAAAAGACCCTGATGCTGGAGGGACTGGGGGCAGGAGGAGAAGGGGATGACAGAGGATGAGATGGCTGGATGGCATCACCGACTCGATGGACGTGAGCTTGGGTAAACTCCAGGAGTTGGTGATGGACAGGGAGGCCTGGCGTGCTGTGATTCAAGGGGTCATAAAGAATCAAACACGACTGAGCGACTGAACTGAACTGAAGCTTGTTGGTGATGATCAGAGGGGCTTTTGGCAACAGGACTTCCCCAGTGGCTCAGATGGTAAAGCGTCTGCCTACAATGCGGGAGACCCGGGTTCAATCCCTAGGTTGGGAAGATTTCCTGGAGAAGGAAATAGCAACCCACTCCAGTATCCTTGCCTGGAAAATCTCATGGATGGAGAAACCTGGTAAGCTACAGTCCATGGGGGCGCAAGGAGTTGGACCCGCTTGAGCGACTTCACTTTCACTTTTCCCTTTACAAAAGGACTCAGACTTCCCTGGTGGTTCAATGGTAAAGAATCCGCCTGAGATGCAAGTTTGATCCCTGAGTTGGGAAGATCCCCACGATGAGGGCATGGCAACCTACTCCAGTATTCTTGCCTGGAGAATCCTATGAGCAGAGAAGTTGGTGTGCTACAGACCATAGGGTCGCAAAGAGCCAGACACGACTGCAGTGACTTAGCACGGATGCACAAAAGGGCTCAGTCAGGTTTGGAGGTGACCTTGGTTCCAGGTTCCGTTTCTGTGGCCTTGAGGGCAGGCCTTAACATTAGGGAGATGGATGGTGGTGAGAGTTGTGTGGCAACATGAATGTACTCACTGCCACTAAACTGTACCGGTAACTATGGTTAAAATAGTGTGTTTTACATGGTGTGACTTTTGCCACAATAAAAACACTTAAAAAAAAGAACTAACCGATTTTAGCAACATTGAAATGGCTACTGTATTTCGAATGTTATCTCAACAGTTAACTGGCTATATATGGCTGGTTATGCGTTTGCTGTAAAAGTGAATGGATTGTAGTCATAGCTCAATATAACTTTTAACCTTGTATTCTTATTTAATGTGTCATAACCATTTCCCATGTCATTGCATAGTCTTTTAAAATAAACCATCATTGTCATTCAGCTACAAGAACACTGATGATCAGCATTTGAAAATCTCATCCACTAATAAAAATTTTAGTTACTGTTTAATATTCTTCCATTGAATGGATATTTCCTTATACTTATTCATCTATGTGGCTTTTAACTTACTATATACTGGATGGACATCAGAGATCATTGTGCAAATAATTTTTCCATTATTTTGGATTACTATTATGGGATAAAATCCTAGGAGAGGTCAAAGTATTTAAACATTTTACTTTAATGTACCAAATTGCTTTCCAATTTAGCTTGTCATTCATTAGGAAAAAGTGAATGTTACTGTCGTTTGTTTTTTCTTGGTTGCCACTGTTAATGCTTTTTCATATGTTTATTTACTAATTGGCTGTATTTTATCAGAAATTGTTCATGTAAAGGTTAATTGGAAAAATGAAAGCATCCATTTCATTAGAAAAGTCTCAGTTGACACGTGTACCCCCATGTTCATCACAGCACTGTTTATAATAACCAGGACATGGAAGCAACCTAGATGTCCATCAGCAGATGAATGGATAAGAAAGCTGTGGTACATATGCACAATGGAGTATTACTCAGCCATTAAAAAGAATACATTTGAATCAGTTCTAATGAGGTGGATGAAACTGGAGCCTATGATACAGAGTGAAGTAAGCCAGAAAGAAAAACACCAATACAGTATACTAACACATATATATGAAATTTAGAAAGGTAGTAATGATAACCCTGTATGTGAGACAGCAAAAGAGACACGGATGTAAAGAATAGCCTTTTGGACTCTGTGGGAGAGGAAGAGGGTGGGATGATTTGGGAGATTGGCATTGAAACATGTATAATGTCATATATGAAACAAATTGCCAGTCCAGGTTCGATGCAGGATACAGGATGCTTGGGGCTGGTGCACTGGGATCACCCAGAGGGATGGTACGGGGAGAGAGGTGGGAGGGGGGTTCAGGATGGGGAACACGTGTACACCCATGGTGGGATTCATGTTTATGTATGGCAAAACCAATACAATATTGTAAAGTAATTAGCCTCCAATTAAAATAAATAAATTTAAATAAAAAAAAAAAAAAAAAAAAGCAGGGGAGGAAAACACTTCCTCCAGGGGACACAGTAAAAATTTCATCGTATTTGAAGTTGTGGTCCCCACTTAGCAGTTTTAGCTCCTCATGCCAGTGGACCAGCAGTAAAGAAAGAAGTTACCAAAGAAGCAGTGGTAATTGCCTTGATTAGCATTAGGACTTGGGGTTGTTACTACACAATAAGGGCAGAAAGCAATATATCTGGAACTCAGGAGAATTAGGGGGCATCTCTCGGTAATTCAATGCCCAGTGATAACCATTAATGGTCAGTTGCAGCATCCATGACTTGAAAAAGGCACAGCAACTGCAGACTAACTCCCTCTAAGGATGCAGCTCTGGGTCACCCATCTGGGCAAGCAACCTAGACCAAAGTACTAGCTGAAAGTGAAAGAAATCCAGTGAATGATGATGACTATCAAATAGCCTCAGGATCAACTGCAGCTTTAACTGGGGACTGGATCTTGGCTTGCTAACCTTACGTAAATTATTTGGGATATCACACCTAGCCATTGTCTTTTGAAAAAACTTGAAATATAATTCATTTACAAGGTTATTTTAGTTTCAGGGGTACCATATAGTATTCAATATTTTTATGTGTTATGAAATGACCACCACAATAAGTTAGTAATGTTCCATGAGATGATAAGTGTTTCATGGGACAAACCTCGAATAATGAGAAACAGCAGATCAATGCCTCCCCTTCTTGTTTCAGGATGTGGTGTTCTCGACAACCTGCTGGTAAGGTATTCCACATGACCGAGCAGTCGCCTGTTCTGGAGAAAGTGTGGCTGCTTTTGTAATATACCGTCTTGTATATGCTTTCTTTTCTCCTCTGCTTTTTTTCCCCTCATTTTTGCTGCCTGGGATTATACTTCCAAGGAAAGACGGATCAGGTAAACTTTGCCTCACATTCTGATTTGTAGGGGGCCCAGGCTAAGACAAGTAGAACTTCAGTGGGAGTTCTCACCCAGGAAGACTGGGTGAGAGTTGTTTGTTTTTTATTTTAAAGATTTTAAAAAATATCGACCATTTTTTCAAGTCTTCATTGAATTCGTTACAATACTGCTTCTGTTATTTATATTCTGTTTTTTTTTTGGCTGTGAAGCATGTGGGATCTTAGATCCCCAACCAGGGATCGGATCTGCACCCCCTGCATTGGAAGGCAAAGTCTTAACCACTGGACTGTCAGAGAAATCCTAGTTTGTTTTTTTTTTTTGTATTTTAAAGAAGGCTGTTGTAGAAAGCAACAGAAATGGCTTGAGTAACTAAGACAAAAGTGAGGGAATATTTTCAAGGAATGTAATTCAAAGAAACAAAAGGCTGAACAAGCCATAGAGTGGATGGGACCCAGGGAAGATCTGTTTTCTATGCAGCAGAACTAATGGATGGTATCTGTGGCAGTTTTCAAAGATGCATGCAAGTTTTTTTGATAATCCTTCTTTCAAGAAGTGAAGCCCAATCCCGTCTTATATCATGTGGGCTGTACTTAGCAATTTACATCTAATGAGTAAAATGTGGCAGAAATAATGGTCTGTGACTTCTGAATCTAGGCCACAGAAAACACTGTGACTTTCACCTTGATTTCTCATTGATCACTTGATCTAGAGGAAGCCTGCAGCTGCCATGTCTTGAGGCTATCTAGCAGCCCCATGGAGAGACCCTGGGTGGTGGGGTCCTTCCTGCCAACAGCCTCGTCAGTGGGCCATCATGGGAGCAATTCCTCAGTTCCAGTCAAGCTTTCATATGACTGCAGCTTTGGTTGACATTTTGACTGCCATCCTGAGAGACCCTGAGCAGGAAGCATCAGCTAAGGACCTCCTGAATTCATGACTTATGTTAACCTCAAGGTTAATGTCTGTCGTTTTAAGCCAGTGAGTTTTGGTGCAATTTGTTTTGCAGCAGTAGATCATGAATACAGTATCTTTAAGATATCTTCAGTGATTATTGATCTTGGTGAATAGTATTAGTAACTACTAATAAATTTGGAAAACTCGGCAGTGGCCACAGGACTGGAAAAGGTCCGTTTTCATTCCAATTCCAAAGAAAGGCAATGCAAAAGAATGCTCCAATTACCGCACAATTGCACTCATCTCACATGCTAGTAAAGTAATGCTCAAAATCCTCCAAGCCAGGCTTCAGCAATACGTGAACCGTGAACTCCCTGATGTTCAAGCTGGCTTTAGAAAAGGCAGAGGAACCAGAGATCAAATTGCCAACATCCGCTGGATCATGGAAAAAGCAAGAGAGTTCCAGAAAAACATCTACTTCTGCTTTATCGACTATGCCAAAGCCTTTGACTGTGTGGATCACAATAAACTGTGGAAAATTCTGAAAGAGATGGGAATACCAGACCACCTAACCTGCCTCTTGAGAAATCTGTATGCAGGTCAGGAAGCAACAGTTAGGACTGGACATGGAACAACAGACTGGTTCCAAATAGGAAAAGGAGTGCGTCAAGGCTGTATATTCTTGGTTGCCACTGTTAATGCTTTTTCATATGTTTATTTACTAATTGGCTGTATTTTATCAGAAATTGTTCATGTAAAGGTTAATTGGAAAAATGAAAACATCCATTTCATTAGAAAAGTCTCAGTTGACACGTGTACCCCCATGTTCATCACAGCACTGTTTATAATAACCAGGACATGGAAGCAACCTAGATGTCCATCAGCAGATGAATGGATAAGAAAGCTGTGGTACATATGCACAATGGAGTATTACTCAGCCATTAAAAAGAATACATTTGAATCAGTTCTAATGAGGTGGATGAAACTGGAGCCTATGATACAGAGTGAAGTAAGCCAGAAAGAAAAACACCAATACAGTATACTAACACATATATATGAAATTTAGAAAGGTAGTAATGATAACCCTGTATGTGAGACAGCAAAAGAGACACGGATGTAAAGAATAGCCTTTTGGACTCTGTGGGAGAGGAAGAGGGTGGGATGATTTGGGAGATTGGCATTGAAACATGTATAATGTCATATATGAAACAAATTGCCAGTCCAGGTTCGATGCAGGATACAGGATGCTTGGGGCTGGTGCACTGGGATCACCCAGAGGGATGGTACGGGGAGAGAGGTGGGAGGGGGGTTCAGGATGGGGAACACGTGTACACCCATGGTGGGATTCATGTTTATGTATGGCAAAACCAATACAATATTGTAAAGTAATTAGCCTCCAATTAAAATAAATAAATTTAAATTAGAAAAAAGAAAGAAAGAAAAAAATAAAAGTCTCAGTTGAGAATGATATCTTTAGGAAATCAGAGAACTCGTTTCTAAATTCACATGAAGTCAATATCTCTCTAGAGAAAGGGTATGTATGACATTGATAAAGAACTTTCCTGGGTCAGGATCAGGATGTATGAATTTGTGTTTGTTCCTTAAGATGCTGGAGGGGCTTTTAATATGATTGTATCATCTATCCATTTTCAGAACCTTATGTAAAAGATCGCTCTTCACATGACTATATCAGAGAAAGGAGGCCATCTCCAAACACATAGAGTAGAAAATAAAGACTTAAACCAGCTTCCCCAGCTAGCACAGGGATTTGCTTAGAGCAGGCATTGGCAGTTTTCAGCTTGTTGTGAAAACAGGAAAGAGCTCCTATGCTCTTAAATGGGTGTGTCCCAGGATTCATAGCAATACCTTATTTCCCCATGAAGACTTGGAAATTCAGCCTCTCAGCAACAACAACAAACACAAGCATTAGCTACTATTAACACTATTATTGTAACTATTGGGTTAGAATTAAAATTACCTTAGGATTAGAATTTTAATATTCTTTTAAATTCTTCAAGCATTTTTCTTTTGAAAAAATTTAGGAAGTTATACACTTAAAAATAAATATTAAGAAAAAATTTGATATAGGAAAGTGAGGTAAATCATATTGTCCATATTATAGTCAGAGAAATGCTACCCATGGGGGCATGTGTATCTTGTTGTAAGTTGGTCGAATTTTAGTTACGGCTTCTGACATGATTTTTATTTTGTATTGTGTCAAACCAATTGGGAAATTTATATAAAGATAGATTGTTTATAATAATATCAACATGCATAGGAATAACTCTAACCAAAAAAAAAAAAAAATCAATGTTAGTTGATGAGATCATTGACACTTGAGGGTTTTGCTTTGAGGTGGTATTTATACAATTATGATCATATTCTCCTGGAGGGCTTTTGTCAATACAGATAGGATAAAATCTTAAGTATCTTGTTGTAAGTTGGTCGAATTTTAGTTATGGCTTCTGACATGATTTTTATTTTGTATTGTGTCAAACCAACTGGGAAATTTATATAAAGATAGATTGTTTATAATAATATCAACATGCATAGGAATAACTCTAACCAAAAAAAAAAAAATCAATGTTAGTTGATGAGATCATTGACACTTGAGGGTTTTGCTTTGAGGTGGTATTTATACAATTATGATCATATTCTCCTGGAGGGCTTTTGTCAATACAGATAGGATAAAATCTTAATGGCTTCACAGTCTGATCCTACTCGTGTCTGGCTCGGCAGAGAGTAGTCCAGGGAGTAAATGATGGGACCTGAAGTTGAGAAGGTTAGCAGGGGTCATGTAATAAAGGGTCTTGTGTACCACTAGGAAGCTTGGACTTTATCCTGAGGGCAGTAGGATCCATAGAAGGATTTTTAAGTAGGGAGTGACAATCAGATTCTAGAAAACTCACATTGGTAATAATGTGGAATGTTAGGTAGACAAGTAAATGTGCATTCAGGGAGGCCAATTAGAAGGCTGTTTCAGTAGTCCAGGGGAGAGATTAATTCTAGATCTGAAGATATCCTTTATGGTCAAGTATTATCAAAATACTTCAGCAACAGGTAAGTGAAAGCAAGAACAGAACTAACATGGGACTATGGCTATGAAGCTGGGACTATGCCTGAGAAAAAAATCCTCTGCCAATGTGGGGTTAATACATGTAGAAAAAAATATTATAAATCTGTAGTTAATGCCTGCTCATGAAATCAGCTGATCAAGCTGAAACTAGGGCTATGCAAAAGAAACCCCTGTGGTCAGTGGAATTAATTTACATTACTATCTGTCAAGATAATTCCTCTCAGTTCAGTTCAGTTCAGTTCAGTCGCTCAGTCGCTCAGTCGTGTCCGACTCTATCATAAGGGATTTGATTTAGGTCATACCTGAATGGTCTAGCGGTTTTCCCTACTTTCTTCAATTTAAGTCTGAAATTGGTAATAAGGAGTTCATGATCTGAGCCACAGTCAGCTCCTGGTCTTGTTTTTGTTGATTGTATAGAGCCTCTCAGTTTACCCTTATTGGGAGAGTTTATTTGCATTACTTAGAAATGCTTGGAACAAAATAGGAACATTTTCACATGCATAGTCTATCTTTTTATTCTAACTGCTGTTCAACTATACATAAGTAGAATGGAGGTGTATATTTTATATGAAATACCACTATATAATTTTTAACTTATTTCTAAATTATATATTCAGAAAAACAGATGTCACAATTGATTCCACCACTTCTTACTGCTTTTGTAATTATTATCTTTGACTTTCAGGGCCCCACAGGGCCAAATTTCACCTCTTTACCTACTAAATTTATTTATGCTTAATTCCTAGCAAATAATTTACCATTGTGAGCCATAAGCTGGGCATCAGAGCCTGAAGAATATTAATATTGTGCACATTACTTCCAAGTATTTTAAGTTAATTGGAGAAGCCCCATGAAATAGTGTCCCATCAGTCCACTTGACTGAGAAAGAAGAGAAACTCTCTTAGGGGAAAGTTTTGGCACAATTTTTGAAATGAAACTTCTTTTCCACAGCTCTCTTCACTCCTTCTATATAAACTCAGGAAAAAAGAGAATAGAAACTTGGAGGAGCTGAAATATTTTTGTTCTAGACAGAGTAGAACCGTAAGAAAAGGAAACTTAAGAGAATAGTCAGATGTAGCTTATTTATTGCCAGAAGAGATGGTGCTGGGTAAGAATTTCACTTACAACAATTCTGTTGAAAAAGTCTGAAACAGACCTTTGGACTTTCCTGGGCGTGATGTACAAATTATTTTGCTAGAGAAAAGGGAAAGATTTACTCTGCTGTAGGTTTCCTGACCATGATCATTTAGTGAAAAAGGGGTGAGAGTCTCCAAGAGTTAAAACTAACTTTATCTATAACAAAGATGTACATTTGGCTGTCAGGAAATTCTCCCTGCCCTTGGAACCAGCATGGGAATACTAGCTCAAAAAGGAATAATTGAAGTAGTTCTGTTTTTTTTTTTTTTTTCTTTTTTTCTCAGCTTGCTTCTGGGTTTAATTACCTTTGGTTACCTTTCAGACAATGGAGAAGGAAATGGCAACCCACTCCAGTATTCTTGCCTGGAGAATCCCAGGGACAGAGGAGCCTGGTGGGCTGCTGTCTGTGGGGTCGCACAGAGTCGAACACTACTGATGTGACTTAGCAGCAGCATTATCAAAATACTTTATGAATGTTATCTTGTTTAATACTCTCAACAGCTTTATGAGATTACTGTTATCTTTGTTTTATATGTGGCAAATTTGAGGTGTAAACCAGGTGAGCAGTTTGCTCAAGGTCACACACAGATGATGACTCAGAAGCTGGGTTTCTAACCCTGGTGTGTCTAATTTTGAAACCCATTTTCTTGATCAGTAATCTACACTATCGCTCTACTGACATAGATATACTGGTGGCAACGTGGATAGAAAGAGGCAGCTAAATGTAAGAAATGCTAAGGAGGAAGCATCAGCAAGACCTGGTAATTGATGAGATATAGACTGAGGGGAAGGGAGGAACTGAAGTTGAGATCCAGGCAAGCAGGCAGGGCAGGGGTGGGGGACCCCATTTCTTGGTTTCTATGTAGAGCAGATTTTAAAAAAAATTATTTTATTTTTGGCTGTGCTGGGTCTTCACTGCTGCACAGCCTCCACTCGGGTTGCAGTGAGTGGGGGATGTTTTCCAGCAGTGATGCGCAGGGCTTCTCACTGCGGTGACCCCTCATGTTGTGAAACATGGGTTCCGTAGTTACAGCTCCTGGGCTCCGGAATGCAGGCTCAGTGGCTATGGTGCACTAGCCTAGCTGCTCCAATGCATGTGGGATCCTTCTGGACCAGGGATCGAACCCATGTCTCCTGCACTGGCAGGCAGATTCTTATCCACTGTACCATCAGGGAATTGTTGCTTCTGTTTTATGTTTTGGTGTTTTGGCTGCAAGGCACGTGGGATCTTAGCTCCCCAAGCAGGGATTGAACCTGCACCCCCTGCATTGGAAGACAAAGCCTTCACCACTGGACCTGTTTGTAAAAGTCCCCAGATAGCTTGTTTTTTAACAGGAAGGTTTCTATGTCTTTTCTATTTATTGTGCAAACAATATTCTTTGCTGTCTTTAATTTCTCCCTGATGGGTGGTGAGCCCTCCTCTGTTCTCCTGAAACCCTGACCAGAAATGTCTCAGTTAAGGTCACAAGACACTTTCTTTAGAATTTGTTTTTCTAAGCGGGTGATCCAGATTATGTCAGGCCTTGTACCAGTGAAATAACTTGAGAGCCAAGTTATTTGAAGAATAATTTTGCTTGGCTAGTGCTGAGCCAGTGACTGGGTTATCTGAGTTCATCTATGTCCAAGGCCTGAGGAGGAGGAATTCTCATTTCTGGAGTTTCAATTTAATCCAGACATCAGAAGGCAATGCTTAAGCGTAAGTGTGGATGGGCTCCAAAGCTGATGATCTTCTGGGTGCTCCTAATGAAATTGGTGGCTCAGATGGTAAAGAATCTGCATGCAATGCAGGAGACCCTGGTTCAGTCCCTGGGTCAGGAAGATCCCCTGGAGAAGGAAATGGTTACCCATTTCAGTATTCTTGCCTGAAGAATCCCACGAGCAGGGAAGCCTAGAGGGCTACAGTCCATGGGCAAATTGTCAGACACGACTGAGCGACTAAGCACGCAATGAAATTGGATTGCAACTAAGAGCAAATTGTTAGAATTATATATGCATTATTTTATGTACCACTAAGAAAAAAAACCCTGCCAGTTAAACTGTAATACCAAGTTTGCTTATCTCACTGAATTTTTGTTGAAAGTGTTCTCTTAGGTTTTTAGTATGTATCGTTCCTGTGCACCAGCATGTCAGGAAATAGATTCCTTAACCTTTGTCTTGCTGTGGTCCCTTTTCCCATTTCTTTCCTGTCTTCCTTTGCTTTTAAAGGTCAGATTTGGATCATGGTAGGTCACAGCTGAGAGGGAGACCTTATTCTGTGCTCCGGTGAAACAAAGAGACCTCAAGAAGTTAGTTTCATACCTGTTTTTGAATTCCTTCAGAGACTGCAGTTTTCTGTTCCATACACATCTCTTACTCTGGCAGATGCCATGTATTCAACCATCTGTCCATCCATGTATCCATCCACCCATCCTTTAAGCATTTATTAAGTCAGGTCACTGAATTTAGTTCTGTGGATACAAAGATGAACAAGTAATTCTGTCCCTTTCACAGACTTTGACCTGTACCAGGATTATTCTCTGCTTTTCCACGGTACCACTATCTTGCTATGCTTTTTAAACAAAAGGCAGGGGAGAAATTTTGCTTGAGCTCTGAAGTTAGATTTTCTGAAACTTAAGGTGAAAACTCTTAGGCCACAAATGGTCTTCAGTCTTCCTCGTGGATATTTTGATGTAGAACAAGGCAAGAGGAGAGTTTAGCTCAAGGTCCACCACTCTGGGTTTATGTTTTACTTCACATTTATCTCACAGCCTCTCTGGGAAGCTCAGGTAGGACTTCAGCTATGGAAAGGGGTAGGCGTCTTAGTTTTTCATCTTCCTGTCATAATATAATAATGCTTAACAGTTAAACAACTATGTTTTGAACCCATGTCTTCTAGGAAGTAAGGGAGGATGGCACACTTTACTATTCATGGACACGAATTTATAGATAGCCAAATGCTATACCAACTTATGTTTGGCGTTTAAACATTAGTGTGGTCTACTTGTTTTTTTTTTTTTTTTTCCTTGTTTGGTAGATGGATTTTGCCGAAGAGAAAAATGAATAGATAAAGATTTTGGAGGGGTAGATGAAATCCAGTTGTTCCATCCTCACTCAGTTCAGTTCAGTTCAGTTCAGTTCAGTCACTCAGTCATGTCTGACCCTTTGCGACCTCATGAATCACAGCATGCCAGGCCTCCCTGTCCATCACCAGCTCCCGGAGTTCACTCAGACTCGCATCCATCGAGTCAGTGATGCTATCCAGTCATCTCATCCTTTGTCGTCCCCTTCTTCTCCTGCCCCCATTCCCTCCCAGCCTCAGAGTCTTTTCCAATGAGTCAACTCTTCGCATGAGGTGGCCAAAGTACTGGAGTTTCAGCTTTAGCATCATTCCTTCCAAAGAAATCCCAGGGCTGATCTCCTTCAGAATGGACTGATTGGATCTCCTTGCAGTCCAAGGGACTCTCAAGAGTCTTCTCCAACACCACAGTTCAAAAGCATCAATTCTTCGGCGCTCAGCCTTCTTCACAGTCCAACTCTCACATCCATACATGACCACAGGAAAAACCATAGCCTTGACTAGATGGACCTTAGTCGGCAAAGTAATGTCTCTGCTTTTGAATATACTATCTAGGTTGCTCATAACTTTTCTTCCAAGGAGTAAGCATCTTTTAGGAAATGCTTAATACATGCAGTGGGTATGGAGGAGCATTTCAAGTGAGTGTGTGTTGGGGAAATCACCCACTGCATTGCCACTTACCCTTAATTGCCTCTAGTATTTCCCAGATAGAGTTTGCCTGCAGACTTACAATCTGTAGCCACCATTTTAACTATTCTGAATCAGGGTTTCCATCACATACCTGGAGAGTTTTTCCAATTTCATCTTGGAGGTTCTGATTTGAAAGTATGTGTATTTTGTAAAAATTTTCTGTGGACTTTAAAAACTTATCCTGATTTACTAGTCTACCAGATCCTGGGCTGGAAGGAATTATAAATTTCTCTGACTTCCAAACTCAGAAAAAGAGACTAAAAACATGGGACCAAAGCAGGATTAGAGTAGAGTTAATACAAGGGGAAGGTAGGAGGGGAAGGGCCATGGCTCTGGGAGTCCCAGAGTTCCCATGACAGGGAGACGCCATCCCAGACCCACAGGTGATGGTTGGTCAGGTTTATTCCAGTCAAGGGGTGAAGCCTTGAGACTAACTCAACTCATAAATATCCAAATAGAAATGCTAACAATAATGATGTAACTTCTAGTTCAGTGATCTGGGGATCCCAGGATACTTCTGTAGTTAAAGTGTGATGAACTTATGTTGCTCTGTGATGACCTAGAGGGGTGGGATGGGGCGGGTGGTGGGAGGGAGGCTCAAGAAGGAGGGGATATATGCATACATATAGCTGATTCCCTTTGTCGTACAGTAGAAACTAACACAACATTGTAAAGCAGTTATACTCCGATTAAAATGTGTGATGAATTTAGATAGCCATTTTTTTTGTATCTTATGATTGCTGTGTTGTTCTTATCTTGTACTATAGGCAAACAGTTTCTACGTGAATGACATACAAAATGATTTTCTACCCTAGAGCTTTATTCATTTGCATTTAGGAAAACTTGGCTGGGGCAAAGATGATTGGCTCCCCGCCCTATCTGTGAGTCCCTGGGCTGACTCTTGATTAGTCAGTATCAAGTACCTGCTCTGTGTTTTGGAGTGACTCTGGCTCCTTGTGCCAGTCAGCTCTGGATGATGAGTTTACCTCTGGCTTCAAAGTTTCATTCATAGGCAGCCAGGGAACCTGGTTGAGAGAGAGTGGATGTGTATGTTACAGTAATAAAAAGTATATGTAAACAGTGTGAGAAGGGACAACAGAGGATGAAATGGTTGAATAGCATCATCGACTCAATGGACACGAGTTTGAGCAGACTCCGGGAGATGGTGAAGGACAGGGAATCCTGGTGTGCTGCAGTCCATGGGGTCTCAAAGAGTCGAACATGACTGAGCGACTGAACAACAAAAAACAGTGTGATGTCAGAAGATTTTGGGGGTTGCTATGAGGGGTAGGTAAATTTGATAACCTTTGGTGTATTTGGTTGACTCAAGTTTGGAGGGATCTATGTTGTTCTATCTGTTCTTGTTAAGCTCCTGCAGAATGTCTTTTTTTTAAAACTCCATAGAACCTTGAGTTCATTTCAGTTGCTCAGTCATGTCCGACTCTTTGCGACTCCATGGACTGCAGCATGCCAGGCTTCCCTGTCCATCACCAACTCCCAGAGTTTACTCAAACTCATGTCCATTGTGTCAGTGATGCCATCCAACCGTCTCATCCTCTGTTGTCCCCTTCTCCTCCTGCCTGCAATCTTTCTTAGCATCAGGGTCTTTTCCAGTGAGTTGGTTCTTCACATCAGATGGCATTGGAGTTTCAGCTTCAACATCAGTCCTTCCAATGAATATTCAGGACTGATTTCTTTTAGGGTGGACTGGTTGGATCTCCACAGAACTTTAGCAGCATTTTTTTTTTTTTTCTTTCCAGTGCTGAGTGGCATGCAGAATCTTAGTTCCCTGACCAGGGATGGAATGCGTGCCCTCTGCACTGGGAACACAGAGTCTTAACCACAAGACCACCAGAGAAGTCCCTTTAGCAATTTTTACATAAAAATGTCCATTTCCTTATGTTCTTGATTTACAAAGTAAATTTACCTGAGTAAGTGTCTTTAAAGATAATTTCAGTTTTTATTTAGTTTTAAAGCTTTGCGCCACCCACCATTCCAAGTGCTGGGAATGTTAATGGTGAGAAAAGCAACCTGGCTCTTGCTCTCAGGAGCTTACAGTTTTCTAGGGTAAGATAGATATTAACTGAAGGTTTTCAAGGGAAAAAAAGTCCAAATTGTCTAAGGTGGAGTATTTCATTTAAGACTAATTAGTGGCGATTTAAATTGCTTGGCATGATCAATTGTCTCAGCTAGTTCCTGACCCCTGGGTCTAGAAACAGCGCACTGGGAAAGTTATATCCTCTGTCTTTCCCCGTATGCAGGTACCCTGTTTTCTAAAGGCGCACTTCTCTCCAGGCTGCAACAGTGGAGAGCACTGGGTCTCAAGAGAGTTGATGCTCCGAAGGGAAATGTACTCAGGTGAGGGTTTAAAGAACAAACAGCCAGAAGAATGAACTAACATTTCTGATTTTTAAGATATGGTAAATTAGTGGCCTTTTATACAGGTATTCAAATTCCTTAAAACCTAGCTGGAGGCCTTGAGGTTTTCTGATGATGACCTGCATTATGTAGTTTTCCTTGGGTGAATAGTATAAATGTTTGTGGCTTGGGTATTTTATTTATTTATTTATTTTAAACAGTCTTCAGTTTTTTTAAAATAGGTTTATTTATTTTAATTGGAGGCTAATTACTTTACAATATTGTATTGGTTTTTGGTATAGAGCCCTGAAGTCAAGGGCTACTTAAAAGGGTCTGGAACCAGACTCCTGGCTTTGAACTCTGTTAATCAGCTCTAACACTGATTAACTCTGTGATCATGGGCCAATTACTTAACCTCTCTGTGCTTTAGTTCACTTACAAAAGTAAGATAATAGTGGTGCCTCTGTCATAGGGTTGTTATAAGGGTTAAAAATGTTATTTTATTGATTTTTTTAAAACGCACATTTTTTTCATGTTTTAGATTCCTTTGAAAATGGAATGTTCTTTGAAGTTGATGAAGGCTTACAATCTGTGTTGGCCAGGTGGCAGTGGTGATAAAGTCACTATATGTGCATTTGCAAATATAAAAAACTTAACAATTGGACAAGAAAAAGAAATAAAAAGGATCCAAATTGGAAGGGAAAAAGTAAAACTATCTCTCACTATTTGCAGATGACATGATACTTGTATAGAAAACCCTAAAGTTTCCACTCAAAAACTATTAGAACTGAATTCAATGGAGTTGCAGGATACAGGTTAATGTACAGAAATTGTTGCATTTCCAGATGCTAATAATGAACTATTAAAAAGTGAAAGTAAAAAAAAAAATCCTGTTTAAAATTGCATCAAAAGGAATTAAAATACCTAGGATTAAACTTAACCAAGGAGATGAAAGACCTATACTCAGAAAACTATAAAACTCTGAGGAAGGAATCTGATGGTGATAGAAAGAAATGGAAAGATATCCCATGCTCTTGGGTTGAAGAATTAATATTGTGAAAAAGCAATGCAAAGATGATCCTAATAATATACGAATATTGTTAAAAAGATATGCTAAACTCCTAATGAATAAATAAATACGTTGACGAATTTAGGACTTCAGCCTACAAAGCTGAGGTAACTTAATGAATGGGATATAAAAAAGGGATGTAGGTGCTGAATTATGGAGATAAGGGCAAGATACACAAATATTGGGAAAACTTCACATCATCTGTATCCATGACAAAGCTGTGGCCACGAGGAAGAATGTGGAAAAAACAGCTGTCATATATAAGACAGATCATACACGTTTATCCCTTAGTTTGCTGCTCTCAGTCGTGGTAGTTTATTTAAATTCAGATGTTGTTAGTTGGTGGTGCAAAGCATTACCATTCTGGAAAATATGTATGAACCAGTACAACTTTTGAATAATAATGGCATTATTTCCCCATAAGCTACTCACAAAAGAACTAATTTGTGTTTGAGAAACTAGCTTTGGAGCTAATTTGGAGCAGAACAGACTGAACTTTTGGAGCAGAACAGACTGAACTTTTGATTTTTACCTAGTAACCTTGCCAAGTTGGTACTCTTCACATTTTACAGGTAAGAAAATGAACTGAGGATCAGAAACTCGCTTTGGGTCACATGGTTGGTAAGTGATGATGACGGTAGAAATCAAACCCAGGTCTTAACTCCAGAGCCCATGCTTTTTGCATTTATATCATAAAGCCCACATCAACCAGACTTCCCTTATGCCTCAACAGCATCTTCTCCATCCCAGAATAATTATGTCTTTTGCTGGATGAACTCTTAGCCATGTCTCCTTAGAATGTGGCCCATGAGCAGTAACAAAGAGAGTTGAGCTTTCCTTTAAGTATTTTCTGAAGTTGTTTGGTAAGTTTGACTCTCAAATTTCTGCCTTTGATTAGGAATTGAATCTCCTAACGTTGTAAGGTCAGTTTGTCTCTGGACAAAAATGTGCCACTAGATTTACTATAATTCAGAGTTATATTTGCAGTTTGTATCGTGAAGAGCTTTCCAAACTTGACTGCACTTTAAAAAAGATACAGTCACCAGATGGCAGCAAAATGCCTTCAGCATATGATCTGAACTACGTAAAATATCGATTGTTTATTGCTGTAAATATTCCAGTTATTTAAAGAAATAAACTTATGGAAAAGTAGTATCCTCTGTGGGAGAAGGCAATGGCAACCCACTCCAGTACTCTTGCCTGGAAAATTCCATGGACAGAGGAGCCTGGGAGGCTGCAGTCCATGGGGTCGCTAAGAGTCAGACACGACTGAGCGACTTCACTTTCACTTTTCACTTTCCTGCATTGGAGAAGGAAATGACAACCCACTCCAGTGTTCTTGCCTGGAGAATCCCAGGGACGGGGGAACCTGGTGGGCTGCCATCTATGGGGTCGCACAGAGTCGGACACGATTGAAGTGACTTAGCAGCAGCAGCAGCAGCAGCAGCAGCAGTATCCTCTGTTAATCAAATCTGAACAACTTTATTGTATACTAGGTATATAAGTATGTTATTTTCAGAGCAAGCTTTCAAATAAATGACTGAATTCTCATAATGATTTATTTATCAAGGGCATACTATATGACAAGCATTTTGCTAAATACTGTATTTACATTTATTTTATGATTACAATATCATAATCTCTGTTTTGTTAGTGTAGATTCTGAGGCTCAGATTTTGTATGTTGTTTTTGTATTGAGTTGGGCTTCCCTGGTAGTTCAGAGGGTAAAGAATATGGCTGCAATGCTGGAGACCTGGATTCGATCAGGAAGATCCCCCGAAACAGGGAATGGCTACCCACTCCGGTATAGAGGAAGAGGAAGCTGGTATACTATAGTCTGTGGGGTCACAAAGAGTCAGACACGACTGAGCGACTAACACTTTTACTTTCTTTTGTGTTGGGTCATCTCACTAAGCAGTGTTTCCATGCTTGTCCTAAATTTTAAAAAAATTCCAATAGTTTTCCCAGTTCATTGTCCTGTCTCAGATTTTCTGACTATTTATATTACCTGCAAATAAAAGCCAGTTTTGCCTCTTATTTTCTAATATTTATACCTTTTGTTTCTTATTCCTGACTTATTGCATTGGCTAACAGATCCAGAAAAATGCAGAATAACAGCAGTGATAGTAGATACAGGCATACCTTGTTTTATTGTGCTTTGTTTTATTGTGATTCACAGGTGTTGCTTTTTTTTTTTTTACAGACTGAAGGTTTATGGCAACTCTGGGTTGAGCAAGTCTATTGATGCCAGTTCCACAACAGTATTACTATTATTATTTGGCTGTGTACCGTGTGGCTTGTGGGGTATTAGTTCTCCACCCGGGATTGAACCCTGGCAGTTCAACCTTGGGAGTAAAAGCACAGAATCCTAACCATTGGATGACCAGGGAATTCCCCCAATAGCATTATTTTTTAATTAGGTACATTTTTTTTAGACATTATGTGACATTGCAAACTTAATAGACCACAGTATAGTGTAAACAGCTTTCATATGCATTAGGAAACCAAAAAATTCAGGTAGACTTGCTTTATAGTGATAATCACTTTACTGTGACAATTGTTTTACTGTTGTGATCTGAAACCAAATTTTCAATGTCTCTGAAGTATTCCTATATCTTCAAGAATGATATTTTTCTGTAGTTTTACGGGTTTGTATCGGACTTACTTATATTTCTAGACCGCTTAGTGTTTTTATGTTTAGTTTTGTTTTTTTTGGCCACATACCTTGTGGGATCTTAGCTCCCCAATCAAGGATCAAAACTGCACCCCCTGTGGTGGAAGCACAGAGTCTTAACCACTGAACCTTCAGGAAATTCCCAAAGTGGTTTAGTATTTTTAAAAGAAATGAAAGTTGGGTTTTATGAAAGGACTTTTGACAGAGATTAAGGTTAGGTTTTTCTCTTTACCTAAATTCAGACCATCACCACTAATAAGTGGTGATGATGATAATATTAATAATTAGCATTTATTATGCATTTGGTATATACCAATTCATACTGTTCATACTATTCAGCAATAAGTCCAGAAAGAATGAAGGGATGGAGCCAAAGTGAAAACAATACCCAGTTGTGCATGTGACTGGTGATAGAAGCAAGATCTGATGCTGTAAAGAGCAATACTGCATAGGAACCTGGAATGTCAGGTCCATGAATCAAGGCAAATTGGAAGTGGTCAAACAAGAGATGACAAGGGTGAACGTCGACATTCTAGGAATCAGCAAACTAAAATGGACTGGAATGGGTGAATTTAACTCAGATGACCATTATATCTACTACTGCGGGCAGGAATCCCTCAGAAGAAATGGAGTAGCCATCATGGTCAACAAAAGAGTCTGAACAGGGAGGCCTGGCGTGCTGCGATTCATGGGGTCGCAAAGAGTCGGATATGACTGAGCGACTGAACTGAACTGATATACCAGTTAGTGTTCTTATTTCTTTAGATTCAACTCAATACTACATCCCTATGAGTTAGCTCCTATTTTATTATTACCATCTTGTTTTACAGAAAAGGAAAATGAGACAGTGAAAGTTTTCAAATTTGCCACATTACTTAACTATTTCTTGGGTATGACATTATTCTTTTAGAACTCTACTGGCTTTCAATTTTTGCTCGTAGTTTGTTTAGGAATTTCTTCTCTATATTCATAAATTAAATTGGTCTACAGCTCTCTGTTTTTGCATGCTATCATCCATGTACCACAATGGAGAATAGACCTATTTGTTCACCAAAACTAAGGTCCATGTACAGCAATGAAGACCCAACACAGCCAAAATTTTTAAAAACCCTTCACATATACTAGCTGATTCCTCAGTTAACAAATTTATATTATCATCATTTTAAAATATTTTAGATTTGGAAAATGTTATTTGTCCAAGATTACACAGCTGATATCGGAGAAGGCGATGGCAACCCACTCCAGTACTCTTGCCTGGAAAATGCCTGGAGAATCCCAGGGACGGGGGAGCCTGGTGGGCTGCCGTCTATGCGGTCTCACAGAGTCGGACATGACTGAAGCGACTTAGCAGCAGCAGCAGCACACAGCTGATATGGACAGGTAAGGGTTTGAATCTAGACTATCTGACTTCCGAGCTTGTTCTACTATACTTTCTTCCCTCCGTCTCTCCTGTACAATAAAGTTTCTACAAGATGCTGTTGTTCAGCTGCTAAGTCGTGTCTGACCCTTTCCTACCCCACGGACTGCAGCATGCCAGGCCTCCCTGTCCCTCACTGTCTCCTGGAGTTTGCCCAAGTTCATGTCCACTGAATCGAAGATGCTATTCAACCATTCCTACAAGACAGACTACCTCTTTTCCTGATTTCTCCCTTGCATGGCTCCTATGCTTCAGCCTTGTCCGTGCACTATCTATGTGTTATAGTTCTCTCAGTTTTAATGCTGTGAAACCTTTGGTAGAGGTTAGAGGTTAGAAACATTATGTTGTTGATATCTTTTGACCCAGGAGTTTCATTTCATAGATTAAACTTTAAAAACCAAATTACACAAATGGGAAAAAATCTCTATATGAAGAGGAATGTATTGTGTCATTGTCTCTTAAGGAAAAATTAGAAAATCTTATGTGTCCATTGATAGGTCATTATTTAAAATAAAATATAATCCTTCCAAAGATAGTTCCTATCATCTGTTAAGCTATTATTATGCATTAGGTATTCTGAAATTTCTTTTTAGGCATTGTGTTGTGTGTGTTAGTCGCTCAATCATGTCCAACTCTTTGCAACCCCATGGACTGTAGCTCACCAGGTTCCTGTCCATGGAATTCTCCAGGAAATAGTATTGGAGTGAGTAGCCTTTCCCTTCTCCAGGGGATTTTCTCCACCCAGGGATCAAACCCGGGCCTCCCACATTGCAGCCATATTCTTTACCATCTGAGCCAACAGGAAGACCCATTATTATGCATTAGGTATTCTGAAATTTCTTTTTGGGCATTATTTCATTTAATTTTCACATTTGTGTTGGATGTTATAAATGTCCCTTTCACACATAAAGGAAATAGGACTGAGAGATATTCAATAATTTGTCTAAGGTCCTACTGCCAGTGGATGGTAAAGTTGGAATTTGAATTCTTGACAATCTGATTCCAAAGGAGCTGCTCATAACCACTTCATTTTAATCTGTATAATAGAATACCAGTATACAAGTGAAAAATGAAGTAAAGCTACATTTTAGGCATGGAAAGATGCCCACTATACATTGGGGGTGGGAAAGTAGATTATCAAATAGCATATATAGAAGGAATCTATATTGGTACTGTCTGCATTTTTTCAATAATAAGCAGATGTAATTTTTGGGCTTCCCTTGTGGATCAGCCGGTAAAGAATCTGTCTGCAAAGCAGGAGACTTGAGTTTGATCTCTGGATTGGGAGGATCCCCTGGAGAAGGGAAAGGCTACCCATTCTAGTATTCTGGCCTGGAGAATTCATTCTGGCCTGGAGAATTCATGGACTATACAATCCATGGGGTCTGTTATATGTTATTTGTATCATCAGAAAAAATTCCACTATGCTTTTGAAAAAAGATTTGATTGATGGTGCATTCTTGCCTTCAGCGCAGGATTATCAGAGAGAAGACTTTGAAACTGAATGTGAAATACCATCTCTGGAACATCAACAGGGAACGACTACCCCTGAAGAGGACAACATAAGGCCATTTGCAAGTCGTGGGTGGTCCTGTGTGGAACTGTGTATATATGTTTTAAGTGTGGAAGGAATTTTACTCAGGGCTCACACCTTATGAAGCATCAGTTGATCCACCCAGTAGAGAAATATTATTGCCCAGGCTGTGGGAAATATTTCAGTAACAGCTCAAATTTTACTAGACACGAATGGAATCTCTGAAGCTCCAGCTCCAGCTTCCTCTGGCACCAGCTGATGCACATGTGTGTCATGAGTGAGGCCCCATGAGTGCCCATGAGTGCCCAGAGTGTGGTCAGAGGTTTAGTCATAATAGCTCCTAAACTGCAGTGCATCAGAGAACCCACACAGCTGAAAAACCATAGCATTGCTCCCAGGGTGGGGGTCTTCCTTGGCTCAGTTTGTAAAGAATCTGCCTGCAACACAGGAGACTGCCTGCAATGCAGGAGACCTGGGTTCCATCCCTGGTTCAAGAAGATCCTCAGGAGAAGGGAATAGCAACCCACTCCACTATTCTTGCCTGGGAAATCCCATGGACAGAGGAACCTGGCAGGCTATAGTCCATGAGGTCGCAAGAGCTGGACATGACTGAGTGACTAACACACACACACACACACACACACACACACACACAC
>SJYT01073412.1:81141-94639 GCA_006410635.1 Cephalophus harveyi | reverse complement strand
GTGACTGCAGCCATGAAATTAGAAGACACTTACTCCTTGGAAGAAAAGTTATGTCCAACATAGATAGTATTTTCAAAAGCAGAGAAATTACTTGGCCAACCAAGGTCCGTCTAGCCAAGGCTACGGTTTTTCCTGTGGTCATGTATGGATGTGAGAGTTGGACTGTGAAAAAGGCTGAGCGCCGACGAATTGATGCTTTTGAACTGTGTTGTTGGAGTCCCTTGGACTGCAAGGAGATCCAACCAGTCCATTCTGAAGGAGATCAACCCTGGGATTTCTTTGGAAGGAATGATGCTAAAGCTGAAACTCCAGTACTTTGGCCACCTCATGCGAAGAGTTGACTCACTGAAAAACTCTGATGCTGGGAGGGATTGGGGGCAGGAGGAGAAGGGGATGACCAAGGATGAGATGGCTGGATGGCATCACGGACTCAATGGACGTGAGTCTGAGTGAACTCCGACAGATGGTGATGGACAGGGAGGCCTGGTGTGCTGCGATTCATGGGGTCGCAAAGAGTCAGACACGACTGAGTGGCTGAACTGAACTGTCCATTTCTTCCAAGTTGTCCATATTATTGCCATATAGTTGCTGATAGTAGTCTCTTATGATCCTTTGTATTGCTGTGTTGTCTGTTGTGTTCTCACCCTTTTCTTTTCTAATTTTATTGATTTGATTTCTCTCCCTTTGTTTCTTGATGAGTCTGGCTAATGGTTTGTCAATTTTATTTATCTTCTCAAACAACCAGCTTTTGGCTTTGTTGATTTTTGCTATGGTCTCTTTTGTTTCTTTTGCATTTATTTTTGTTCTAAGTTTTAAGATTTCTTTCCTTCTACTAACCCTGGGATTCTTCATTTCTTCTTTTCTAGTTACTTTAGGTGTAGAGTTAGATTATTTAACTTTTTTCTTGTTTCTTGAGGTATGTCTGTATTGCTATCAACTTTCCCCTTAGCACTGTTTTTACAGTGCCCTATGGGTTTTGGGTTGTTGTGTCTTCATTTTCATTTGTTTCTATGCATATTTTGATTTCTTTTTTCTGATTTCTTCTGTGATTTGTTGGTTATTCAGCAGCATGTTGTTCAGCCTCCATATGTTGGAATTTTTAATAGCTTTTCTCCTGTAATTGGGATCTAATCTTACTGCATTGTGGACAGAAAAGATGCTTGGAATTATTTCAATTTTTTTGAATTTACCAAGGCTAGATTTATGGCCCAGGATGTGATCTATCCTGGAGAAGGTTCTGTGTGCACTTGAGAAAAAGGTGAAATTCATTGTTTTGGGGTAAAATGTCCTATAGATATCAATTAGGTCTAACTGGTCTATTGTATCATTTAAAGTTTGTGTTTCCTTGTTAATTTTCTGTTTAGTTGATCTATCCATAGGTGTGAGTGGGGTATTGAAGTCTCCCACTATTATTGTGTTATTGTTAATATCCTCTTTCATATTATTAGCATTTATCTTACATATTGTGGTGCTCCTATATTGGGTGCATATGTATTTATAATTGTTATATCTTCTTCTGGACTGATCCTTTGATCATTATGTAGTGTCTTTCTTTGTCTCTTTTCATAGCCTTTGTTTTAAAGTCTGTTTCATCTGATGTGAGTATTGCTACTCCTGCTTTCTTTTGGTCTCTATTTGTGTGGAATATCTTTTTCCCTCCCTTCACGTTCAGTTTGTATGTGTCCCTTGTTTCGAGGTGGGTCTCTTGTAGACAACATATATAGGGGTCTTGCTTTTATATCCATTCAGCCAGTTTTTGTCTTTTGGTTGGGGCACTCAACTCATTTACATTTAAGGTAATAATTGATAAGTATGATCCCGTTGTCATTTACTTTATTGTTTTGGGTTCGAGTTTATACAGCCTTTATGTGTTTCCTGTCTAGAGAAGATCCTTTAGCATTTGTAGGAGAGCTGGTTTGGTGGTGCTGAATTCTCTCAGCTTTTGCTTGTCTGTAAAGCATTTAATTTCTCCTTCATATCTGAATAAAGTATATTGCTGGGTATATTTTAATGAGATCTGGGCTCTAGGTTATTTTCTTTCATCCCTTCAGTATGTCCTGCCATGTCCTGAAGAGTTTCTATTGAAAGATCAGCTGTTATCCTTATGGGAATCCCCTTGTGTGTTAGTTGTTGTTTTTCCCTTGTTGCTTTTAATATTTGTTCTTTGTGTTTGAGCTATATTAATTTGATTAATATGTGTCTTGGGGTGTTTCACCTTGGGTTTATCCTGTTTGGGACTCTCTGGTTTTCTTGGAATTGAGTGATTATTTCCTTCCCCATTTTAGGGAAATTTTCAACTATTATCTCCTCAAGTATTTTCTCATGGTCTTTCTTTTTGTCTTCTTCTGGGACTCCTATAATTTGAATGTTGGGGTGTTTCACATTGTCCCAGAGGTCTCTGAGATTATCCTCATTTATTTTAATTCATTTTTATTTTTTACTCCCTGTTTCATTTATTTCTACCATTCTATCTTCTACCTCACTTATCCTATCTTCTGCCTCCATTATTCTACTGTTGGTTCCCTCCAGAGTGTTTCTGATCTCATTTATTGCATTATTTATTATATACTGACTGTTTTATTTCTTCTATTTCCTTGTTAAACCTTTCTTGCATCTTCTCCATCCTTGTCTCCAGGATATTTATATGTAACTCCATTTTGTTTTCAAGATCTTGGATCATTTTCACTACCATTATTTGGAATTCTTTATCAGGTAGATTCCATATCTCTTCCTCTTTTGTTTGGTTTGGTGGGCATTTATCCTGTTCCTTTACCTGCTGGGTATTTCTCTGCCTTTTCATGTTGTTTATCAGCATTTCTTTTATTTCTTTTTGTTCTCTGATTGCCATGGCTAGGAGTATCAAAACTCTCTTGAATAGTAGTGGTGAGAGTGGGCACCCTTTCTTGTTCCTGATTTTAGAGGATAGTCTTTCAATTTTTCACCATTGAGGGTAATGTTTACTGTGTGTTTGACGTATATGGCTTTTATTATTCTGAGGAACGTTCTTTTTATGCCTGCTTTCTGGAGAGTTTTTTAAATCATAAATGAGTGTTGAATTTTGTCAAAGTCTTTCTCTGCATCTGTTCAGATAATCATATGGTTTTTAATCATTCATTTTGTAAATATGATGTATCACATTGATTGATTTGCAAATATTGAAGAATCCTTGCATCCCTGGAATAAAGCCTACTTGGCCATGATGTATGATCTTTTTAAAATGCTGCTGGATTCTGTTTCCTAGAATTTTGTCAAAGATTTTTGCATCTATGTTCATCAGTGATATTGGCCTGTAGTTTTGTTTTTTTGTGGCATCTTTGTCTGGTTTTGGTATTAGGGTGCTGGTGACCTCATAGAATGAACTTGGGAGTTTGCCTTCCTCTGCAATTTTCTGGCAGAGTTTAAGGTTTGTGTTCAGTCTTCTCTAAAATTTGGGTAGAATTCACCTGTGAAGCCATCTGGTCCTGGGCTTTTGGTTGTTGGAAGATTTTTGATTACAGTTTCAATGTCCATGCTTTGTTGGGTCTGTTAAGATTTTCTATTTCTTCCTGGTTCAGTTTTGGAAGGTTATACTTTTCTACTAATTTGTCCATTTCTTCCAAGTTGTCCATTTTATTGGCATATATTTGTTCATATTAGTCTCTTATGATCCTTTGTATTTCTGTGTTGTCTGTCTGTTGTGATTTCTCCATTTAATTTCTAATTGTATTGATTTGATTCTTCTCCCTTTTTATCTTGTTGACTGTGCCTAATGGTTTGTCTATTTTATGTATCTTCTCAAAGAATCAGTTTTTAGTTTTGTTGATTTTTGCTATAGCCTCCTTCATTTCTTTTTCAGTTATTTCTGCTCTGATTTTCATGATTTATTTCCTTCTATTAACTTTGGGGTTTTTCTGTTCTTCTTTTACTAGCTGCTTTAAGTGTAAAAGTTCAGTTGTTTATTTGATGTTTCTGTTGTTTCTTGAGGTAGGTCTGTATTGCTAAGAAGCTCCCTCTTAGCACTGCTTTTACTGAATCACATAGGTTTTGGGTTGTCGTGTTACATTATTATTTGTTTCTATGCATATTTTGATTTCCTCCATGATTTGTTAGTTATTAAGAACATGTTGTTTAGCCTCCATATGTTTGTGTATTTTATATTTTTCCTATTGTTGATATGATCTTACCATTCTGTGATCAGAAAAGATCCTTGAAATGATTTCATTTTTTTACAATTTATCAAGAGTAAATTCATGGCCCAGGACATAATCTATCCTGGAGAATGTTCTGTGTGCACTTGAGAAAAAGGAAGAATCCATTGCTTTTGGGTGAAATGCCCTGTATATATCAATTAGATCTAACTGGTTCATTGTATGATTTAAAGGTCTGTTTCCATGCTAATTTTCTGTTTTGTTGATCTATCCACAGGTGTGAGTGGGGTATTGAAGTCCCCCACTATTGGTGTGTTACTGCTAGTATCACCTCTCATACATGTTAGCATTTCCCTTACATATTGTGGTGATCCTATGTTGGCTGCATATATACTTAAAATCGTTATACCTTCTGGGATTGATGCCTTGATCATTATGTAGTGTCCTTCTTTGTCACTTCTACATAGAAAACACTAACAATAATACCAGAAAATTACTACAGCTAATTAAAGAATGTAGTCAAGTTGCAGGATATAAAATTAATACACAAAAAAACCTTGCATTCCTATACACTAACAATAAAAAACAGAAAGAGAAATTAAGGAAACAATCCCACTCACCATGGCAATGAAAAGAATAAAATACTTAGGAATAAATTTAAAGAAACAAAAGACCTATATATAGAAAACTATGAAACACTGATGAAAGAAATCAAAGATGACACAAACAGATGAAGAAATACACCATGTTCATGGATTGGAAGAGTCAACATAGTGAAAATGAGTATACTACCCAAAGCAATCTAAAGATTCAATGCAATCCCTATCAAGCTACCAGTGGTATTTTTCACAGAACTGGAACAAATAATTTCACAATTTGTATGGAAATACAAAAAAACTCAAGTAGCCAAAGAAATCTTGAGAAAGAAGAATGGAACTGGAAGAATCAACCTGCCTGACTTCAGACTATACTACAAAGCTACAGTTATCAAGACAGTATGGTACTTGAACAAAGACAGAAATATAGATCAATGGAACAAAATAGAAAGCCCAGAGATAATTCCATGCACTTACAGACACCTTATCTTTGACAAAGGAAGCAAGAATATACAATGGATTAAAGGCAATCTCTTTAACAAGTGGTGCAGGAAAAACTGGTCAACCCTGTGTAAAAGAATGCAACTAGAACACTTTCTAACACCATACACAAAGATAAACTCAAAATGGATTAAAGATCTAAATGTAAGGCCAAAAACTATAAAATTCATAGAAGAAAACACAGGCAGAACACTCTGACATAAATCACAGCAAGATCCTTCATGACCCACCTCCCAGAGTAATGGAAACAAAAAATAAATAAATAAACAAATAGGACCTAACTAAATTTAAAAGCTTTTGGGCAATGAAGGAAACTATAAGCAAGGTGAAAAAGAAGCCTTCAGAATGGGAGAAAATAATAGAAAATGTAAAAACTGACGAAGAATTAATTTCCAAAATATACAAGCAGTCCATGCAGCTCAATACCAGAAAAATGCACAATACAATCAAAAAGTGGAGAAAAGAACTAAACAGACATTTCTCCAAGGAAGACATACAGATGGCAATGTAGGAGACCTGGGTTCGATTACTGGGTTGGGAAGATCCCCAGAGAAGGGAAAGGTTACCCACTCCAGTATTCTGACCTGGAAAATTCCATGGATTGCATAGTCCATTGGGTCACAGAGAGGGACATGACTGAGTAACTTCCACATATTCACATACATACATATGTGAATAGTCCATAGCACTTAGCTGGCCACTTTGTTTAATAAGTAACTCAACTGAATTCTGCTTAAAATGTACTCAGGAACACAATAAATACCAAGATATCTTGTTCATTCCATAACATAGTAAAGAGCACAGATTTATTTTAAAATTCAGAAATATGTAAATTAAGCATTAGAACCAAATGCCAGTTTCCTATTATCCAATCTAGATTTTAAGCTTTCCAAAGATAGAAGTGCCAAGGTAGGCTTAAAAACATCATCTCACCAAGATTAATAAAAAGGAGAAAAAAATATTGAGAGTCTGCAAGTGTACAGGAGAGTTTACACTGGTAAAACTTTACCCAGTGCTTTGTACATGCCTCACATACATAAGAGGAGCTCAGGAAATATTTTTTTGTTTAATGAATAAGTAAATACCACCTTTATGCATGTCAGTTTGGCAACTTACTGATATTTTTCATGCTTTCTCACCTACAATTCCATTTCTAGAGATTTATTCTAAGGAAACAGTTACATATGTACATAGAGATTCAGCTACAAAGTGTTTTGACAAAGCACTGATTACATTAGCAAAATAATTGGAAATACTAAATTTCCAGAATATATGAAAAAATATACATTTGATAACAAAGCTGGTGGAGGTGATGGAATTCCAGTTGAGCTGTTTCAAATCCTGAAAGATGATGCTGTGAAAGTGCTACACTTAATCTGCCAGCAAATTTGGAAAACTCAGCAGTGGCCACAGGACTGGAAAAGGTCAGTTTTCATTCCAATTCCAAAGAAAGGCAATGCCAAAGAATGCTCCAACTACCGCACAATTGCACTCATCTCACATGCTAGTAAAGTAGTGCTCAAAATCCTCCAAGCCAGGCTTCAGCAATACGTGAACCGTGAACTCCCTGATGTTCAAGCTGGCTTTAGAAAAGGCAGAGGAACCAGAGATCAAATTGCCAACATCTGCTGGATCATGGAAAAAGCAAGAGAGTTCCAGAAAAACATCTACTTCTGCTTTATTGACTATGCCAAAGCCTTTGACTGTGTGGATCACAATAAACTGTGGAAAATTCTGAAAGAGATGGGAATACCAGACCACCTAACCTGCCTAGGGATTGGGGTCAGGAGGAGAAGGAGACGGCCGAGGATGAGATGGCTGGATGGCATCACGGACTCGATGGACGTGAGTCTGAGTGAACTCCGAGAGATGGTGATGAACAGGGAGGTCTCAATCGCGTGCTGCGATTCATGGGGTCGCAAAGAGTTGGACACGACTGAGCGACTGAACTGAACTGAATTCATACAACAGAATATTTATGCCACTATTAAGAATTCTGTCCAATGCCATCCAACAGTCAGTGACAGGGTCAAGATTCAGATTTAGGCCTGTTTGCCTCCAATATATATTTCTAAGCATGCAGATATATCTTAAGGGTAACTTGAGGCTAGAAAAGATGAAACGTACCATGGTGAAGAGAATAAGTTACTACAATGAGACATTAAAAGGCTGGTATGATAGACTAGATTAATGAGATGTAAGTTAAAAAGACATAAATGTACCTGTAACTAAGTCTAAAATGTACATATGCATAAGTACAAAGTTGGAAATTACTAGTAAGCTATGTACTAGTAGCCCATATAAAAATGTTTAATGAATTTTAGAGAACTCCACATTCACTATGTCATGGTCAAAAGCTGATTTTAAGCAAGGTTGATTGTGATGACCTGAAACAAAAATAAATATAAAAACAAATGTGATCTTAGACTGAAACACCAGGGAAGCCTGCTGCTGCTGCTGCTAAGTCGCTTCAGTCATGTCAGACTCTGTGCGACCCCATAGACGGCAGCCCACCAGGCTTCCCCATCCCTGGGATTCTCCAGGCAAGAACACTGGAGTGGGTTGCCATTTCCTTCTCCAGTGCCTGAAAGTGAAAGGTGAAAGTGAAGTCGCTCAGTCGTGTCCAACTCTTAGTGACCCCATGGACTGTAGCCTACCAGGCTCCTCTGTCCATGGGTTTTTTCCATGCAAGAGTACTGGAGTGGGGTGCCATTGCCTTCTCTGCCAGGGAAGCCTAGTCAGCATTAAAACAGAAATAAATTATCTTGAACAAGAGAAGTCAGAGTCTGACTCTATCTTGCAGTATTCAAAATACTTACACCAGAAGAAAACACTAGCCATCCTGAACAAGTTTGGCAAAGAAAGATCATGAAAGTGAAGGAATTCAAAGCTTTGACCCAGGAGTAATTGTTAAATTACTAATATGTTTACTCAGGAAGCAAACCTAAATAAAGTGAATGGACATCTGAAGAGTTGTTTTGCGGAAGAGAGATGAAAATTGTTCTGGATAGCATCAATGCAAGAGATACAGGGCCAATAGGTAGAAGTTATGATTATGAGACAGGTTTGTGTTTGATTAAAGAAAGGACCTTAAATTGAATGAGAGCTGCCAAAAAATGGAATGGACTGCCTTTATCCAGTTTTATTCATGTTGAAGAAAACAGCCAGTTAGTGTGTCTATTGTAGAGGGGATTACAATACTATAGAGCAGGCGAATTAGAAAACATCTAAGATTGATTTCAAAACTGAGATCTTAATGAATTTCTTAAACTAAAACTTCCAAATATCATGTGCACCTGTATAAATTTTTTCCAGAAACAAAAATTAGACTGCTTGCAAGAATTAAAACTATACTACTCATCGATTATTCATTAAGAAAAATAAAAAAAATTATTTTTCATTGGAGTTAGTATTTTAGATGTTTGGGCTAAAAATAATACAATATTTACTTTGAGACATCTTGTTACTATTTCTCTCAGCTTGAAAAACATGCCTAACAAATACTTCAAAGACATTTTTGATGAATAGAGTTAACAAAGAAACAAACCTCACAGTTTTTACATCATATTTATGTCATACAAAATTCACAAACTTTTGTAGGCAAGTTACCTGCTCTGGTTTCACTAGCTGCTTTTTGGACTCCTCTTCTTTGGCTGTATGCACACTTATAGATGCATATATTAGACCTGCTGGCACGGTTGTCAGCTTTCCCATCTGAGAAAATATATCAAAATGTATTTTTAATTGAAAAGCTTACCCTATATTTCCTGATAAATTTGGGGGAGGCACATTTGAGGAACACTATGGGTTTCATTTAAATGTATTAAAAAGTCAAACATTCCAAACAATTCATACCTTTTTAGGATATAATTCCTAAAATTCTCCTCTCATGCTAGATGGTAGAGTATTATATTCACCAATTTGTTAACTACTTACTTTATATGGAATATAGCAATATAATAATTACCAGGAAGAAGTGAATATAAAATTTTATGGGTGAAATGAGATTCTGATATTCACTCAGTTCACAAATATTAACTGAGTAATTACTATATGCCAGACCCATTGGAAACAAAACAACAATTCTTGCTTTCATGGAGCTGACGTTCTAGTGGAGTAGAGACAGAAGATATACACAATACATAAATTACATGGTATATTACAATCGATAATACTAAGGAGAAAATAAAAAATAAGGGTGATCTGGAGTACTAGGTGATTCAGGTTGTATCTTGAAACAAAATTTATAATCACATTATTTATAAAAATAACTTCCTACCATTACAAATCTTATGCCCCTAACTAATACATTTCTTTTTAGCTATTATATTTAATGCTTGATCTAAAGCCAAAAGTGACCTTTGTTTTTGATATAACTTGATTTAAATTAAGAATGCAGGAAAATTACTGGCTCTAAGAACAAAGTGCTCCAGTGTTTATTCAGTATCAAAATAATTCCTAAAGATTATACATTCAACAAGGCCAAATGAAAAACTTTCCAGTGAACAACTATTTTAAGAGCTTTATTCTTTAGACTCAAAATGAGAACCTGATGAAATTGACAAAAGACATCCACAGGGAAGAGGTTTCTCCGGCTTACACATAAGAGGAATTTTTCAAGAACTGGAAGAAACACTAGCCAAAGGATTCCAAATGTTCTCGGATAACAGTGATAGTAACTGCATTTTATTTCTGACATATTTTTTCCCATAATTTCTGGGCAGAATAAGGGAAAGTACTGGTACTAGTAAAGCAATTTCCTGTTTAGGCATGACTCTGATTTAGATTGAGACGCCAAAAATATACAGTAAAATTAAGACTCAACATTAATTAAAAAAAAAAAATTGTGCTCAGTCTTTTTCTACCTTCAACCTTCCCTCTAGTACATGTGTCAGCATCATAGAACAATTTATCTAGTCCTTGCTTCCCGAAATACATCACTTTTGATTTCTTATGCATAGTTGGTATTTACTAATGAAATAACAAGTTTCTCACTCAATATATAATGTCAGGTATCAAAAAAATATATTAAAACTTATGCTGGCAAGAATGTTCTCCTATGTACCTGTAGAAAAACATTTTAACAAAGCTCTGAAGTGATTATTTAAAGCATGTCAATTCTTACAATATTTTAAAGCTATTTTTAAAATACCTGATTAGACCTTACTTCCTAGATAAAAGACAAATATTTTTGGATTGCTAATATCTGAAAAAATTTCAACAATCTATGTTCTCATAGTCACTTTACTTCACATAAGGGAAAAATAACATGTAGACTATAAAATAATTTCATAGGTATTACTTAATAATTATAATCCTGTTCTACAGAGTGTGGACTGATTAAACTAGTGGCCTAAACTTTTCCATATTTCAGCCCGGGAACTTGGGGCACAGTTTCCAGCCTGATATATTAACTTTTCCATATTTCAGTCTGGGAACTTGGGGAGTAAGCCACTAATTAGTCCACAGAAGAGAACATTCTTGCCAGCATCAGTTTTAATATATATATATATATTTAAAGTTAGGGCTTCCCTTACAGCACAGTTGGTGAAGAATCTGCCTGCAATGCAGGAGACCCTGGTTCAATTCCTGGCTTGCAAAGATCTGCTAGAGAAGGGATAGGCTACCCACTCCAGTATTCTTGGGCTTCCCTTGTGGCTCAGCTTGTAAAGAATCCACCTGCAATGCGGGAGACGTGGGTTTGATCCCTGGGTTGGAAAGATCTCCCGGAGAAGAGAAAGGCTACCCACTCTAGTATTCTGGTCTGGAGAATTCCATGGACTGTATAGTCCATGGAGTTGCAAAGAGTTGGACACGACTGAGTGACTTTCACTTTCACTAAAAAGTTAAAACAGTAGTATAACCTTGAAAAATGCCCAAGTGTTGATATCTTTGCTACATTTTCTACTCTGTCCATCCACCTTGACTTTCAGTGATAAAGCTATATGGCATAATGGCAAAAATATAAGCTCACAAGCTGCATAGACTTGGTTTTGAATGCAAGTTGTGGAGCTTACTGTCTACGTTTGGGCAAGTTACTTAAGCTCCTAAGAGTTATGCTGCCCAATATGGTAATTACTAGCTACACTGTTGTTCAGTTACTAAGTCATGTCCAACTCTTTGCAACTGCAACACTCCAGGCTTCCCCATCCTTTATCATCTCCCTGAGTTTGCTCAAACTCATGTTCATTGAGTCAATGATGCCATCCAATCATCTCATCCTCTTGGCCCCCTTCTCCTCTTGCCCTTAATCTTTCCCAACATCAGGGTCTTTTCCAATGAGTTGGCTCTTTGCATCAGGTGGCCAAACTATTGGGGCTTCAGCTTCAGCATCAGTCCTTCCCATGAATATTTAAGGTTGATTTCCTTTAAGACTGACAGGTTTAATCTCCTTGCAAGCCAAAATCAAGAGTTTAGTCCAAGCCCTGTTCTTAAACAACTATGCAATCTCTAGTTAAGTCACAGGCCTACGTGACTTATTGTGTGCAGATAATCTCTGAGGGCCTTAGAACTGTACTCTCCAATAAGGTAGCCAATATCCACGTTATTTAAAATTATGTCTCAATTAATGAAAATTTAAAAATTAAAATTAAAAATTAGTTCCTTCATACCCCTAGCCACATTTCAAGGTCTCAATAGATACATATGACTCTAGTGGCCATCAACTGGACAGCACAGACACAGAAATTCCTACCATAGGGGAAAGTTTTATTGGGTAGCACTAGCACTGCCTTACAGCTCCAACCTTTAGGATTTTCTTATAATTCTATCAAAAAAGAGATTAAGATTTTAATGAGATATATACACTTCTATGTTTATCACAGCATTATTCACAATGGCCAAGATACAGAAACAACCCAAAAGTCCATTGACAGATGAATGGATAAAAAAGATGTGGTATACATATATGTGCATGAGTGCCTGTGCACTAAATTGCTTTGATCATACAACCATAGGGTTACAAAGAGTAACCCTATGGACTGTAGCCCCTCAGGCCCCTCTGTCCATGAGATTCTCCAGGCAGGAATATTGGATTGGGTTGCCATGTTCTTCTCCAGGGAATCTTCCCAACCTAGATCCAAACCTGAGTCTCTTAAGTCTCCTTCATTGGCAGGTAGGTTCTTTACCACTACCACCACTTGAGAAGCCCATACACAATGGAATATTAATTAGCCATGATAAAGGAGGATATCATACTATTTTCAACGATATGGATAGACTTTGAACATATTATACTAAGCCATATAAGTCAGAGAAAGACAAGTATTGGAGAATGTCATTTACATGTGAAATCTAAAAAGTCAAACCTGTAAAAACCAGATAGTAAAATGATGGCTACTAAGGGATGTGGGGGAGGGGAATAAGACTGATAGGGTTTAAGGGTACAAACTTGTACATAGTAAATAAGCCATAGAGATCTAATGCACAATATAGACAATATTGTACTATAATTATATAATTTGATAAATATTATATAACAGCAGTCACATTCCAACCTATACATGTATAAAAGCAACATCCAATACACCTTAAACTTACACATTACATATTAAATTTATTCAATAAGAAATGATGATTTCTGATTTCAAATATACCAGTTTTAACTCTAAATCCATTTATTCAGGGCATATATATTAACCTGAAAACAGCAGAAAAAAGAACTGGATAATATTTATACCACTGCAGAAGAATATAATGGCATTACATTTTTAAGAAAGTAAAATATGAAAATGAGAAATTTTATCCTGTTATAGGAATGATAGTTTAAATCTATAAATCAGAAAACAGTCTCATAAAATCATGAAAACAAACCTATGAAACAGTTGACCCTAGAACAGTGGAGAGCTTAGGGGTGCTAACCCACCTTGCAGTCAAAAATTCATGTATAACTTTACAGTTGGCTTTCTATATCTGTGGCTCCACACCCACAGATTCAACCAAACTGGGATCATGTAGTACTGCAGTAAAAATTTAGTGAAAAGAATCTGCATATAAGTGGACCTGTGCAGTTCAAACTCATGCTGTTCACCGTATTCATTATACTTACATCTTTCCATTTTTTACACAAATAGTAGTCAAACAACTGTGCTAGATACTAGAAAAATAAACATAAAAAAATATGCCCCCACTTCCCAAGCCCCATTTCCAAGGGAATTTGGAATCACTTTTCTATCCTTGTCTCTGTTCACTACTCTCCCTCAGGAATTCTTTGACGTAGTTAAGCTCAACTGGTTGCTTATTTCCATGTCATAACCCCCAGGAATACCCTCTTTA
>SJYT01073412.1:61339-80887 GCA_006410635.1 Cephalophus harveyi | reverse complement strand
ATATATATATATATATATATATATAAAATATATAATTGTTTCTAATTAGAAATAGTCAACCAAATCCAGGAAGCACAGAGAGTCCCAGGCAGGAAAAACCCAAAGATGAACACACTGAGACACATAGTAATCAAACTGACAAAAATGAAAGACAAACATAAAATATTAAAATCAACAAAGGAAAAACAACAAATAACATACAAGGGAATTCCCATCAGGCTATCAGCTGATTTCTCAACAGAAAGTCTACAAGCCACAAGGGAATGGCGAAGTGATGAAAGGGAAGATATATTTAAAGTGATGAAAGGGAAGAACCTACAACCAAGAATACTCTACCCAGCAATACTCTCCTTCAGATTTGATGAAGAAAAATCAAAAACTTTCCAGACAAGCAAAAGTTAAGAGAATTCAGCACCACCAAACCAACTTTACAACAAATGCTAAAGGAACTTCTCTAGGTAGGAAATAAGAGAAGGAAAAGACTTACCTCTACAAAATAAACACAAAACAATTAAGAAAACAGTAATAGGATCATGTGCTGTATTGTGGTGGTCACTCAGTCATGTCCGACTCTTTGAGACTCCATGAACTGCATCCCATCAGGCTCCTCTGTTCATGGGACTCTCCGGGCAAGAATACTGGAGTTATTGCCATGCCCTCATCCAGGGGATCTTCCCAACACAGGGATCAAACCCAGGTCTCCCACATTGCAGGCAGATTCTTTACTATCTGAGCCAGGGAAGCCCAGTAGGATTATATGTATTTATAATTACTTTAAACGTAAATAAATTAAATGTACCAACCAAAAGACAGACTGGCTGAGCAGATGAAAACATGTACATGTATAAAAATATGTGCACTCCATGTACCACCTCACTCTGCTTGACCCCCCCCCCAAGTTGCATGTAATTATTTGTTAGGTTAATCATGTTCCTATTATAGCTTACATTTGTAATTATCTTTTTTTTTGGGGGGGGGTGGGGGGTTTGGCTATTGATCGTGAAGGGCTTCCCTGGTGGCTCAGAGGTTAAAGCATCTGCCTGCAATGCGGGTGACCTGGGTTTGATCCCTGTGTTGGGAAGGTCCCCTGGAGGAGGGCATGGCAACCCACTCCAGTGTTCTTGCCTGGAGAATCCCATAGGTGGAGGAGCTTGGTGGGCTATAGTCCACGGGGTCACAAAGAGTCAGACATGACTGAGCGACTTCACTTTCACTTTCATTGATAGTGAAAACCGATAAACATCTTTCACTATTATGATTATGTAACTATTCCTCACTTAAAACAAGTGTACCATGATTGGTCAACAGAAAAATAACAGAATTCTGTATCACAAGAACTACCATTTAATAGAAAAACCTGTAATCACTTTTTTAAAATCCAGATGCGTATCAGAATTATCTTGGAATTTTTTTGTAAAATTCAAATGCCCAGTTATTGCTTTCTTTTTTCCACCAGAGCTCCAGATATGATTCGAGTTAGCATCCGTGTTTAAAAACAATTGAACTATACGAAGACCTTTTATTTTTATCTAGTTAACTGGATCCTAACCTGCCTCCTGAACTGATGCTGGGAGGGATTGGGGGCAGGAGGAGAAGGGGACGACCGAGGATGAGATGGCTGGATGGCATCACTGACTCGATGGATGTGAGTCTGAGTGATCTCCGAGAGATGGTGATGAACAGGGAGGCCTGGCGTGCTGCGATTCATGGGGTCGCAAAGAGTCAGACACGACTGAGCGACTGAACTGAACTGAACTGATAAATGCATAGCATGTGCCTAGAGTTCATCAGATGACAATGAGTAGCCTTCTCTCTTCAGTGTATGCTGTTAATCATGGTCATGGTCATACATGAATGATAGAAACTCAGACTTCAGAGCTAAGAGACCAGAGATCATCTGTCATCCTCCCCCTCCTCTTTTTTTCATAAATGAGGAATCTGAGACTCAGAAAGGGGATAATGACTCAAAGAAGACCATAGAGCCAGCTAGTCGGTGGTAGAGATTGGCTTGGGAAACATGTTTTCTGATTTCCTGTCTAGAAGCCCATATGTATACTTATGAAAAGTTAAAGTGTTAGTTGCTCAGTTGTGTCCAACTCTTTGTGATCCCGTGGACTGTAGCCTGCCAGGCTCCTCTATCCATGGAACTCTCCAGGCAAGAATACTGGAGTGGGTGGCTGCCGGGGTCCGGCCCCGGTGGATCCAGGGAATTTGAAGGGGAGACAGAGTCGGCATCCTAGGAAAAAGCTATTTAATTAGAAATATAAAGAGAGATTAGAAAAAAATAGTGTAGTCGGAAAATTAGTGGAGAAAAAGAGGCTGAATAACTTGGTTTATGTGGAATACCAATAAAACCTCTAGATAGGAGGTTTGCACCACCTGTGTAGGCCACTGGCGACCGCTTGAATAGCGGAGGGTGCCCTGCCTTGGGCTCCCTTTTGCGTGGGTCTTAGAAGCCAGGGCAAAACTAGCAGGCTTGGCAAGCATCCATGCTCCAGATGGGAATTCAGCCAGAAGGGGAAAGAAAGAACGACACGGGGGAATCAGTCTTTCCAGAAACTGATGCGTTTTATTTTCAGATTTGCTTATATACTTTTTGTTACACATAGAGATAGAGTACAGAGTCATGCAGGGTCAGCAGACCTGACCCTTGTCAAAATCAGGTGGTTCATATAAATGTATACAAAGGTCTTAGGGGTTTTACATCATCTTATGGCCATGAGGCCTGCTGACATTTTATGGCCCTTCTGATAACGGTCAGTCAACCAGAAAACTTATTTTTTCCAGGGGTGATTTTTTTCTTAAACCAGGCGCCACCCTCCGAAGGTACCAGATAAATTTGCATTCCTATAGGGTGAGGGTGCAGGGGGTTATAATCAAGAAAGGAATTTACTTAGCCTAAGGTTTAACATGATTAATTTTAAAGGTTAATACTTACTTCTCTTCTATGCTAGTTATATTCATTAATTTGTATAAGGGCAAGGAATATGGAGACTTAGCAGCAAATATTGGCCCAACAAATGAAAACCTTTCACCAGTATAATTTCTAACCAACCCACTATACTAATAATTGCTAACTTCTCAAAAGAATCGGTATTTAGAAAGTTTAAAGCATGTCATGCTTCTCACGGTTGGGAGGCTGTAAACAAACACATGTGGCCGGACGAACCTGTTCAGGCAGGCTAGAGAACCTTCAGAGGAGTTTGTGAGTTAAAACACTCTTGTCACGCCCAGGAATTTTTATTGACTGGAGCTGCAAGTTAACTCCTTCTCCGAGAGAGGTGCTGGGGGACAGCCCCCCGTAAAGTCAGAGGTGTAGGTGAGAGCATGAAACAGTAAAGTAGGCAGGCTCTGGTTTTCGGGGTAGATGCTCGAGAACAGGGGGTCTCCTGAGGCTTGATCCCGCCTTTGCGTATGCCGAGTCTCCTTCCTCATGACCTTTGTCACGGGTGGAGTTCCTCACGCTGGCTCCCGGCAGGTGGCCACTCCCTTCTCCAGGGGATCTTCCCAACCCAGGGATAGAACCTGGGTTTCCTGCATTGCAGGCAGATTCTTTACCCTCTGAGCCACCAGGGAAGCCTCAGTATTAATGACAGTATCATTCAGTTTAGTTCAGTCACTCAGTCCTGTCCGACTCTTCGTGACCCCATGAACCGCAGCACGCCAGGCCTCCCTGTCCATCACCAACTCCTGGAGTCCACCCAAACCTATGTCCATTGAGTCAGTAATGCCATCCAACCATCTCATCCTCTCTCCTCCCCTTCTCCTCCTGCCCTCAATCTTTCCCAGCATCAGGGTCTTTTCAGATGAGTCAGCTCTTCGCATCAGATGGCCAAAGTATTGGAGCTTCAGCTTCAACATCAGCCCTTCCAGTGAACACCCAGGACTGATCTCCTTTAGGATGGACTGATTGGATCTCCTTGCAGTCCAAGGGACTCTCAAGAGTCTTCTCCAACACCACAGTTCACCATCAATTCTTCGGCGCTCAGCTTTCTTTATAGTCCAGCTCTCACATCCATACATGACCGCTGGAAAAACCATAGCCTTGACTAGAAGGACCTTTGTTGACAAAGTAATGTCTCTGCTTTTGAATATGCTGTCTAGATTGGTCATAACTTTCTTTCCAAGGAGTAAGAGTCTTTTAATATCATGGCTGCAGTCACCATCTGCAGTGATTTTGGAGCCCCCCAAAAATAAAGTNTCTACACTTGCAGTGAGCCTGTCTCTTATACACATCTTTATCATTAAAAATATTCATCTTTTTTCATTTAAAAGTAAATAAATTAATTTTTTTAAAAACAGCTAGAGTGTATTAAAACTAGCAAAGTTGAATAACGAGATACTGAATGATGAAGAATAGGTTAAACTCTCTCTGGTTTAAGATGAATGGGAAGTACATGCTACACTTCAGTTCTAATCTTCATCAAAATTAAAATTCCAGTACTTAAAACATCCAATCTTAATTAGCCAGAACAAATAACTGCATCCTCAGTGTGGCTTGGATAGATTTTTTTTTCAACTGTAGCATTAACTTGTAGAACATTATGTTAAAGCATTTCAAGCACCAAGTGCTTTAATTATGATGTAATAAATAACTAAATTTTTTCAAATTTATTTCACCTTGGAGTGCGAAATGAAGCAGAGCAAAGGCTAATAGAGTTTTGCCAAGAGAACGCACTAGTCATAGCAAACACTCTCTTCCAACAACACAAGACAGGAATCTACACATGGACATCACCAGATGGTCAACACCAAAATCAGATTGATTTTATTCTTTGCAGCCAAAGATGGAGAAGCTCTATACAGTCAGCAAAAAACCAGACCGGGAGCTGACTGTGGCTCAGATCAAGATTTCCTTATTGCCAAATTCAGACTTAAATTGAACAAAGTGGGGAAAACCACTAGACCATTCAGATATGAACTAAATCAAATCCCTTATGATTATACAGTGGAAGGGAGTAATAGATTTAAGGGACTAGATCTGATAGACAGAGTGCCTGATGAACTATGGACAGAGGTTCATGACATTGTACAGGAGACAGGGATCAAGACCATCCTCAAGGAAAAGAAATGTGAAAAAGCAAAATGGCTCTCTGAGGAGGCCTTACAAATAGCTGTGTAAAGAAGAGAAGTGAAAAGCAAAGGAGTAAAGGAAAGATATAAGCCTCTGAATGCAGAGTTCCAAAGAATAGCAAGAGGAGATAAGAAAGCCTTGCTCAGCGATCAATGCAAAGAAATAGAGGAAAACAACAGAATGGAAAAGACTAGAGATCTCTTCAAGAAAATTAGAGATACCATGGGAATATTACATACAAAGATGGGCTCAATAAAGGACAGAAATGATATGGACCTAACAGAAGCAGAAGATATTAAGGAGAGGTGGCAAGAATACATAGAAGAATTGTAAAAAAAGAGCTTCACGACCCAGATAATCACGATGGTGTGATCACTCATCTAGAGCCAGACATCTTGGAATGTGAAGTCAAGTGGGCCTTAGAAAGCATCACTACGAAAAAAGCTAGTGGAGGTGATGGAGTCCCAGTTGAGCTATTTCAAATCCTGAAAGATGATGCTGTGAAAGTGCTGCACTCAATATGCCAGCAAATTTGGAAAACTCAGCAGTGGCCACAGGACTGGAAAAAGGCCATTTTTCATTCCAATCTCAAAGAAAGGCAATGCCAAAGAATGCTCAAACTACTACACAATTGCACTCATCTCACATGCTAGTAAAGTAATGCTCACAATTCTCCAAGTCAGGCTTCAGCAATACATGAACTGTGAACTTCCAGATGTTCAAGCTGGTTTTAGAAAAGGCAGAGGAACCAGAGATCAAATTGCCAACATCTGCTGGATCATGGAAAAAGCAAGAGAGTTCCAGAAAAACATCTCTTTCTGCTTTATTGACTATGCCAAAGCCTTTGACTGTGTGGGTCACAATAAACTGTGGAAAATTCTGAAAGAGATGGGAATACCAGACCACCGGACCTGCCTCTTGAGAAACCTATATGCAGGTCAGGAAGTAACAGTTGAACTGGACATGGAACAACGACTGGTTCCAAATAGGAAAAGGAGTACGTGAAGGCTGTATATTGTCACCCTGCTTATTTAACTTATATGCAGAGTATATCATGAGAAATGCTGCACTGGAGGAAGCACAAGCTGGAATCAAGTTTGCTAGGAGAAATATCAATAACCTCAGATATGCAGATGATACCACCCTTATGGCAGAAAGTGAAGAGGAACTAAAAAGCCTCTTGATGAAAGAGGAGAGTGACAAAATTGGCTTAAAGTCCAACATTCAGAAAACGAAGATCATGGCATCTGGTCCCATCACTTCATGGGAAATAGATGGGGAAACAGTGGAAACAGTGTCAGACTTTATTTTTTGGGGGGCTCCAAAATCACTGCTGATGGTGACTGCAGCCATGAAATTAAAGGACACTTACTCCTGGGAAGGAAAGTTATGACCAACCTAGACAGCATATTGAAAAGCAGAAATATTACTTTGCCATCAAAGGTCCATCTAGTCAAGGCTATGGTTTTTCCAGTGGTCATGTATGGATGTAAGAGTTGGACTGTGAAGAAAGTTGAGCACCAAAGAATTGATACTTTTGAACTGTGGTGTTGGAGAAGACTCTTGAGAGTACCTTGGACTGCAAGGAGATCCAACCAGTCCATCCTAAAGGAGATCAGTCCTGGGTGTTCATTGGATGCTAAAGCTGAAACCCCAATACTTTGGCCACCTCATGTGAAGAGCTGACTCATTGGAAAAGACCCTAATGTTGGGAGGGATTGGGTGCAGGAGGAAAAGGGGACGACAGAGGATGAGATGGCTGGATGGCATCACCGACTCGATGGACATGAGTTTGAGTGAACTCTGGGAGATGGTGATGGATAGGGAGGCCTGGCATGCTGCGATTCATGGGGTTGCAAAGAATCAGACATGACTGAGTGACTGAGCTGAACTGAACTATTACTAAATCCTAAAGAATTCAGTCCTGAATATTCATTGAATCAGTCCTGAATATTCATTGAAAGGACTGATGCTGAAGCTCTAATACTTTGGCCACCTGATGCGAAGAACTGACTCATTGGAGAAAACCCTGATGCTGGGAAGGTTTGAAGGCAGGAGGAGAAGGGGATGACAGAGGACAATATGGTTGGATGGCATCAGCAACTCGATGGACATGAATTTGAACAAGCTCCGGGAATTGGTGATGGACAAGAAAGCCTGGCATGCTGCAGTCCATGGGGTCATAAAATGACACACGACTGAGTGACTGAACTGAATTATTACTAACACCTGTAAGTGTCAAAAGTTGATCTTAGTTAAATAAAAACTAAAGTAGAAAATTAAAAATAAGAACAGGGAATGTAGCAGTTACATAAACATTTTAAACATCCTCCAGAAATAGTAATGTAGATGGGTGTAATTCAATTTTATTCAATTTATGGTAATCAGAGTCAGAAAAATACTAACCCATCTCCAATTGCTCCTACTTTTTCTCTTTCTTCTCATCACCTCTTCCCCCCACCCATTTTTCCCCCAGCAACTTATTTTTCTACTTATTTTCTAATAGACTTTAAAATATATATTTATTTATTTAGGTTGCTCTGGGTCTTCACTGATATGCACAGGCTTTCTATAGTTGCAGTGAGCAGGGGCTACAATTCATTGCGGTGTGTGGGCTTCTCATCGCAGTGGCATCTCTTGGGAACACAGGCTCTAAGTGTGTGGGCTTCAGTAGTAGCATGTGGGCTCAGTAGTTTGGTACATGGCATATGGGATCTTCCTAGACCAGAGATTGAACCTGTGTCCCCTGTATTAGCAGGTGCATTTTTAACCATGGGACTAGCAGGGAAGTCCTTGTTGCACTTATTTTTCAATCCTTATTTTACCTCCATTTCCTACTTTTCCATCTTTCTCCCCTTCCTTTGTAGATCTGAATGGCTAATAGCTTGCCTTATCAGCAGGGGAGAGAAGACTGTGACTTTCTGGGTGATTTCTGGGTAATTTCCTCATCCACAGAGCTAAAGTACAAACACACAGGCATAAATATACAACTGATGAAGTTTAGCCTCTTTTGAAATATTAGGTAGGAGACAGGAAGAACATAAATTGGCCTGAAAAATCAAGCACTGCTTCAAAATAAACTAAACATTATTGAAACCAATATAAAATGGTAAGAGAGACTGGTTTCAAAATATCGTGCTGTGTTTCAGCACCTTCTTTGTACTAGAGTTTCAGTCTCAGAATGCAAAGGGACCTTACTGGTCTTCTGGTTCAGTCATTCCTCTGACAATAGAATCCCTCCTATAACACACTACCAAGTGACCCCAAGTGAGTGCATGTACGGACCCCCCTCAGTAATGGGAATCTCCACTAATAGGTCATTCCATCTTTTTACAGCTCTATGAGAAAATTCTACTAAAGACAGAACTGAAACATGCAACTTTCACTGGTCCTGATTACATTCCTTTGGTTCATGGAACAGAGGTCCAGCCACTCTTGCCAATGAAAGCATATTATAATTCTCCATTACTAACTTGTGTGTCCCCTATATTACTTTTTCAAGATTAAAAAATTTTATGACAATGGCAAGTGCACTAACTCATCTTTTGCTTTAACAGAGATATTACCATATCTTCTTTTCTGACTAAAATTGAAACAAGAAAAGGTGCTAATGCTTCATTATGTAGCTATTGTATAAGAACTATTTCTTGAGAGCAAGCTAAAGTCTTACACAAGACTTTGTTCAGTTTTAAAGTAATCACCAGTGAGTCACTAACATGTCTATATATATCATGGTGCTTATTTTCTTAAAAAAAAAATGAGTGGGTGAATCATCTCTAAGAAAATAAGCTATTATTAAATCTACTGAGAACAGAGTCTATCAGCTACAGCATTACTTATTATACTGGTACATGGAAAGCAGATACTTTGCTGAAATAGGAAATTTTAAAACTCTGCCTGTATTTTTTTAAAACACTTGTAATAAAGAGCAAATAAACTATGAAAACGTATCTGTACAATTTGGGTCTTCCATGTCAGCATTTCAAACAGTCTATTTCAAAGGGTTGAAATGCTGAGATCAAAAACAAAGAACCTATGAAAAAGCTATAGGGGTAAAACAGCCACAAACTATAAAGGCTTTAGCATCTCAATCCTCAAAGGTTTGACACTCTAGTATACCTTAATTTACACTCTTATCAGTTGTTAGGTTTTTAATAGATGATCAATGAAAAATGTTAATCTTATTTCCACTCTACTAGAATTCTACCAAGAGAATCCTTAAGTTTGGGTTATTCTTAAAGAAACCTTTCTTAATGCATGTTTCACATTATAGTTTTTGAGTAAACAACCTCAGAAATAACCTCTGCATTTAAATTACACATAAATGGAATGGTAACCAAATAAACACATTGTATTTTACAATTTTAAAGATGATTTCTCTCATTAAAATATAATGAATAACCATCAAGGGTCTGAAACAAATCAAAATAACTCTAAGAAGAAACAAGTATACCCAGGTTCGATCCCTGGGTCAAGAGGATCCCCTGGACAAGGAAATGACAATCCACTCCAATATTCTTGCTTGGAAAATTCCATGGATGGAGGAACCTGACGGGCTAAAGTCCATGGGGTTGCAAAGAGTCAGACACGACTGAGGGACTTCATTTCAAGAAGAAACAAGGCTATAAATATGTACTCATTTTAATAAAAGCTGAATATATAACACAACAAATTCCCATTCTACTTGTTTGAAACTGTTGTTCACTGTTATGAAAAGCAAGTTACCAGCCTACTGGCAAATAACAATAATGAATACTTGAGAATGTTTTCCATAGTAAGAACTTCTGTTCCCTTGGTCTCAAAATCACTTGATAAATAATTATTCTATTGATGGAAGTGATCAAGTGGTACAAAAAAATTCTTCCCGACCCAGATAATCACGATGGTGTTATCACTTACCTAGAGCCAGACATCCTGGAATGTGAAGTCAAGTGGGCCTTAGGAAGCATCACTACAAACAATGCTAGTGGAGGTGATAGAATTCCAGTTGAGCTATTTCAAATCCTGAAAGATGATGCTGTGAAAGTGCTACACTTAATATGTTAGCAAATTTGGAAAACTCAGCAGTGGCCACAGGACTGGAAAAAGGCCATTTTTCATTCCAATCTCAAAGAAAGAAAGTGAAGTCACTAAGTCGTGTCCAACTCTTTGCAACCCCGTGGACTGTAGCCTACCAGGCTTCTCCGTCCATGGGATTCTCCAGGCAAGAATAATGGAGTGGGTTGCCATTTCCTTCTTCAGGGGATCTTCCCGACCCAGGGATCAAATCCCGGTCTCCCGCATTGGAGACAATGCCAAAGAATGCTCAAACTACTGCACAATTCCACTCATCTTACACGCTAGTAAAGTGATGCTTAAAATTCTCCAAGCCAGGCTTCGGTAATACATGAACCGTGAGCTTCCACATGTTCAACCTGGTCTTAAAAAAGGCAGAGGAACAAGAGATCAAATTGCCAGCATCTGCTGGATCACTGAAGAAGCAAGAGAGTTACAGAAAAACATCTATTTCTGCCTTATTGACTATGCTAAAGCCTTTGACTGGATCACAATAAACCGTGGAAAATTCTTACAGAGATTGGAATACCAGACCACCTGACACGCCTCTTGAGAAACCTGTATGCAGGTCAGGAAGCAACAATTAGAACTGGACATGGAACAATATCAGTTCAGTTCAGTTCAGTCACTCAGTCATGTCCGACTCTTTGCGACCCCATGAATCGCAGCACGCCAGGCCTCCCTGTCCATCACCAACTCCCAGAGTTCACTCAGACTCACGTCCATTGTGTCAGTGATGCCATCCAGCCATCTCATCCTCTGTTGTCCCCTTCTGGTCCCATTACTTCATGGCAAATAGATGGGGAAATAGTGGAAACAGTGGCTGACTTTATTTTTCTGGGCTCCCAAATCACTGCTGATGGTGATTGCAGTCATGAAATTAAAAGACACTTACTCCTTGGAAGGAAAGTTATGACCAACCTATACAGTATATTAAAAAGCAGAGACATTACTTTGCCAACAAAGGTCTGTCTAGTCAAGGCTATACTTTTTCCAGTGGTCATGTATGGATGTGAGAGTTGGACTACAAAGAAAGCTGAGTGCAGAAGAATTGATGCTTTTGAACTGTGGTATCGGAGAAGACTCTTGAGAGTCCTTTGGACTGCAAGGAGATCCAACCAGTCCATCCTAAAGGAGATCAGTCCTGGGTGTTCATTGGAAGGACTGATGTTGAAGCTGAAACTCCAATACTTTGGCCACCTGATGCGAAAAGCTGACTCATTTGAGAAGACTCTGATCCTGGGAAAGATTAAGGGCAGGAGGAAAAGGGGATGACAGAGGATGAGGTGGTTGGATGGAATCACCGTCTCAATGGACATGAGTTTGGGTAAACTCCAGGAGTTGGTGATGGACAGGGAGGCCTGGTGTGTTGTGGTTCATGGGGTTGCAAAGAGTCAGACATAAGTGAGCGACTGAACTGAACTAAACCGAACATATCTGAGAGAGCTAGTTCTTGGGTGGGTTGATAAGGAGTCCAGTTGAGGAGCAGGAGGAAGTGACAAACATTTTCCATCCTTTGTCTTAGTCACAGAAGAGGTTTTTTCTTAAGCTCTGAGTTGTTATGGCAACAATCTAACTTTCTTTAACCCCAGAGCTAAGGATTACACAACAAAACAACTCATCTTGCTCAAGGGCATGTTTTTCCTTAAACTCTGTACTAATGATTATATAACAACAATGTATATTGCTGGATGATATGTTTCTCCTTAACAGGAACCTGTTCCTTCTGGCTAATCTTATTTGTTATTTTAAGATGCATGTTGTGGGAGTGGGTCTGCTAAGACCTTCACAGCCTTGAGGCATTCTTTTGACCTATTGTTAGTAACCAAGGGAAAAGGTCTATAAATCCCTTGCTAAGACTGGGAGGCGGGGGGAGGGGCACTCTTTCTGCCCACTGCTTATATCGGTGTCAGAATCTTTCTCTATCCCTTTTCACTTTAATAAACTTTTGCCACACAAAGCTTTGAGTGAGTGAAGCTGTGTCTTTGTCCCAAAGCAAAATTTTCTCCTTCAGAGATCATGAATCTGACACTGTTTACTGTAAACTATCATCTCAAACTCTTTAACTATCCCTTCTCCAGATCCTTCCCCCATGAGTCTGTTCTCTTAGTGTAAGTCTGTTCTCTTAGTGTGAGTCTCTACTTTGTAAGTAAGTTTGTTTGAATTATTTTCTTTTAGATTCCACATATAAGGAATGTCATATGATATTTTTCCTTCTCTGTCTGACTTCTCTGTCTGAATCAGTAGGAAGCAATTAATATATTTTTAAATTTAGTGAAAGTGAAAGTCACTCAGTCATGTCCGACTCTTTGCGACCCCATGGACTGTACAGTCCATGGAAATCTCCAGGCCAGAATACTGGAGTGGGTAGCCTTTCCCTTCTCCAGGGGATCTTCCCAACCCAGGGATTGAACCCAGGTCTCTCACACTGCAGGTGGATTCTTTACCAGCTGAGCCACAAGGGAAGCCCATCTAGAGTTATGATTAATTTCCCTCTAAATATATTTAAGTATAAATGTCTAAAAATTAAAATTTGAATCATATGTTTGCATATATGGGTGTAACAGAATGCACTGATTCATTCATTCAACAGCCATTCAAGTATCCTCTGTATACTATATCTCAAGAGCCTGAGAAACTTGAGCTACAAATATGAATAAAATGTGATCCCTGCTTTTAAGGAAACTTTTAGCTTAATGAGGAAAAAATACAAAAATAAATGCAATACATGGTTTTAAGCAGTATAAAAGAAGTGTGTACATTGCGGATACAGAGAAGGAATTAATCTTTTATATTTAGGGAGCAGAGATAAGGATGATATATTCATTTTCAAGTATTTCAAGGAGATGGAAAATTTTACCTATACAGGACATAAATTGCCCAGTCTGTGAAAGCCTGGGATAATTCAGAATTTAATCATGTTACTCTTATGAACTATTAATTAATATTTCTTCAACCAGGATGCTTTGTTCTTTAAGGGCAAGAAGTCTAAAAGTTATTCAAAGTTTTAACTCAGTCAACAAACAGTTCCTAAAGAAACACTATGCTCCAGGCAGGTGTCATCTTAGGCCATGAGGGGTATAAATATGCAAAATCATTATTCTTGCCCTTAAGTACTGTATAATCTCTAGTGTGCGAGTTGGACAAATATATCACCAGTAAAGGGGTGATAAAAGAATATGGTGGAAGACTTCCACTTATGGAAAAATGAAGAATATATATTTTTCCCAATTCCTTTCACTAACTACAGCTCAAATACAAGATATTTTATAGAAAATAAGTACAGGAAGACTCAATGGTGGAGAGAAGATGGAAGACCAGATAGGCATGTCAGTGGAATGACATGGCAGTGAGGTCCCTGGATTTTCTTTTTGCCACATATGTCTTAGATTGTCTGCTGAAGAAGCTAGCAACACAGAAATGGCAACCAGTGAGGACAGACACCCAAGAAAAGCAGCTCTCTTTAGCCAAAAGACCAGGAAATGGGGGCTCCAGCAAGACACAAAACACTCTACTACAGTCAAACACCACTGACAAAATTGCATGAGCCAAAGCTGAGGGGAGAGAGAACCTAGGCTTTCATTCTGGCCAGGCTGAAATATGGTATTCTAACACTCCCCATCCCACCAAGGTAGCATTACAGAAGGTAGAACTTTCATCCCTGCTAGATGGTAATAAGCCCTGACCCCCAAGATATTAGTGGAAACCATGTAGGGAATCTGAATATCCATTGCCATCTGATATTAATGAGGCCACCCCTCCCCTTCCCTGATAAAGCAGTACATGAGAAGGCCTAGTGGAGAGTCATGATTTTCCCTGTCATCAAATGGTAACAAGGTCACTCCTCCTCCCCACTCCACTAACAGTGCTCACTAGTGGGAAGCACTAATGAGGTACTTCTACCCCTCCCAGCTGGGGTGCTAATAGCAGAAATCTATGGGAGACCTAAACTCACTCTTGCTCAGGAATATCAAGGGGGCTCTCCCCTCCTTGGGTGTCAAAAGATACTGAGCAGGGAAGCTTGACTTCTACCCTCAACACAACTTAATTTAAAAGGACAATAAGATAAATACCAACAAGTGATAGAGATGCAGAATTATCTGACAAACATTTTAATGCAACAATCAGAAAATGTTTCAACAAGCAATTATAAACATTTGAAGCAAATTAAAAAATAGAAAGTCTCAGCAAAGAAACACAAAGTTTTGGCAGATAAATATAAGATATAAAGAAAAATCAACTGGAAAATTTAGGCTTTAGCAATACAATGACTGAAATAAAAAACTCAATGGGTGAGCTCAAAGAACCCAAAGAAGTTCATAGCAAGATACATCACAGTTGAACTTCTAAAAACTAAAGAAAAGAAAAAAATAATGAAAACAATGAAAGAGAAACAACATCTAAACTACACGGAGAAAATGATTCAAATAGCATATATCTCATCAGAAACCACACAGTCCAAAAGTGTCACATTTCTCAAGTGGTGAAAGAAATGAACTGTTAGCATGTATTTCTATATCTAGAAAAGATTTCCACTAAGAATAAGGAGGAAAGAAAACTAAAAGAATTTTTCACCAGCACACTAATCCTAAAAGAAGAAAGAAATGACGTGTTACCAAAAGCTAAGCTTCTCTATACATTACTGTCAAACTGAATCTCGGATACAGAGTTTTGGGCAAAATAGAAAAGGATTGGTGCCGAGCAGGACCCTGTGGAGCTCCTGGACACTAAGGCCTTAAGTGAAGTAAGTAAGTGAAGTCGCTCAGTCGTGTCCGACTCTTTGCGACCCCGTGGACTGTAGCCTACCAGGCTTCTCCATCCATGGGATTATCCAGGCAGGAATACTGGAGTGGGTTACCATTTCCTGCTGTCTCCCATTTCTTGTAGGCAAGACCCCAGCCTCCAAGACCTTCTGTGAGTTAAAAAAGGAGAAGCAGCGACAAAACCACCTGAGGCAAGATTAAAGGAACCAGAGCAGCTCATCAGGATTAGGAGATCTGGCCACCTGAGGCCCTGCACACATCCTAATCTTCTCAGTGTCTGTGCTAAGTCACTTCAGTCTTGTCTGACTCTTTGAGGCTCTGTAGATTATAGCCTGTCAGACTCCTCCATCCAAGGGATTCTCCATGCAAGAATACTGGAATGGATAGCCAGGCCCTCCTCCAGGGGATCTCCCCAAACCAGGGACTGAATCTGGATCTCTTACATCTCCAGCATTAGAAGGCAGATTCTTTATCACTAGCACCACCTAGGAAGCACAAGCAGGAATCAAGATTGCCGGGAGAAATATTAATAACCTCAGATATGCAGATGGCACCACCCTTATGGCAGAAAGCAAAGAGGAACTAAAGAGCCTCTTGATGAAAATGAAAGAGGAGAGTGAAAAAGTTGGCTTAAAGCTCAACATTCAAAAAACTAAGATCATGGCACCTGGTCCCATCACTTCATGGAAAATAGATGGGGAAATAGTAGAAACAGGGGCACACTTTATTTGGGGGGCTCCAAAATCACTGCAGATGATGACTGCAGTCATGAAATTAAAAGACGCTTATTCCTGGGAAGAAAAGTTATGACCAACCTAGACAGCATATTGAAAAGCAGACATTACTTTGCCAACAAAGTTCCGTCTAGTCAAGGCTATGGTTTTTCCAGTGGTCATGGATGGATATGAGAGTTGGACTATAAAGAAAGCTGAGAGTCGAAGAATTGATGCTTTTGAACTGTGGTGTTGGAGAAGACTCTTGAGAGTCCCTTGGACTGCAAGGAGATCCAACCAGTCCATCCTAAAGGAAATCAGTCCTGAATATTCATTGGAAGGACTGATGTTGAAGCAGAAATTCCAATATTTTGCCCATCTGATGCAAAGAACTGACTCATTGGAAAAAACCCTGATGCTGGAAAAGATTGAAGGTGGGAGGAGAACGGGATGACAGGATGAGATGGTTGGATAGCATCACCGACTCAAAGGACATGAGTTTGAGTAAACTCCGGGAGTTGGTGATAGACAGGGAGGCCTGGTGTGCTGCAGTCCATGGGGTCACAAAGAGTCAGACAGGGCTGAGCTAACTGAACTGAACTGAACCACCTCAGTTCAGTTCAGTTCAGTCGCGAAGTTGTGTCCAACTCTTTGCGACCCCATGAATCACAGCACACCAGGCCTCCCTGTCCATTATCAACTCCCGGAGTTCACTCAGACTCACGTCCATCGAGTCCGTGATGCCATCCAGCCATCTTTTCCTTCCAAAGAAATCCCAGGGCTGATCTCCTTCAGAATGGACTGGTTGGATCTCCTTGCAGTCCAAGGGACTCTCAAGAGTCTTCTCCAACACCACAGTTCAAAAGCATCAATTCTTCGGTGCTCAGCCTTCTTCACAGTCCAACTCTCACATCCATACATGACCACAGGAAAAACCATAGCCTTGACTAGACAGACCTTAGTCGGCAAAGTAATGTCTCTGCTTTTGAATATACTATCTAGGTTGGTCATAACTTCTCTTCCAAGGAGTAAGGAACTGAACCACCTAGGAAGCCCATAATCTTGTCAGCAACTCCACCCTTTTGAAACTAAAGAAGAAAGACTGTTACTGCCTTAATCCTTATCACATAACCCTGTCTGACTTCTCCCTATTCACCAGGGAGGGATGCATAGCTAAAGCCATTTTTTCCTTCTCCTCTATAACTCTGTTTCCATATTACCGTTTGGCACACATTATTGATGAACAGAGAGCCAAGATTTTGGCAATAGGATGGCTTTATAACTTTGTCAGGCAAATGGGGACACAGTGGGCTCCTGCTTTTAAAAACTCTGTTTCCCAAGCCCAGAGGATTTGATGAAGGGTTTCATAATAATGGTTCAAGGGGCAAGGGAGGGTGGGGCCTGCACTCCTTTAATCTACTCTCAGGTGGTCTCCAAAAAAACCTGTGGACATTGACTCCAATCATGAAGTTAAAAGTTGCTTGCTCCTTGGAAGAAAAGCTATGATAAACCCAGACAGCATATTAAGAAGTGGATACATCACTTTGCTGACAAAGGTCCATATAGTCAAAGCTATTGTTTTTCCAGTAGTCATGTATGGATGTGAGAGTTGGACCGTAAAGAAGGCTGAGCACCAAGGAATTGATACTTTTGAACTGTAGTGCTGTGGAAGACTTTTGAGAGTATCTTGGACAGCAAATGGATAAAATCAGTGAATCCTAAAGGGAATCAGTCCTGAATATTCATTGGAAGGACTGATGCTGAAGCTGAAGCTCCAATACTTTGGCCACCTGATGCAAAGAACTGAATCATTGGAAAAGACTTTGATGCTGGGAAAGATTGAAGGCAAGAAGAGAAAGGGATGACAAAGGATGCGATGGTCAGATGGCATCACTGACTCAATGGACATGAGTTTGAGCAAGCTCAGGGAGTTGGTGAAGGACAGGGAAGCCTGGTCTGCTGTAGTTCATGGGGTAGCAAAGAGTTGGACATGACTTAGCAACTAAGCATGCACACATGCATAGGTGTATTTGGCAGTTGGTGAAAACTGGAAGATACCATACACACTAATTTCCCATGCCTAGCTCCTTCTCTATTAAGAAGGTGGAGGAAGCCAGTTGGTGAAAATTCCAGTCCCATATTCCCTCATGTCTCTATGCTGCTAAAGAGTTGTTCTGATACTCACAGCACCTGCTTGGTACACCATAAAATATCTACTGAATACAAGTAAAGGCATTAAAGGAGGAAGAGAAGAACAAAAATTGACATGAGACATAGAAAATGAAAGCAAAATTGCAAAAATAAACCTAATTGCCTCAATAATTACATTAAATATGAGTGAGTTAAAAATGCAATCAAAAGACAAAGTTTGTCAGATTTTATTAAAAAGAAATCCAAGTATACCTTGTCTAAAGAAAATATATTTTAGATACAAAGATATATTTAGGTTAAAAATAAAAGCATAGGGATTTCCCTGGTGGCCCAGTAGTAAGAGGCAGGGAATATATGTATACCTATGTCTGATTCATGTTGAGGTTTGACAGAAAACAACAAAATTCTGTAAAGCAATTATCCTTCAATTAAAAAATAAATAAAATTCTTAGAAAGAGTTGAAAACAAAAAAAGACTCTACCCTCCAATGTAGGGTACAAGGGTTCAATCTCTGGTCAGGGAACTACGATCCCATGTGCTATGGGGCAACTAAACCAACAAGCTGCGACTAGAGAGCTCACACACCACAACTACTGAGCCCATGCACTCTGGGGCCTGAGCCACAAATAGAAGCCCACAGGCTACAATGAAAGAGTCTGTGTGCCACAACTAAGACCCAATGCAGCCAAATAAATAAATAAATAATTTTAAAAAAGTAAAAGCATAGAAAATGATACACCAAGAAAACAGCCACTGTGATTTGACTGAGGCAAAAATTGTTACTAGAGCTAAAGAGACATATTATGATGGTAAAATAGTAAATCTACCTGAAACATATATGATCACAAGTATAAACATATATGCACCCAACAACAGAGCCACAAAATATTTGAAACAAAAACTGACACAAAACACAGAAAGGAAAATCAGAACAAACAGAAAGCAAAAAAACAAAGAAAACAGAAGGGAAAAATTAGACAATGTAATACTAACAGAAATTTCAATGTATTATCTTAATAAATTAAATAAACAGAAAATCAGCAATTCAGAAGATCTGAACAATATACACTAAGTAGACCTAACAGACTTCCACAGCACACTTTTATTTCACAACAGTAGAATATACATTCTTATTAAGTGCATATGGAACATTCTCCAGGATAGACCATACAGTAGGCATAGAACAGGTCTCAAAAGATGTTAAATTATACAAAGAAAGCATCACTACGAACAAAGCTAGTGGAGGTGATGGAATTCCAGTTGAGCTGCTTCAAATCTTGAAAGATGATGCTGTGAAAGTGCTGCACTCAATCTGCCAGAAAATTTGGAAAACTCAGCAGTGGCCACAGGACTGGAAAAGGTCAGTTTTCATTCCAATTCCAAAGAAAAGCAATGCCAAAGAATGCTCCAACTACCGCACAATTGCACTCATCTCACATGCTAGTAAAGTAATGCTCAAAATCCTCCAAGCCAGGCTTCAGCAATACGTGAACCGTGAACTCCCTGATGTTCAAGCTGGCTTTAGAAAAGGCAGAGGAACCAGAGATCAAATTGCCAACATCCGCTGGATCATGGAAAAAGCAAGAGAGTTCCAGAAAAACATCTACTTCTGCTTTATTGACTATGCCAAAGCCTTTGACTGTGTGGATCACAATAAACTGTGGAAAATTCTGAAAGAGATGGGAATACCAGACCACCTAACCTGCCTCTTGAGAAATCTGTATGCAGGTCAGGAAGCAACAGTTAGGACTGGACATGGAACAACAGACTGGTTCCAAATAGGAAAAGGAGT
>SJYT01073412.1:1921-54408 GCA_006410635.1 Cephalophus harveyi | reverse complement strand
CGACTAAGGTCCGTCTAGTCAAGGCTATGGTTTTTCCAGTGGTCATGTATGGATGTGAGAGTTGGACTGTGAAGAAAGCTGAGTGCTGAAGAATTGATGCTTTTGAACTGTGGTGTTGGAGAAGACTCTTGCCCGTCCCTTGGACTGCAAGGAGATCCAACCAGTCCATCCTAAAGGAGATCAGTCCTAGGTGTTCATTGGAAGGACTGATGCTGAAGCTGAAACTCCAATACTTTGGCCACCTCATGCAGAGTTGACTCATTGGAAAACACCCTGATGCTGGGAGGGATTGGGGGCAGGAGGAGAAGGGGACGACAGAGGATGAGATGGCTGGATGGCATCACTGACTCGATGCACTTGAGTTTGGGTGAACTCCGGGAGTTGGTGATGGACAGGGAGGCCTGGCGTGCTGCGATTCAAGGGGTCGGAAAGAGTCAGACACAACTGAGCGACTGAACTGAACTGAACTTTTAGATATCTTTTGTTTTGAATAGAATTTGTGTTTATTTACCAATTTCGTTTAGTAGAGTCCATTCCTTGAGGACAATACTTTGGTCTTGCTCTTCTTTGTCCTCCTGCTTTTAAAATTGATTGATTATTTCCTTTAATCATCAAATTTCACTCTAATTTACTCATCATAGGTATGTGGGTATTTTGATGTGTTTAATGATTAGATTATCTTTTTGTTTGCATTTTTAAAAATGCATATTGTAGTAACATGTACGTATATTTTTAATTGTTGGTTTCCCAGGTGGTGCAGTGGTAGAGAATCTGCCTGCCAGTGTAGGAGATGCAAGAGACAAAGGTTTGATCCCTAAGTCAGGAAGATCCCCTGGAGTAGGAAATAGCAACCCACTCCAGTATTCCTGCCTGGGAAATCCCATGGACAAAGAAGCCTGGCAGGCTCCATAGGGTTGCAAAAAGTCAGACACAGTTGAGCACAGACACACTTTTTGTTATTACATATCTCATTTTGTCTTACTTTTTAAAATAACATAAATGGTGTATTACAGTTATTTTGTTTCTTACACTTTTTCATAAAACATAGCCATCTGTGTTCATACAACCAATTTGTTTCAGCTGATGTATGGTGTATATCCACATTTCACCTATCCACTGTCAGTTATACACAACTACATTGCCTTAAACTCCCTGTCACCATAAAAAAACACTGTGAGGAATATTACTCTATAAGTGTCCTAATGAACTTGTATATCTTTGTGATATACACTCAAGAAAAGAACTGCCATGCCATAGGATATGTATATATACTTAATTTCACTGAATAAATCCCTACCAACATTAACTAGAATTCTATTTTTCTCTAGCTTAACAAAGTGTTACCTCATTGTTCTAATATGCAGTTGTCTGCTAATTGTTTTAAGCATTTCTTCATGTGTTTATTAGTTTTAGTTTTTCTCTTCTATATATCTTGTTTATATTTTGCTGATCTTTGTATCCCCAATGTTTATCACCATCTCCTACACATTATAGGCATTAAGATATTTTTAAATCAATGAATGTATAAAAGAATGAGAATGTATGAAAGTATAAAGTAGCCAGAAGACTTGTTAACAGTATGGGTGTAGAGGATAATGTAAGACAAGCCCAAGCTTAGAAGCTCATGTTCTTAAATAAAATAAGGAATACAGAAGAAAAAACAAATTTGGCAAACAGAAAGGAATTTTGCCCTTGTTGAATTTGATGCAACTAAAGATATCAAGTATGAATTTGGAAATGTGAATGAAAGAGGTGAACTACAGAGCCAGACTAAGCAGGGGATATGGCAGTAGCAGATAGCCTAGTGATATGAGAAGTCCCTGGTAAGTCTCAGAATGACTGAGAGAAAAGATTCAAAAACAGCCAGGCCAAATCTACATTAAGTATGCAACTCATGACTTAGCTTAGAGTACTAATACCGATCAAGTCTATATAACAGATGGTCTCACTCAGGGAGATTATAAAAATGGTTACTTTTTCTCCCTAACATGCTCAAATTGTACTAAGCGAAATTTATTATCCACTATAGATTGCTACTACACTGGTTGTCTCAGCGGTCTTTTTTTTTGGTCCATCAGTTCAGTTCAGTCGCTCAGTCGTGTCTGACTCTTTGCGACCCCATGAATCGCAGCACGCCAGGCCTCCCTGTCCATCACCAACTCCCAGAGTTCACTCAGACTCATGTCCATCGAGTCAGTGATGCCATCCAGCCATCTCATCCTCTGTCGTCCCCTTCTCCTCCTGCCCCCAATCCCTCCCAGCATCAAAGTCTTTTCCAATGAGTCAACTCTTCGCATGAGGTGGCCAAAGTACTGGAGTTTCAGCTTCAGCATCATTCCTTCCAAAGAAATCCCAGGGCTGATCTCCTTCAGAATGGACTGGTTGGATCTCCTTGCAGTTCAATGTTCCTGACCTGCATACAGATTTCTCAAGAGGCAGGTTAGGTGGTCTGGTATTCCCATCTCTTTCAGAATTTTCCACAGTTTATTGTGATCCACACAGTCAAAGGCTTTGGCATAGTCAATAAAGCAGAAATAGATGGGCAACCAATTTTCCAATTTAAATTATAAGACCTTAATAAGTTAGCTTTTAAAAACAACTCTAAATATATTCCACTATATTTTCAACAACATTATTACTTACTTCTAGAAAGTATTCAAAAGTACATTGTACCAGAAAAAACATGAACACCAAAAGTACCCATCCATTGCCTTGCCCCTTCTAAGAAGCCCTGGAACACAGGTCACCATGCTATGAACAACAGGACTCATACACTGGCCAAAACTGACTGGACCATGATTGGTACCTGAGCCAAAGACAGCCAACAAGAAACTGCCTTGCCAAAGGGCCTGATATGCAATTTGTCCCTAAGAAGGGTACTTTGCAGTGCTTTGTGCCTAGCCAACCTGATCAGATCCTGTCTCTAGGAAAGTCTGAATATGAAACACACAGAGTTAACAGAAGCAGAATAATCACGAGAATGACTACCAGTGTTAATACAGTATCCTGAATGGTTCTATTTGCAATCTGTTTAGCTGGTGAGACAGTTTCCTAGGCATTCTTCCTAACCTAAATATTTTTTCATTAAACTACTATTTAAGATAACTTGATGGTGGTGGGAGGAGGGTTCAGGGTTGGGAACTCATGTACATCTGTGGTGGATTCATGTCAATGTATGGCAAAACCAATACAGTAGTGTAAAGTAAAAAAATAAAATTAAAATGATATATAACATTAAAAAAATCATAAAAAATAATAAAAATAAATACCGTCTCATAGTAAAAAAAAAAAAAAAAGAAAAGAAAAGATAACTTGATCTTGCATCTGTTCTTTATAACCTGAAAAGGCCTAATACTTTTTTTCTCTAACTTGTATGAAAGCCACAAGTTCCCTCCTAAACCAGTGGGTCTTGAACCTAGCAACACAGCAGAATCATTGGTGGAGTTTTAAAATATTAAAATGTCCCATCAGGGATGGGGGTCAGGCATCAGTACTTTTTTCCAGGATATCACATAGCACCTAAGAATGAATGAACTAGCATACATGTGTAATGGCTGAATCTCAAAAATATAATATTGGGTGAAAGAAGCCAGATATAACAAAGTAAACACTGCATAATTCTATTTATATAAAGTTAAAAAATAGGTAAGATTAATCTATGGTGGAGGAGGAGAAAAGGGGAAAGTTTCTGGACTGCTGGTAATGTTCTTTTTTTCTTTTAATTTGGGTGCCACTTAACAAGTATGTTCATCTTTTGACAATTTACTAAGCTGCTTGTGATTTGTGTACTTAATTGTATGTATGCTACACTTAAACTGAAAACAAGTTCTCATTAAGGAAAGAAAAGTAGTTCTCCTTTGAGGTTCATACCACCCACCTATTCATCCTTAGCACCTGCCTCCCGGACTCTTCTTCATCACATCGAAGATTTAGGATCCTGGTCAATAGCCTTCTTCTATACTCTGTCTGCTGTGCTAAGTCGCTTCAGTTGTGTCCAACTCTTTGCAACCTATGAACTGTAGCCCACCAGGTGCCTCTGTCCATAGGGTTCTCCAAGCAAGAATACTGGAGTGGGTTGCCATTTCTTCCTCCAGAGGATCTTCCTGACCCAGGGATCGAACACTCGTTTCTTACTTCTTCTGCATTGGCAGGAAGGTTCTTTACCACTAGTGACACCTGGGAAGCCCTCTTCTATACTCTATATCCTGCCATAACTCTGAGTGACTTTAATGTCCATGTGATTGAGCCACTCAAAAGCCTCACCTTGCTGTTCTTTGACTTCACCTTCTTAGAGCTTTCACTCCACTGCAGTTACACTCTCCATGAGTACACCCTGAATTTACCATTTTTTGGAACTTGTTAACAGCTTAAATTATAAACTCAATAAGCTTTTCTCTGACTACAACATCCTATTTCAGCTTTGATTTCCTTACTGTCCTACTCCTGTTCTTTGAGCCAATTAACTACCATAGAAAACTTTTTGTGAGAATTAAGTGAAATGATGTCATCAACAGCATAATACAATGTCTGACACACAGGAACTGCTCAGTACATGGTAGCCATATTTCAGTATTATGTATTTTATTATAAATAAACATTTTTCAGGACCCAAATTTTCCCCAAATTCACTCAACTTTTGGCATTAATGAAATGTGGCTTTTGACACTATATTTCTCTTGATCCTTTTAAATGAAAGCCAGTCCTCCAGCTATTCTCTCTGATTCAAGAAGTCAGGAGGTAAGATCAGTACGGACCTTGTTCTCAAGGCTAATTCCACATCAGTGTTCTATCATCATTTTTGCTCAAAAAGCTCTTATCTTTCAAAATGAATCTAAACTATTTTCAGAGTTATCTAACCAACATTCAGGACTCCTTTCTACATTATCCCTTATTATTAAACTCTGGGGCTTCAAAATTAACACAGATCATCATCTGTTTTATACCTTGGCCTCACAGATGCTTCATCAAGGTTAAGCCCCATGATCTGGACTCAGATCAGAGATGTCAGATTCAGATTGACCCCTTACAACTGTGTGACTGTGGCAAAGTTATTTAACCTTTCTAAATTTCAGCTTCTTTACCTCTAAAATGCTCATAACAACAACTACTCATTGGGCCATTGTGAAGCATAAATGTGAAAATTCACATAATGCACTTAGCAAAATGCCTAGTGCAGTAAATGTTCAATAGTTTAACAGCTGTGATCACTATCATTAATTTTTAGTAGTTCTTGCACATTTCTCCCTGTCTCCAAACCTGCTCAGGTCTCCTGATATGTTTTTCCCCCAGTTTCATTGAGATTTAATCGGCATATAGTCTCCTACTTTTTTTAAATGAAAAGACATCTTTTCTGGAACTTCCTACCACCATCTTAAGATCTCTTCCCTAATTTGACCATAACATTTTTCTAAAGAGTGATGTACACCTCCCTTTCAGAGAATGCAATGAGTAGTGGAAAGATCAGGGACTTTGAAGCCAAATATACCTGTATTTGAACCTGGTTCTTCCACCTAGTAGCTGTACGACCTGGAGCCAGCACTTTTTCTAAGCCTCAGTTTTTTCATATGTAAAATGGGGATATTACCCCATTTCTTAGGGTCATCAAAAAGATTAAAAGGAAATAATATATGTAAGGCAGCTGGTCAAAGTAGGTGCTAAATGAATGCCAGTTTCCCATCCCTTATCCTTTCCCTCAGTTCAGTTCAGTCGTTCAGTCATGTCCAACTCTTTGAAACCCCATGGAGTGCAGCATGCCAGGCTTCCCTGTCCATCACCAAATCCCGGAGCTTGCTCTAACTCATGTTCATCGAGTCAGTGATGCCATCCAACCATCTCATCCTCTATTGTCCCCTTCTCCTCCTGCCTTGAATCTCTCCCAGCATCAGGGTCTTTTCCAATGAGTCAGTTCTTCACATCATTTGGCAAAAGTATTGGAGCTTCAGCATCAGTCTTTCCAATGAATATTCAGGACTGATTTCCTTTAGGAAATCCTTTCCTTAACCCCTTATAATCTGGGGATTCCCCAGTGGCTCAGCAGTAAAGACCCACCTGCCAATGCAGGAGATGTAAGAGACACAGGTTCCATCCCTGGGTTGGGAATATCCCCTGGAGGAGGGTATGGCAACCGACCGGGGATACCCATATGCAGGGAAGACTGGCGGTCTACAGTCCATAGGGTTGCAAAGAGTTGGACATGACTGAAGCAACTGAGCACAACACAACACAACCCTTTACAATCTAGGTTCTCACTCTACCACTTCACTTCAGCTCTTATTAGCATTATGACTTTGGGGAATTTAATTGAATTTTCTTAACCTTAGTTTTTCATTTGTAAAATGGTGATCATAGTATCTTCAACATAAAGTTGTCCTGATAATTAAGTGAAATAACATACACAAAGTATTTTAGTAAGGTGCCTAGCCTTGTAGTAAGCACTTAATAAATGTCACCTACCAATGACTTATTACTGGCCAAATCAAAAAACTGTTCAATTTCTCCTTCTCTAGGCTTCAATGACAACATATTTTTCAGGTTTGCTTTTTAACCATTGACCACTCATTCTCTCTCTGTACTCCCTCCATGAAGTCTTTCTTTATTCTCTTCAACCAGGTGTGAGCTCTCTTCTGAACCCTCAGATCACTTTTTACTTCTCCTGAGGCAAGGCACTTGCCCTACTCTGAATCATTATCATTTGTTACACAATGCTTAGCTTAATTTATCTCCATTGCCTGGCAATTATTTATTCATGCAGAATTTATTAAGTACCTAATATAAGTCATACTGGTGTTTAGTACTAAAGATACAAAAATTAACATATAATTGCTGTTCTCAAGTAGCTTATCATTTAGGAGGGTAGAATAGACAGTAAATAGTCTATTACTTGCAGTGTGATAAGTCCAAAGGTAAAAGTATGCCCAAGGTCCTCGGGGAGCACAAAGGCGAGTTACTTAAATCAGACTGGGGAGATCTGGGACACTATCTTGGAAAAGGCAATTTGCATTTATCATATGGGGAGGCAGTACACAAATCACTGTTAAATGAATCAGTGAAATATGAATAGGAACTAACTACATGAGGATGGTAAAAGGCACTTCAGACCCAGAGAAAGAGCAGGGGAAAAGTACGGATGTTAGGAGAGTTCCTGAAAGATAGGAAAAGAAGCTGGAAAGGCAAGGCAGTCTGGGCTGTTCTAGACACATTAAGAGTCCGATCTGAGCCCAGAGGACAGATGATGGAGTGCCAATAAAGATTTTTAAGTAGTGGAGGGACATAATCAGATTGGCATTTTAGTACTCTGGCAATGCAGGGGAAAATGAATTCCATCAGAGCCAGGCTAGAGGCAGCGAGTCCAGTTAGACGGGTGTTGTGGTAATTCAAATAAATTATGAATGCAGAAGAGAAGAGCAATGGCAACCCACTCCAGTATTCTTGCCTAGAGAATCCCTTGGACAGAGGATCCTGGTGGGCTGCTGTCCATGGGGTCGCACAGAGTCGGACACGACTGAAGCGACTCAGCATGCATGCATGCATGAATGCAGAAATGAAGTGAGAACGGCTTATCAAGCCCGATACAGAGCTTGAATTATTCATATTTGTATCTCCTGCAAGAGTGCATTTTACACTTACAACCTGCTACAAATATCTACCCATAGATAAGTTACTGAAACTTAGGGAACTGCAGTTGGCAGCCAGTTGGGTCACTTCCTGTACAGATTTCTAAGTAAAAGGATCATTTCACATTGCAGAACTCAAAAGAAACAGGTTTGTTATTCAAACTCGTAGAGTAATAGCAGTGAATACAAACCCGCGCACTGCAGAGAGACCTGGTCTATTTTACCAGAAATAATTTTCGAACGAAGTCCTTCAAAGGGTTGTGAGGCTCCGCCCTATGCACCCAGACAAATGCACAGGCTTCTTTTCTCTTTGTTTCAGCTCAAGATACAAGTCTGTTTGCTGCTCGTCGCCCAGGCGGCCATTTTCACCCAGCAGTTTCCCAGTTTTCACCCCACCGCAGTATAAAGTCAACAGCAGGGAACTGAGGAGAGTACAGTTCCAGGCTGCTGCTGTTGCTGCTAAATCGCTTCAGTCGTGTCCGACTCTGTGCGACCCCAGAAACGGCAGCCCACCAGGCTCCCCCGTTCCTGGGATTCTCCAGGCAAGAACACTGGAGTGGGTTGCCATTTCCTTTTCCAATACATGAAAGTGAAAAGTGAAAGTGAAGCCGTTCAGTCCTGTCCGACTCTTAGCGACCCCATGGACTGCAGCCTAAGCAGGTGTATTGAGGCTTCAAACCGGTTAAAGATTCCCTGACCTTACTAGTTCTCTCGCAACCTCATCTCCATCTCGCCTCTTGCTGTGGGACTCCTTTTTGAAGTTAGGAGTACCCCTTCTATGGTTATTATAGTGCTATTAGCACTCCAGAAACTAAGCAAGCTATTTTTTTTTTTTTTACTTACCCTAAGGGCTGCCATAGCTGTGACCGCCTCCGCCCAAATCGTCGCACGGAGTGCGGAAAGGGACAAAACAGTTCAACTAGATTCCACTTACTCTAGCCTCAGCCAGTCCTGCCACTCGCCGGCTGGCTCCGCCCTTTCTCCGCCCCTCTAGTGCTGCCCTGGGAAGCTACAGCAGTTTGTCCTCTCTGGGGAGAAATGATTTAGCTTTGTGATTGATTGTCGCTGTCCCTGATAACACCTTTCAGAATATATTCTCCATAGTCCATTTGAAAGGTGCTTTTCTGGGTGCAGAACTTTTCATTATGTTAGTTGTTTCTGGTATATGAGATTTTTCTAGCTGAGGACTTAAAATCCAAGTTCAGCTGCCTTAATAAATACTGATAGTGAAAGTCGCTCAGTCGTGTCCGCCTTTTTGCGACCTCATGGACTATACAGTCCACGGAATTCTCCAGGCCAGAATACTGGAGTAGGTAGCCATTCCTTTCTCCAGAGGATCTTCTCAACCCAGGGATAGAACCAAGGTCTCCCTCATTGCAGGCGGATTTTTTACCCTGAACCACCAGGGAAGCCCGTCTTAATAAATAACTAGTCACAAAAAGAACAGGTTACTTCTTCAATACGTGGGCAAGTTCATACAGTCTAAGACTATGTGACTAAGCACCTACTATGTGCCAGGAATTGGTTCAAAGTAGAGAATAATGTAATGCCTTCCCTCACGGAGCTTACAATTCCAGGAATAAAAGAGAAACAGACAAATGTTACAAAAGGCCAAGTGCTATGAAGGAAAATAAAAACAGTATGGGGATGGAGTGTGAATTTACTGATTTCAATCCATTCAGTTCAGTTCAGTTCAGTTCAGTTGACTCACTCAGTCGTGTCTGACTCTTTGCTACCCCATGAATCACAGCAAGCCAGGCCTGCCTGTCCATCACCAACTCCCAGAGTTCACCCAAACTCAAGTGCATGGAGTCGGTGATGCCATCCAGCCATCTCATCCTCTGTCGTCCCCTTCTCCTCCTGCCCCCAATCCCTCTCAGCATCAGAGTCTTTTCCAATGAGTCAACTCTTCACATGAGGTGGCCAAAGTATTAGAGTTTCAGCTTCAGCATCAGTCCTTCCAATGAACACCCAGGACTTATCTTCATTAGGATGGACTGGTTGGATCTCCTTGCAGTCCAAGGGACTCTCAAGAGTCTTCTGAAACACCACAGTTCAAAAGCATCAATTCTTTGATGCTCAGCCTTCTTCACAGTCCAATTCTCACATCCATACATGACCACTGGAAAAACCATAGCCTTGACTAGACGGACCTTTGTTGGCAAAGTAATGTCTCTGATTTTGAATATGATGTCTAGGTTGGTCATAACTTTCCTTCCGAGGAGTAAGTGTCTTTTAATTTCATGACTATAATCACCATCTGCAGTGATTTTGGAGCCCCCCAAAATAAAGTCAGCCACTGTTTCCACTGTTTCCCCATCTGTGTGCCATGAAGTGATGGGACCAGATGCCATGATCTTAGTTTTCTGAATGTTGAGCTTTAAGCCAACTTTTTCACTCTCCTCTTTCACTTTCATCAACAGACTTTTTAGTTCCTCTTCACTTTCTGCCATAAGAGTGGTGTCATCTTCATATCTGAGGTTGTTGATATTTCTCCCAGCATTCTTGATTCCAGGTTGTGCTTCTTCAAGCCCAGCGTTTCTCATGATGTACTCTGCATGTAAGTTAAATAAATAGGGTGACAATATACAGCCTTGATGTACTCAAGGGACTAGATCTGATAGACAGAACTATGGATTGAGTTTCAACACATTAGGGAAAGGCATTCTGATAAGGTGACATTTGGGAAAAGTCCTGAAGGAATTTAGGGAAAAACCTTCCATGCAGAAGCAGCAGCAATTAAAGCAAAGCCAGTGTGTCAGAAATGGATACATCTGATGGCACTGACTTAATTTAAGGTGAGAAAAAAATTATGTGCAAATTTAAAAATTTTCAACAAGGCATATGGTAAACCTCAGTGACTTTTGATAGCCATACTGAAGAAAGAAAAGCCCCTTTACTTCACATGGTCAAAAAAGCTGAGATTTTTAAAAGCTAAACTCAAAGACTGATTCTTTAGGTTTCTAAAATTACTTCAGTTGAATTTATACCTAACCTTGATAGGTCATTTATGTAAAACTTTACAGCTTTGAGCAAGAGAGATATTCTCTCCTGATACTTTTAAGGGGGCTCTCTGGGAGGATCTGGAAGGCTAAGAGTATTCAAAATTCCTGTACCTTTCTCTCTGAGCTACTCGTAATTCCTGATACCAATTTCTGTATTGGTTAGCATTCTTTGTTGACAAGCAACAAAGCCCAGCTCTGGATGATATAAGCAAAAATGGAACTTATTTTAGACAAATAACTGAATCAAAAGTAAAGCTAAATAACTAGAACTTTAAAATGTCAGGAACCAAGATAGCAATGAGAACCTATATAGGAAGAACTAATCAACAATCAATTCCAGGCTTTACTGTCTAAAAGCATGTATTCCAACAATTTTTAATTATTTCAAAGTCTGCTTATTGGGCTCCAATCCATCCATGTCCATCTGCTTACATCTTCTTTAAATCTTGGTTGTAAGCTACAGTTGTTAGCAATTTTAGTTAACATTAATAAATATAAAATGATTTTGAAAGATATTAGCCAATAAGCCAAATTAAGAGAAATTCTGGAGACATAGGATCAGAAACATGAGCAGAGATCAGTGAAGGCTAGGATGCAGGCAACACAGTTAGGGATGTTCCACAGAATAAGCATGCATGTCCTTTTCATCATAGAGGATTGGAATGCGAAAGTAGTAAGTCAAGAGATAGCTGGAGTAACAGGCAAGTTTGGCCTTGGAGTACAAAATGAAGTAGGGCAAAGGGTAACAGAGTTTTGCCAAGAGAATGCACTGGTCATAGCAAATACAGTCTACCAAAAATGTAAGCAACGACTCTGCACATAGACATCAACAAATGGTCAAAACCAAAATCAGATTGATTATACTCTCTGCAGCCAAAGATGGAGAAGCTTTATACTGTCAGTGAAAACAAGATATGGCAATGACTATGGCTAAGATGATGAGGTCCTTATTGCAAAATTTAGGCTGAAATTGAAGAAAGTAGGGAAAACTAATATACCAACCAGGTATGACGTAAATCAAACCCCTTATGATAATACATTGGAGGTGACAATAGATTCAAGGGATTAGATCTGGTAGACAAAGTGCTTGAAGAACTATGGATGAAGGCTTATTACATTGTACATGAGGTGGTGACTAAAACTATGCCAAAGAAAAAGAAATGCAAGTAGGCAAAGTGGTAGTTTGAGGATGTCTTACAAACAGCTGAAAAAAGAAGAGAAACAAAAGGCAAAGGAGAAAAGGGAAGATAAACATAACTGGATGCAAAGTTCCAGAGAATAGCAAGGAGAGATAAGAAAGCTTTAAGTGACCAATGCAAATAAATAGAGGAAAACCACAGGAGAAAGACTATAGATCTCTTTAAGAAAATTGGAGATGCCAGTGGAACATTTTGTGCAAAGATGGGCACAATAAAGGAAAGAAATGGCAAGGACATAACACAAGCAGAAGAGATTAGGAAGAGGTGGCAGGAATACACAGAGGAACTATACAAAAAAGATCTTCATGACACACATAACCCTAGAGCTAGAGATCCTGGAGTGTGAAGTCAAGTGGGCCCTAGGAAGCCTCACTATGAACAAAGCTAGTGGAGGTAATGGAATTCCAGCACAGCTCTTTCAAATCCTAAAAGATGATGCTGTTAATGTGCTACACTCAATATGCCAGCAAATTGGGAAAATTCAGCAGTGGCCACATAACTGGAAAAGGTCAGTTTTCATTCCAATTTCAAAGACAGGCAATGTGAAAGAATGTTGAAACTACCATGAAATTGGGCTCATTTCACATACTAGCAAGGTAATGTTCAAAATTCTTCAAGCTAGGCTTCAGCAGTATATGAACTGAGAACTTCCAGATGCACAAGCTGGATTTAGAAAAGACAGAGGAACCAGATCAAATTGCCAACTGCCATTGGATCATTGAAAAAGCAAGGGAGTTCCAGAAATGCATCTACTTCTGCTTTATTGACTACACCAAAGCCTTTGACTGTGTGGATCACAACAAACTGTGGAAAATTATTAAAGAGATGGAAATAACAGACCACCTTATCTGTCTTCTATGAAACCTGTATGCAGGTCAAGAAGCAGAAGTTAGAACTGGACATGAAACAATAGACTGGTTCAAAATTGGGGAAGGAGAACATCAAGGCTGTAATCCTGTCACCATGCTTGTATAACTTATATGCAGAGTACACCATGTGAAATGCTGGGCTGGATGAAGCACAGGCTGGAATCAAGATTGTCAGGAGAAATATCAACATGCTCACATATGCAGATGATACCACTCTAATGGCAGAAAGCAAAGAGGAATTAAAGAGCCTCTTGATGAAAGTGAAAGAGGGGAGTGAAAAAGCTGGCTTAAAGCAATATTCAAAAAACAAAGATCATGGCATCCAGTCCCATCGTTTCATGGCAAATATATGCGCAAAAAGTGGAAACAATGACAGATTTTATTTTCTCAGGCTCCAAAATCACTGTAGATGGTGACTGCAGTCATGAAATTAAAAGAGGGTTGCTCCTTGGAAGAAAACCTATGAGATACCTAGACAGCATATTAAAAAAAGCAGAGACATCTCTTTGCCGACAAAGGTCCATCTAGTCAAAGCTATGGTTTTTCCAGTAGTCATGTATGGATGTGACAGTTGGACTATAAAGAAGGCTGAGTGACTTCCCTCCTTCCCTCTCTCTCTGTCTTTGTAATGACCATTGTAACAGATGTGAAAAGATTACCTCATTGTGATTTTGCATTTGTCTGATGATTTTTGATGTTGAGCACTTTTCATATACTTGTTGGCCATTAATATGTTCTCTTTGGAGAACTGTTTATTTAGATCCTTTGCCCATTTTAAATCTGCACTTTTTTGGGGGGCTATTGAATTATAGGATTCTTCATGCTTTTTAGAAATTAACCCTTTTCAGATATGTGGTTTGTAAGTATTTTCTCCCATTCCATGGATTGTCTGACAACAAAAACACAGACAACAAAAGTAAAAATGAACAAGTGAGATTACAATCATTTAAGCTTTTAAGGTTGAAATATAACCTGTTTGTAGAAAAGTGTATAAACTGGAATTATTATAGAGTATACCCATCCAAGCAACTGCACACAAATCAAGAAATATAACGTTTTCAGCACTCCAGATTCCTTTCTTGTGCTCACTCTCAGTCAGTACCTACCATCAACTCCATAGATAAACACTAGAGTGTCTTTTAGCACTATATGTTAGTTTTATCATGTTTGAACCTTATGTAAGTGGTATCATACTGTATGTAGGTCCTCTTTGTGCTTGACTTCTTTTCTCACATGTTAAAAACTATTGATGTTATTCTTTTATGGGCATTTGAGTTGTTTCCAGTTACTCAATATTGTGAATAATGCTGCTGTAAACATTTTTGCACATGTCTCTTGATGCATGTACAGGATTCATGTACAAGATGTATGTGGTTCAGTTGGGTATTTCCTTAGCTTGTGTTCCTCAGAACATTGAGCCTGAGATAAAGTTTATGTGTTGCTACCTTATTAGGGAGCACATTCCCAAGGCAATTAAGTCTCAGAAGAAATGAGTCAACAAAAGTGTGTGTTCACTGGGCCTACCACAATTTGGAATGAAAACAACTGACTGCTCAATATCACAATCTCTTCTTTGAGAGGCTGTATCGATTGTCATAAGACAGTCTGACAGTGGGAAGAAAGAGAAGATTATTTATTCAGTGGATCTCCCCATGCTCATGCTCAGTTGCTCAATAACAGATCATCCCAGAGTGAATTCAATGGGAGTCCATATCAGTTGAGTTCACTTCAGTCACTCAGTCGTGTCCAATTCTTTGTGACCCCATGGACTGAAGCATGTCAGGCTTCCCTGTCCATCACTGACTCCTGGATCTTGCTCAAACTCATATTTATAGAGTCGGTGATGCCATCCAACCATCTTATCCTCTGTTGTCCCCTTCTCCTCCTGCGTTCAATCTTTCCCAGCATCAGGGTCTTTTCCAGTGAGTCAGTTCTTCACATCAGGTGGCCAAAGTACTGGAGTTTCAGCTTCAACCTCAGTCCTTCCAGTGAATATTCAGGGCTGATTTCCTTTAGAATTGACTGGTTGGATCTCCTTGCAGTCCAAGGGACTCTTAAGAGTCTTCTCCAATACCACAGTTCAATAGCATCAATTCTTCAGTGCTCAACTTTCTTTATGGTCAAACTCTCACATCCATACATGACTACTGGAAAAACCATAGCTCTGACTAGACAGATCTTTGTTGGCAAAGTAATGTCTCTGCTTTTTAATATGTTGTCTAGGTTGGTCATAGCTTTTCTTCCAAGGATCAAGTTTCTTTTAATTTCGTGGCTGCAGTCACCATCTGTAGTGATTTTGTGCCCTCCCCCCCAAAAAAGTCTTTCACTGTTTCCATTGTTTCCCCATCTATGTGCCATGAAGTGATGGGACCAGATGTCATGATTATAGTTTTTTGAATGTTGAGTTTTAAGTCAGCTTTTTTCGCTCCCCTCTTTCACTTTAATCAAGAAGCTCTGTAGTTATTCTTTGCTTTTTGTCAAAAGGGTAGTGTCATCTGCATATCTGAGGCTGCTGATACTTTTTCCAGCAATCTTGAGTCCAGCTTATGCTTCATCCAGCCCTGCATTTTGCATGATGTACTCTGCATATAAGTTAAATGAGCAGAATGATAAGTATACAGCCTTGGTAGACTCCTTTCCCATTTTGGAACCAGTCTGTTGTTCCATATACCATTCTAACTGTTGCTTCTTGACCTGAATACAGATTTCGCAGGTCAGGTGGTATGGTATTCCCATCTCTTGAAGAATTTTCCACAGTTTGCTGTGATCCACACAGTCAAAGGTTTTGGCATAATCAATAAAGAAGAAGTAGATTATTTTCTGGAACCTTTTGGTTTTTCTATGATCCAACAGATGTTGGTAATTTGATCTCTGCTCCCTCTGCCTTTTCTAAATCCAGCTTGAACATCTGAAAGTTCATGGTCCACATACTGTTGAACCCTGGCTTGGAGAATTTTGAGCATTACTTTGCTAGCATGTGAGATGAGTGCAATTGTGCAGTAGTTTGAACATACTTTGGCATTGCCCTCCTTTGGGATGGAAATGAAAACTGACCTTTTCCAGTCTTGTGATCATTGCTGAGTTTTCCAAGTTTGCTGGCACATTGAGTGCAGCAAACTTTCATAGCATCATTTTTTAGGATTTGAAATAGCTCAACTGGAATTCCATCACCTCAACTAGGATTGTTCATAGTTATGCTTCCTGAGGCCCATTTGACTTCACATTCCAGGATGTCTGGCTCTAGGTGACTGACCACACCATCATGATTTTCTGGGTCATGAAGATTTTTTTTTGTATACTTCTTCTGTGTTCTTACTACCTCTTCTTAATATCTTCTGCTTCCTTTATATCCACACTGTTTTTGTCCTTTATTGTGCCCATCTTTGCATGAAATGTTCCCTTGGTATCACCAATTTTCTTGAAGTGATCGCTAGTCTTTGCATTCTTTTTTTTTTATTTCTTTTTAAAAAATTTTATTTATCTTTTAATGGAAGAATAATTGCTTTACAGAATTTTGTTGTTTTCTGTCAAGCCTCAACATGAATCAGCCATATATCCCCTCCGTTTTGAACCTCGCTCTCATCTCCCTCCATCTAGATTGATACAGAGCCCCTGTTTGAGTTTCCTGAGTCATAAAGCAAATTCCCTATGGCTATCTCTTTTATAATATGGTAATGTAAGTGTCCATGTTACTGTTTCTATACATCTCACCCTCTCCTCCCCCTATTTCCTTGCATTGATCACTGAGGAAGGCTTATCTGTCCTTGCTATTCTGTGGAACTCTGCATTCAAGTGGGTACATCTTTCCTTTTCTCCTTTGCCTTTAGCTTCTCTTCTTTACTCAGCTATTTGTAAGGCCTCCTCAGACAATTATTTTGCCTTTTTGTATTTCTTTTTCTTGGGGATGGTCTTGATCCCTGCCTCCTGTACAATGTCACAAACCTCAGTCCATCATTCTTCAGGCACACTGTCTCTCAGATCTAATCCCTTCAATATATTTGTCATTTTCACTGTATAATTGTAAGGAATTTGATTCAGGTCATACCTGAATGGTTTAGTGGTTTTCCCTATTTTCTTCAATGTAAATCTGAATTTTGCAGTAAGGAGGTCATCATCTGAGCCACAGTCAGCTCCCAGTCTTGTTTTTGCTGACTGTATAGACCTTCTCCATCTTTGGCTGCAAGGAATATAATCAATCTGATTTCAGTATTGACCATCTGGTGATTTCCATGTGTAGTTGTGTTGTTCTACACACACACACACACACACACACACACACAGAAAGAGAACACACAAATTCTCATATGCTGTTGGAAGAGGATGTTTGCTACGACCAGTGCATCCCCTTGGCAAAACTCTGTTAGACTTTGCCCTGATTCATTCTGTACTCCAAGGTCAAATTTGCCTGTTACTCCACATATCTCTTGACTTCTACTTTTGCATTTCAGTCCTCTATAATGAAAAGGACATATTTTTTGGGTGTTAGTTCTAGAAGGTCTTGTAGGTATTTATAGAACCATTCAACTTTAGCTTCTTCAGTGTCGGGAGCCGCATTAGGCATTACTGACAAAATGAAGGCATGGCCCCAACTCCCTCTCCTCACCCTGCAGGCAGGGTCCCAGGATGAAGGAGTTAGGTCTTGTGATTCTGACTCATTCTTTCCTTTCTTTGGTTGAGTTGGCTGGAAAGAATGTTAAGGTGCTTATTGTTCTTGAGAGAAGCATGAGAAAGCACAAAGCCTTCTGCAGTTGTGCCCAGAAAATAATCTATAAATAATAATAATCTATAAAGTAACCAATGACATTTGTTCAAGGATCTTTACAAAGAATATTCCAGGATGAGCATGTAGGCCGCAGCTTGAGGCCATGGGAAGGACTGTTATCTGAAACCTGTTTGTGAGAGGAATGTTTATGGCAAAAGAAGTTTGCTGAGCTTAGGGTTTAGGAATAATTAAGAACAGGTAGAAATGGCACCCCACCCCAGTACTCTTGCCTGGAAAATCCCATGGACGGAGGAGCCTGGTAGGCTGCAGTCCATGGGGTCGCTAGGAGTCGGACACGACTGAGCGACTTCGCTTTCACTTTTTGCTTTCATGCATTGGAGAAGGAAATGGCAACCCACTCCAGTATTCTTGCCTGGAGAATCTCAGGGATGGGGGAGCCCGGTGGGCTGCCATCTATGGGGTCGCACAGAGTCGGACACGACTGAAGCGACTTAGCAGCAGCAGCAGCAGCAGAAGCCTTTTTAGGAGATAGTGATCTTAAGATGCTAGGGGCAAACAGGATTTAGAAAGATAAGAAATAAACTGAGGAATGTAGCATGAGTTACAATGTAATCACAAGTTAAGTATAGGACACATAAGAGGAAGTAGATAATAGATAGTAAGGCCGATTCTGAGAGAATCCTGAAGCAGGGACTCTATTTGTAGGGCAACAATGATTTCTGGAGACAATAAATCTGTGTGGGGGGAACTAAAAATGTCAAACCTCTGACCTAATGCTTTTGTCAAAGTATAAAAGAAAACCTGAAGCTTGAAATAAACATGTAGCCCTGCACCTTGAGTCAGAAGCTACATCATTGTCCGCCAACACTGCTCACCTCTTCAGGCTGATTCCCTGGCTGCTGGAGCTGGACTCTGGCACTTCAGCATTACTGGTTGGGGAATAGAGTTGGATTATTGTGATATTGAATGGTTTGCCTAGAAAACAAACAGAGATCATTCTGTCATTTTTGAGATTGCACCGAAGGACTGCTTTTCAGACTTTTGTGACTATGAGGGCTTCTCCATTTCTTCTAAAGGATTCTTGCTCAAGGTAGTATATATAATGGTTATCTGAATTAAATTCTCCCATTTCAGTTCATTTTAGTTCACTGATTCTTAAAATGTTGATGTTCACTCGTGCCATCTCCTGTTTGACCACTTCTAATTTACCTTGATTCATGGACCTAACATTCCAGGTTCCTATGCAATACTGCTCTTTGCAGCATTGGACTTTACTTCCATCACCAGTCATATCCACAACTGGACATTGTTTTGCTTTGGCTCCATCTCTTCATTCGTTCTGGATTCATTTCTCCACTCTTCTCCAATAACATATTGGACACCTACCGACCAGGGGAGTTCATCTTTCAGTGTCATGTCTTTTTGCCTTTTCATACTGTTCATGCAGTTCTTAAGGCAAGAATACTGAAGTGGTTTGCCATTCCCTTCTCCAGTGGACCAAATTTTGTCAGAACTCTCCAGCATGACCCGTTCATCTTGGGTGGCCTTACATGGCATGGCTCATAATTTCATTGAGTTAGACAAGGCTGTGGTCCATGTGATCAGTTTGATTAGTTTTCTGTGATTGTGGTTTTCATTCTGCCTGCCCTCTGATGGATAAGGATAAAAGGCTTATGGAGGCTTCCTGATGTGAGAGTGACTGTGGGGGAAACTGGGTCTTCTTCTGATGGGCAGGGCCATGCTCAGTAAATCTTTAATCCAATTTTTTGTTGATGGGCAGGGATGTGCTCCCTCCCTGCTTGACTTGAGACCAAACTATGGTGGAGGTAATGAAGATAATGGCGATTTCATTCAAAAGGTCCTGCCACACTCAGTGCCTCCGACCCTGCAGCAGGCTGCCGCCAACCCACACTTCTGCTGGAGACTCCTGGACACTCATAGGCAAGTCTGGGTCAGTCTCTTGTGGGGTCATTGCTCCTTTCTCCTGGGTCCTAATGCATGCAAAGTTTTGTTTGTGCCTTATAAAAGTCTGTTTCCCCCACCTGCATAAGTTCTGTAATCAAATCCCACTGGCCTCCAAAGTCAAATTCCCTGGGAGTTCTCAGTTCCTTTGCCAGATCTCCAGGTTGGGAAATCTGTTGTGGGTTCTAGAACTTTCTTAACAGTGCAAGAATTTCTTTGGTATAATTGTTCTGCAGTTTGTGGGTCGTCTGCTCAGTGGCTGTATGGTAGGGTTCATGGTGATCTCCAAAAGGGTTTATGCCACAGTCTGTGTGACCCAGGTCTGCTTCATCCAGAGCCTCTGCCCCTTTGATAGACAACTGCTGACCTGTACCTCTGTAAGAGACTCAATCACAGGTCTGGTTCAGTCTCTGTAGGGTCTCTGAGTCCTGATGTGCAAGACACAAGATGGCAGAGTTGAAGAACACGTGCTCACTTTCTCCTGAAAGAAGTCCAAAATTACAACTCACTGCTGAACAACCATCAATAGGAGAATGTTGGATCTCACACACACAAAAAAAGATACTCTATGTCCAAGGGCAAAAGAGAAGATCCAGCAAGATGGTAGGAGGGGCAAAATCGCATGTAGAATCAAATCCGATACCCACCAGAGGAGGCTCGGAGGGCTCAAACAAAATCTTGCGTGCACCAGGACCCAGAGACGTCAACTTTAGTAGATATAGTAAAAAATTTTTCCAAAGTGATTATACCGGTTTACAGTTTCATCAGTAGTGTTTGAAGGTTCCAGTTGCTCAACAACTTCATCAACAATTAGCATTGTCTTCTTCACTATAACCATTCTGATAGGTGTTTAGTGATATCTCATTCAAGTTGCATTTCTCTGATGTCTAATGAAATTGATCACCATTTTATATTTCAATTGGCCATTTTAATGTTATCTTTCATATAGTGCTTATTCAAGCTTTTAATCCATTTTTTTCTATTCTGTTGTTCATTTTTCTTACTTATTTGTATGTGTTCTTCATAAGACTATATACAAGCACTTTGCCAGTAATAGGTGTTTTTAATATTTTCTGCCACACTGTGTCTCACATTTTTATCCCTTCAATGGTGTCCAGAAACCAACCCTACTGGACCTTGACCTGAGACTTCTAGCCTCCAGAATTGTTAGAAAATGTATTTCTGTTGTTTAAGCCATTCAGGCTATAGTATTTGGTTGTGGAAACCTAAGCAGACTAATACATTATCCTTCTTATATATTGCTTGTTTCCATTTGCTAATATTTTCTTTAGGATTTTTACATCTTTGTGCATGATGGTTATTGGTTTGTAGTTTTCTTTTAAGACTTTTGTATCAGTGTTTTATTAGCTTCATAGAACAAGTTGTGAATGGTTTCCTTTATTTTACGGAAGAATTTGTTTAAGATTGGCATTCTTGCTTCCTTAGATGTCTAACAGGTTTCACCAATGAAGCCACCTAGGCCTGGAGATTTCTTTGTAATAAAGTTTTTAATTATAAATCCAATTATTTAATGTGCTCTCAAATTTTCTCAAAGTGGCTGCTTTGCTGAGTTGTGCACAAACAGTTCTACAATAACACTTGTTTTAAAAAGGTGAATTTTTTCCAATATGATATGTTAGGAAATAATTTGAAAATTACATAAATTTCATGTGCATTCATATACTATTTCATTTATAAGAAACATGATGTGAATGCAAAAAATGGCCACCAACTCAAAGTTTGAAGTAACCAAGCATTTTGAAAGAAGTGAGAGAATATGTAATAATTCCTGAGCAGTAGGTATAAATAAATCTTCATTTTTGGACCATCTGAGACAGTACTGTGAAAATAAACATCTACAGCTAGAAAAACTTCAGGAAATACAAAATCAGTCAAGAGACCTAAAGTAATAGAAGAAATGAAAAGATTGATGATTCTGTGGACACAGGAATAACCTCTCTCACAAGCACTGAGAAGTCATTGCCTGCGTGTGAGCTAAGCCGCTTCAGTCTTATCTGACCCTTTGCGACCCTATGGACTGTACCTGCAAGGCTCCTCTGTCCACAGATTCTCCAGGCATTCCGTGAGAATCCACGAGAATCTCCAGGATTCTCCTCCAGGGGATATTCCCGACCCAGGGATCGAACCTGGGTTTCTTATGCCTCCTGCACTGGCAGGTGGGTTCTTTACCACTAGCACCACCTGGGAAGTGCTAAGAAGTCACTATCTATGCACAAAAGCCTTAAATGAGAATTATTAAATCCTGTGAAAGTGGCTTGGCTCCTTTAATGATGTTTTGATGGGAGGAGGAGGAAGATGGCAGAGGAGTAAGATGGGGAGATCACCAGCCTCCCCACAAATACATCAAAAACTCATCAAGATACGGACAACTCCTACAAAGCAACCTCTAGGTGACAGGAGAAGACCCCAGGCCTCCAGAGGGGCAGGCTAAGCTCCTTGCAATGAGGCAGAAGAGAGGATGGAGACATAAAAAGTGAAAAGACTGAGCACTTCTGGATGGGAACTTGCATCCTAAGGGAGGGAGGGAGTCATGAAGCAGGAAGAGTTCCCATGTACTGGGAAGCTTCTTCACAGGTGGGCCCAAGGGGGAGATGTGGAATATCAGAAAGCCAGGCAAAGCTGGGACTTAGGCAGAAAACAGAAAGTTGCACTTCTCAGTCCACAGACAGCTCACGGATTGTGGCCCCAACCAGATGCCAGGCATGGGGAACCAGAGGAGCCCACAGAAGTCCCGTGTCACGGAGGGCAGGCCGGGGTAGCCAAAAGAAGAATATCCAAGCTCCTTGACAAGGAGGGCCCAGGGGGCTGAGGGACAAAGAGCCCAGGGGACTGAGGGAAGCCCATACAAATATCCACAACACAGAGGGCAGGGCCAGGGAACCAAGAAAAGATCCACACAAGCCCCTGCCTAGCAAGCTTCAGCCTTCAGTGCAGAGCAGGACCTGGGAACAGAGGCACCAGCAAAGTTTCTATGGGCAAGTAGGGGACTGGTGGCAGTGAAGATATGCTGAGAAGGCCACTTTGACGTGGCTGCAGAAATAGATGTGACTAACACTGCCAAAGCCAGAAGGAAAGATTGCCCAAAGACATACTTAAAACACAGCAGGACTATATGGCCCTTGCCCTCTCCCCACCATATCTTCTGCCTGCCTTTTGCCTGTGGAAAACTTTAATCAAAGAATAAGTTTAATCAGAAAAGTGAGAGATGCTGAAACAAATGAAAACAGTCTAAGGAGACTAAATAATAATAGCATAGTCATTAAGCATAGTAAAGGACTTTTAATTCTTTCTCCAGAGCTATAGTTAATATCTTGAGCCATATCCTGTGAGCTGTCTTATAGATACTAAAACCCTAGGTGGAAAAGTTAACTACATGATGATCAGACTGTACCCAGGACTTGAGCTGCCACAGTTATGAGAATTGACCTCAAAGAAATGGGGACAAGTGCACCCTGGAACTGAACATTAACTGTACCTAAAATAACCAAGATGATGCCAGTAATACCACTGATAACCAACTGAAGATGACTGTTAGAGATGACTATACTGTTTCTGTATGTAACGTCCCCCCTCACTTTGTCTATAAAAGCTCTCAGCCTCTGCTTGTTGGGAGGAGGGGTCAGCCTTTGGATAGATATCTGCCACCCTCTCCCCCAGTTGCTGGAATCTGAAATAAAGCAAGCTTTCCTTTCCACCAATCTGGCCTGCTTATTGGCTTAGTGGCAAGCAGTTGTATCCTCCACGCATATCTTTCGGTAACATATGAACCCATGGACACCTTAAAACCTACTACTGGACACTGCACTGCCCTTCAGAGAGATGAGATCCAGCTCCATCAACCAGAACACAGGCACAAACTCCTCCAACCAGGAAAACATCACAGTACACTAATCCAACACCATCCATGGGGGCAGACTCCACAACACAGAACTATGATCTTGAGACCTTTTTTTTTCTTCTTATAAATCACACTGTTTATTCCCCCTACATATTTCTACCTTCACATTAGCCTTTTGTGGTGCTGTGGAGTTTTCCTCTTATTTTTCTTGTTAAAAACATTCTTTTTAAGATCTTTTTCACCTTTTTTTGTGATTTTTAATATGAAACTGCCTTTCATATAGTTCTTTACCAACTGTAGCTATTCCTGAATATATATAAATTCTTTTCACATACATCTATTTATCTTTGCTTTTCTATTTTTTTCTTTTCTCTCTTTTTTTAACCCTCTTTCCCACCCCCTCATTTTCTCTTTTCTCTCCTTATTCTCTTTCTTCTTTTTCTTTCCTCCCTTTTTTCCTTCACTCTTTCTTCACCATGTAAGTTAAATTATTGTGCTCTCTTTGTTATATTCCCCAGTTGGCAATCTGCTCAGGCTCAGTTTTCAAGAGTGAGCATTAGTTTAGCCCTGTTTTTAATTGGTCAATATCACCTTTGGTTTCCCTTATTCATCAAGTCAATTTCCTGTACTCTTTTCTTTAGAATACTTTGGTTATAACTGTGTGTATGGAAGTGTGTGTATAGGTCCCAGTACTTCTGTAACTACCTGCTTGATCTGCTTGATCTCCTCCCACTGTGCCTGTTCTACAGGCACAAGTCACACCTAACAAAAAGTCAACACAAACCACTCAACAAACATTTTTCTCCAAAAGCAAAAACCAAAAGGAAGGAGGAATACAATCCTAAAGCCCAGGAAAAGGAAACCTCAAGTGGAGCAAGATTAAAAAAAAAAGAAAGAAAAAACAGAGAAATACATCACAAATGAAAGAACAAGATAGAAACTCACAATACCAGATAAATGAAGAAGAAATAAGCAATCTACCTGAAAGAGAATTCAGAATAATGATAGCAAAGATGCTCTGAACACTTGAAAATAGAATGGAGAAATTGCAAGAAACTTTTAACACAGTTAATACAATCACCAAGGATATAGAAGAAATAAGAATAAGCAAACATTTCACAATTACTGAGACGATGGTTTGATGGTTTAAGACACTGTTGTAATTTCCAAAGCTTTCAGCCTTAGGTAAAGATATGATTGCAGATCTAAAACTTGCAAAAGTTTCTAGCAGTGAAGCACATGTTAATTGAAGAAAAAGGGTTACATTGGTTTTTACATTTTCAATTTTAATGAAACAGTTATCTGCATCTCTTGAATGGTCATTTAAAGAAAGAATAATGACCTAGGATTCAAGGCTGTGAGACTGCAAATTTTGTTTAAAATTACTTTCCAGTGACTCATGAGCTGCAACTCTTGCTACATCCACTTCCATAAGTAAACTTCAGATGACTTCCCTATGTATTGTTTGTAGCATGTATATATTTCTTAATAGTTTAACATGCATAAAAGTGTACTACCAATTTTATTAAGTTCCTATATTTTTGTAATGTGTCACTGATGAAGTGTTTGGGTGCTACACCCCTAATCTCATTTTCCGCATAAGATCTGCAGTTTTTATTATATGATTCCATGGTGTATTGTTTTTTAGGGATGCATATGTTGACTTATAGTATTATTGACTTTTTTCATCTTAGTTGTCAGATATATTGGCACAAAATTACTCATAATCTACTAGTGTAAATGAGTGAATCATAAGATAGGCAAGAAATACATAGTTTTATTTGGTCTACCTTTTATTTTCCTATTTTGGAAAAAAAAGATACAAAGAAAACAACACTAGTAATATCAATGTTACTTAGCCTCAGTGTTAGGAAGACAATAGAGAGAGAGCTACTTTGGCAAACATTAGAGCATTCCCTTCTACTCAATTCCAAGTTTTCAAGACAAAATATTCTGATTTTTAAATATTTAGACCACACACATAGTCTGCACCCCAAAACCTGGAGGTTATGAGTAGTATAAAGTGACAGGAATTCCCAAGTTCTAGTCCTGTATTTTGTATTGTTATTACTTACCTGGGTTCTAGGACTCTTTAATCAATAGCAATTTATATTAAGACAAGAAAATTCAAGCAAAATTTCATAGGGCTCATGCAAGGTGAAGTCATCTCCAAAATATGGTGATGGTGTAAATTTTTCACTTAATCAGAGATCCTGGGTACTTGCACAGTGCTCTTCATAGAAACCCACTAGTTGCAGCACCTTCCAGACTATAGTTTATGGAATTCAAGGATGTGGCCAGGCATCTGAACTTCAGGATACAAAGCCTCTGCAATATGCCTTTTCCCCACTGTTCCTACTGAGTTTAGAATTTTGTTTATTGTTGTTTTTGTTCAGTCACTAAGTCATGTATGAGTCTTTGTGACCCTACTGACTGCAGCATGACAGACTTCACTGTCCTTCACTATTTCCTAGTGTTTGCTCAAACTCATGTCCATTGAGTCAGTGATGCCATCCAACCATTTCATCCTCTGTCATCCTCTTCTCCTCCTGCCCTCAATCTTTCCCAGTATCAGGGTCTTTTCCCATGAGTTAGCTCTTCGCATCAGGTGGACAAAGTATTGGAGGTTAAACTCCAGCATCAGCACCAGTCCTTCCAATGAATATTCAGGGTTGATTTCCTTTAGGATTGACTTATTTGTCATAGCTTTCCTTTTTATTCAGAAAAGTCTTAATTCTAAAATGTCTGCCCCAAAATAGGGTCTGACAATCATGAGAAAAAGCCTGACTCAGTTCTTCACAACACACTAACTTTTAGTTTTTTACATCCCTTCTGAAGTCTTTTGAAATAGAATTTTCCTTCATTGGAAGGGAGGAATAAATACTCCATACGTGTGTGTGCTAAGTCGCTTCAGTTGTGCCTGACTCTTTAGGACGCTATGGACTGTAGCCCACCAGGCTCCTCTCTCCATGGGATTCTCCAGGCAAAAATACTGGAATGGGCTGCCATGCTCTCCTCCAGGGGATCCTTTTGATGTCTCTTAAATGTCCTGCATTGGCAAGCGAGTTCTTTATCACTACCACTAGTGCCACCTGGGAAACCGCAAATACTCCATACTTTTTACAATTAGTACAAGCTCTTAGAAGAGCTTGTTGTTAAAGCAGAAAACCAAATCCCATAACTATTACACCCTGTAACAGTTGAGCTTCCTGAGATTTTTTTTTAAAGTTGATCAACCTTGAGTAATTTCTGTTTATCATAATCAAATGTGCTCAGAGACAGTTATATAGTGGACTGAAGGAGGATGTGAGTTGATGAGTTCAATTTTGGATGTGCCCGATATGAGATATTTTGGGGGCATTCAGTTGCATATTGGAGCTTTGATGAGAGGTCTGAACTGTCTACAAATATTTTGGAATCTTGCATACAGGTGATTAATGGGTGAAACTGCTCAGGGTAAGCATGGAGTAATCTTTCTTCCAGTTATCTCAAGGTCAGTTGGAAGTTTCAGAGTAAAAATATGAGAAAATAATTTTGTTCACATAATCACAAATTTGAGATTTTAGATTAATATTTTTACAGAAATCTCATTATATTCTTAGCAAAATTTGTATACTTAAAGCGCTGTCTCTTATACACATCTTGTTTTATTAGCTTCATAGAACAAGTTGTGAATGGTTTCCTTTATTTTACGGAAGAATTTGTTTAAGATTGGCATTCTTGCTTCCTTAGATGTCTAACAGGTTTCACCAATGAAGCCACCTAGGCCTGGAGATTTCTTTGTAATAAAGTTTTTAATTATAAATCCAATTATTTAATGTGCTCTCAAATTTTCTCAAAGTGGCTGCTTTGCTGAGTTGTGCACAAACAGTTCTACAATAACACTTGTTTTAAAAAGGTGAATTTTTTCCAATATGATATGTTAGGAAATAATTTGAAAATTACATAAATTTCATGTGCATTCATATACTATTTCATTTATAAGAAACATGATGTGAATGCAAAAAATGGCCACCAACTCAAAGTTTGAAGTAACCAAGCATTTTGAAAGAAGTGAGAGAATATGTAATAATTCCTGAGCAGTAGGTATAAATAAATCTTCATTTTTGGACCATCTGAGACAGTACTGTGAAAATAAACATCTACAGCTAGAAAAACTTCAGGAAATACAAAATCAGTCAAGAGACCTAAAGTAATAGAAGAAATGAAAAGATTGATGATTCTGTGGACACAGGAATAACCTCTCTCACAAGCACTGAGAAGTCATTGCCTGCGTGTGAGCTAAGCCGCTTCAGTCTTATCTGACCCTTTGCGACCCTATGGACTGTACCTGCAAGGCTCCTCTGTCCACAGATTCTCCAGGCATTCCGTGAGAATCCACGAGAATCTCCAGGATTCTCCTCCAGGGGATATTCCCGACCCAGGGATCGAACCTGGGTTTCTTATGCCTCCTGCACTGGCAGGTGGGTTCTTTACCACTAGCACCACCTGGGAAGTGCTAAGAAGTCACTATCTATGCACAAAAGCCTTAAATGAGAATTATTAAATCCTGTGAAAGTGGCTTGGCTCCTTTAATGATGTTTTGATGGGAGGAGGAGGAAGATGGCAGAGGAGTAAGATGGGGAGATCACCAGCCTCCCCACAAATACATCAAAAACTCATCAAGATACGGACAACTCCTACAAAGCAACCTCTAGGTGACAGGAGAAGACCCCAGGCCTCCAGAGGGGCAGGCTAAGCTCCTTGCAATGAGGCAGAAGAGAGGATGGAGACATAAAAAGTGAAAAGACTGAGCACTTCTGGATGGGAACTTGCATCCTAAGGGAGGGAGGGAGTCATGAAGCAGGAAGAGTTCCCATGTACTGGGAAGCTTCTTCACAGGTGGGCCCAAGGGGGAGATGTGGAATATCAGAAAGCCAGGCAAAGCTGGGACTTAGGCAGAAAACAGAAAGTTGCACTTCTCAGTCCACAGACAGCTCACGGATTGTGGCCCCAACCAGATGCCAGGCATGGGGAACCAGAGGAGCCCACAGAAGTCCCGTGTCACGGAGGGCAGGCCGGGGTAGCCAAAAGAAGAATATCCAAGCTCCTTGACAAGGAGGGCCCAGGGGGCTGAGGGACAAAGAGCCCAGGGGACTGAGGGAAGCCCATACAAATATCCACAACACAGAGGGCAGGGCCAGGGAACCAAGAAAAGATCCACACAAGCCCCTGCCTAGCAAGCTTCAGCCTTCAGTGCAGAGCAGGACCTGGGAACAGAGGCACCAGCAAAGTTTCTATGGGCAAGTAGGGGACTGGTGGCAGTGAAGATATGCTGAGAAGGCCACTTTGACGTGGCTGCAGAAATAGATGTGACTAACACTGCCAAAGCCAGAAGGAAAGATTGCCCAAAGACATACTTAAAACACAGCAGGACTATATGGCCCTTGCCCTCTCCCCACCATATCTTCTGCCTGCCTTTTGCCTGTGGAAAACTTTAATCAAAGAATAAGTTTAATCAGAAAAGTGAGAGATGCTGAAACAAATGAAAACAGTCTAAGGAGACTAAATAATAATAGCATAGTCATTAAGCATAGTAAAGGACTTTTAATTCTTTCTCCAGAGCTATAGTTAATATCTTGAGCCATATCCTGTGAGCTGTCTTATAGATACTAAAACCCTAGGTGGAAAAGTTAACTACATGATGATCAGACTGTACCCAGGACTTGAGCTGCCACAGTTATGAGAATTGACCTCAAAGAAATGGGGACAAGTGCACCCTGGAACTGAACATTAACTGTACCTAAAATAACCAAGATGATGCCAGTAATACCACTGATAACCAACTGAAGATGACTGTTAGAGATGACTATACTGTTTCTGTATGTAACGTCCCCCCTCACTTTGTCTATAAAAGCTCTCAGCCTCTGCTTGTTGGGAGGAGGGGTCAGCCTTTGGATAGATATCTGCCACCCTCTCCCCCAGTTGCTGGAATCTGAAATAAAGCAAGCTTTCCTTTCCACCAATCTGGCCTGCTTATTGGCTTAGTGGCAAGCAGTTGTATCCTCCACGCATATCTTTCGGTAACATATGAACCCATGGACACCTTAAAACCTACTACTGGACACTGCACTGCCCTTCAGAGAGATGAGATCCAGCTCCATCAACCAGAACACAGGCACAAACTCCTCCAACCAGGAAAACATCACAGTACACTAATCCAACACCATCCATGGGGGCAGACTCCACAACACAGAACTATGATCTTGAGACCTTTTTTTTTCTTCTTATAAATCACACTGTTTATTCCCCCTACATATTTCTACCTTCACATTAGCCTTTTGTGGTGCTGTGGAGTTTTCCTCTTATTTTTCTTGTTAAAAACATTCTTTTTAAGATCTTTTTCACCTTTTTTTGTGATTTTTAATATGAAACTGCCTTTCATATAGTTCTTTACCAACTGTAGCTATTCCTGAATATATATAAATTCTTTTCACATACATCTATTTATCTTTGCTTTTCTATTTTTTTCTTTTCTCTCTTTTTTTAACCCTCTTTCCCACCCCCTCATTTTCTCTTTTCTCTCCTTATTCTCTTTCTTCTTTTTCTTTCCTCCCTTTTTTCCTTCACTCTTTCTTCACCATGTAAGTTAAATTATTGTGCTCTCTTTGTTATATTCCCCAGTTGGCAATCTGCTCAGGCTCAGTTTTCAAGAGTGAGCATTAGTTTAGCCCTGTTTTTAATTGGTCAATATCACCTTTGGTTTCCCTTATTCATCAAGTCAATTTCCTGTACTCTTTTCTTTAGAATACTTTGGTTATAACTGTGTGTATGGACTGTCTCTTATACACATCTTGGTTATTGGTTTGTAGTTTTCTTTTAAGACTTTTGTATCAGTGTTTTATTAGCTTCATAGAACAAGTTGTGAATGGTTTCCTTTATTTTACGGAAGAATTTTTAGGCATAAAAAGAGAAAATTAAGTTGGATTTATCAAAATTATAAAATTTCATTCTTCAAAGGACACCACTGAGAATGTGAAAAGAAAAAAAAATTATATATATATATATATACATACATACACACACACACACACATATATATATATATTCTAGAGAGACTGGGAGAGAAAATTTTTGCAAACAGTATATCTGAAAAAGGGACTTTGTATCTAGAATATATAAAGAACTCTTACAATTCAATAGACAACCTAGTATTTTCAATGAGAAAAGTACCTAAATTGACATTTTTACAAAGGAGGTATACAAATGTCTAACAAGCACATGAAAAGATGTTCAACATCCTTAGTCATCAGAGAAGTGCAAATCCAAATTGCAATGAGATATCGCATCATACTCACTTTTTGATTAGCTATAATCAGAAAGGTTCACAGTAGCAATTGTTGGTGTGGATGTGGAGAAATTAGAACTCTTCTACACTGCTGATGGGAATGCAAAATGGCACAACCACTTTGGAAAATAGTTTGGCAGTTCCTCAAATTGTTAAATCAAGAAATAACTTATGACCCAACAATTCCACTATTAGGTATCTAACCAAGAAAAATTAAAAACATGTGCACACAAAAACTTGTGCACCAATGTTCAAAGCAGCCCTATTCATAGTAGTTAGAAAATGGAAACAAGCCAAATGTCCACCAACTGTTGAATGTATTAAAAAAATATGGTATATACATTCAATAGAATACTGCTTGGCAATAAAAGTGAATAAAGTGCTTATATATATATATGTATTAAAACATGGATGAAATTTTAAAACTTTGCACTAAGTTAAAGAAGCCAGTCACACAAACTGAAATTTAAAAAGTAAGTGAATTTTTTTGAAGTTCTAATATTCAGCTGTACGTTTTCTAAATAATGATTTAAATTATTTGTGTAATTGGCATTATATGTGTGTGTGAATTATATATGTGTAATATATAGACACATGAACTTATAAAATTCATGTTTAGCTAGTATCCATCCATACTTGTCACACAGAAAGAATTGCATACCATTCATTTAAAAATGTGTTATGAATAAATGCTGTTTTAAGAGTATAGGGATGGAACTTCCCTGGTTATGCAGTGGATAAGAATCAGTCTGTAAATGCAGGGGACACAGATTCGATCCCTGGTCCAGGAAGATTACACATGCTATGGAACAGCTAAGCCCCAGTGCCACAACTACTGAGCCCACGTACTGCAACTACTGAAGCCCACCTGCTTAAAGCTTGTTCTCTGCAACAAGAGAAGCCACTGCAGTGAGAAACCCATGCACCACAATGAAGAGTATCCCCCATTCACTGCAACTAGAGAAAGCCTAGCCAAAGGAATGAAGACCTAGCATACCCAAAATTAAATAAATAAATATATATTTTAAAAGTATATGGATGAATTGTAGTCACATTTTCCCTAACTGCTCACCTCATGATTATTCATACACTTTTTCCTTTAAATAGACACTCTAATTCCATGAGAAACGCTGGACTGGAAGAATCACAAGCTGGAATCAAGATTGCCAGGAGAAATATAAATAACCTCAGATATGCAGATGACACCACCCTTATGGCAGAAAGTGAAGAGGAGCTAAAAAGCCTCTTGATGAAAGTGAAAGAGGAGAGTGAAAAAGTTGGCTTAAAGCTCAACATTCAGAAAACGAAGATCATGGCATCTGGTCCCATCATTTCATGGGAAATAGATGGGGAAACAGTGGAAACAGTCTGACTTTATTTTTTTGGGCTCCAAAATCACTGCTGATGGTGATTGCAGCCATGAAATTAAAAGATGCTTACTCCTTGGAAGGAAAGTTATGACCAACCTAGATATCATATTCAAAAGCAGAGACATTACTTTGCTGACTAAGGTCTGTCTAGTCAAGGCTATGGTTTTTCCTGTGGTCATGTATGGATGTGAGAGTTGGACTGTGAAGAAGGCTGAGCACCAAAGAATTGATGCTTTTGAACTATGGTGTTGGAGAAGACTCTTGAGAGCCCCTTGGACTGCAAGGAGATCCAACCAGTCCATTCTGAAGGAGATCAACCCTGGGATTTCTTTGGAAGGAATGATGCTAAAGCTGAAACTCCAGTACTTGGGCCATCTCATGCAAAGAGTTGACTCATTGGAAAAAACTCTGATGCTGGGAGGGATTGGGGGCAGGAAGAGAAGGGGACGACCGAGGATGAGATGGCTGGATGGCATCACGGACTCGATGGATGTGAGTCTGAGTGAACTCTGGGAGATGGTGATGAACAGGGAGGCCTGGCGAGCTGTGATTCATGGGGTTGCAGAGTCGGACACGACTGAGTGACTGAACTGAACTGAAGTAAAACACATTCTTTAAAAAAAGGAAACGGTCGCAGAAGTTTCCATACTGTATGATTCCATTTACCATTAAATGTCCAAAATAGGGAAATCTCTAGAGATAGAAAGTAGATTCCTGTTTTCCTAGGGCTGGAAAGTTGAGGCAGGGGGTGGGAAAGTAACTGCTTATGAATACAGAATTTCTTTTGGAATTATGAAATGTTCTAAAATTAGATTGTAGCAATGGTTGCACAACTCTGATTATACTGGGCTTCCCAGGTGGCACTAGTGGTAAAGAACCCACCTACCAAAGCAGGAGAGGTTAGAGATGTGGGTTCAATCCCTGGGTCAGGAAGATCTCCTGGAGGAGATCTACTGGTAGCCTCCTGGTACCTGGTGATACTGGTAAGCCACTCCAGTATTCTTGACTGGAGAATCTCATGGACAGAGGAGCCTAGCAGGCTATAGTTCATAGGGTCACAAAGAACTGGACATGACTGAAGTGACTTATCTGGAGAAGGCAATGGCACCCCACTCCAGTACTCTTGCCTGGAAACTCCCATGGACAGAGGATCCTGGTGGGCTGCAGTCCATGGGGTTGCTAAAATTCGGACACCACTGAGCGACTTCACTTTCACTTTTCACTTTCATGCATTGGAGAAGGAAATGGCAACCCACTCCAGCGTTCTTGCCTGGAGAATCCCAGGGACGATGGAGCCTGGTGGGCTGCCATCTATGGGGTCGCACAGAGTCAGACACGACTGAAACGACTTAGCAGCAGCAGCAGAAGTGACTTATCATGTACACAGGAAACTCAAACAATGGCTCTGCCCATTTTTAATTGGGCTGTTTATTTTCTGATTACTTGGTTTAGAAAATTGCATATTCTGGACATAATTCTATTATTAAATATATGGCATGCAAGTATTTTTTCCTCTGTGGCTTGTATTTTTATTGTCTTAACACTGAGTTTCTAAGATCAGAAGTTTTTATTCCAATGAAGTCCAATATTATCTTTTGTATATTGTGATTTTGGTGTCATATCTATGAAATCTTTAACTTAAGGTTACAAAGAATTTCTTACTTTTTTTCTGGGAGTTTTACATTTTGGCCTGTGATCTATTTTTGAGCCATTTTTTAAAAACAATTATGTGTGACACATTGCACAGATCGAAGTATCAAAGTTCTTCTTCTTTTTTTTTTTGCTTACACATAGCCATTTGTTCCATTATTGTTACTTGAAAAGACTAGTCTTTCTCTACTGAAATGCCTTAGCACCTTTGGTGAAAACCAGTTGTCCGTATATGTATGAATGTATTCCTGGACTTTCTATTCTGTTTTACTGATGTGATTGTCTATTATTATATCAATACTACATTATCTTTATTTTTATAGCTTTGTAATAAGTTTTTAAATCAGGTTTGCAGAAATTCTCCAGCTGCATTCTTCATTTTAAAATTTGTTTTAGCTTTCTAGGTCCTTTGAAGTATCATAGGAATTTTAAAATCAACTTGAAAATTTCTACCAAAACAATCCTGCTGCCGTTTTGACTGAGATTGCAATGAAACTGTAGATCAATTTGTGGAGGATGTCTGTCTTAGTAATAGTGAATCTTCTGACCCACGAACACAATCTATTTTCCCATTTATTTGAGTTTTTCTCTAAATGTCTCTCAGGAATGTTTTCAGTTTCCAGGTCCTGCATATCTTTTTTTCATAGTGATCCACGAGTATTTCATACTGTTTATAAAATGAATAGACCATTCAGGTATGATCTAAATCAAATCCCTTACTATTATACAATGAAAGTGACAAATAGATTCAAGGGATTAGATCTGATAGACAGAGTGCCTGAATAATTATGGACAGAAGTTCATGACATTGTACAGGAGGGAGTAATCAAAACCATCCCCAAGAAAAAGAAATGCAAAAAAGCAAAATTGTCTGAGGAGGCCTTACAGACGGCTGAGAAAAGAAGAGAAGCTAAGGCAAAGGAGAAAATGAAAGCTATATCCATCTGAATCCAGAGTTCCAAAGAATAGCAAGGGGAGATAAGAAAGGCTTTCTCATTGATCAATGCAAAGATTTAGAGGAAAACAATACAATGGGAAAGACTAGAGATCTCTTCAAGAAAATTAGAGAATAATTCATGCAGAGATGAGCACAATAAAGGACAGAAATGATACGGACCTAACAGAAACAGAAGATAGTAAGAAGAGGTGGCAATAATACACAGAAAACAATACAAGTGTGATCTTTATGACCCAGATAATCACGATTGTGATCACTCACCTAGAGCCAGATATTCTGCAATGTGAAGTCAATGGGCCTTAGGAAGCATCACTATGAACAAAGCTAGTGGAGGTGATGAAATTCCAGTTGAGCTATTTCATGTCCTAAAAGATGATGCTGTGAAAGTGTGGACTCAACATGCCAGCAAATCTGGAAAACTCAGCCATTGCCACAGGACTAGAAAAGGCCAGTTTCCATTCTAATCCCAAAGAAAGACAATGCCAAAGAATGTTCAAACTACTGAACAATTGCACTCATCTCACATACTAGCAAAGTAATGCTCAAACTTCTTCAAGCCAGCTTCAACAGTATGTGAACTATGAACTTCCAGATTTTCTAGCTGGATTTAGAAAAGGCAGAGGAACCAGAGATTGAATCGCCAGAGGAACCAGAGATTGAAACTGAGACATCTACTTCTGCTTTACTGATTATGCCAAAGCCTTTGACTATGTGGATCACAAGAAACTGTGGAAAATTCCTAAAGAGATGGGGATATCAGACCACCTTACCTGTCTCCTGAGAAATCTGTATGCAGGTCAAGAAGCAACAGTTAGAACTGGACATGGCACAACAGGCTAATCCCAAATTTGGAAAGGGGTATGTAAAGGCTGTATATTGTCACCCTGCTTATTTAACTTAAATGCAGAGTACGTAATTTGAAATACTGGGCTGAATGAAGAGCAAGCTGGAATCAAAATTGCCAGGAGAAATACAAATAACCTCAGATATGCAGATGACACCACCCTTATGGCAGAAAGTGAACTAAAGACTTAATGACTTTTCACTTTCTTAATGAAAGTGAAAGAGGAGAGTGAAAGAGCTTGCTTAAAATTCAGCATTCAAAAAATGAAGATCATGGCATCTGGTCCCATCACTTCATAGCAAATAGATAAGGAAATAATGGAAGCAGTTACAGATTTTATTTACTTTGGCTCCAAAATCACTGCTGATTGTGATTGCAGCCGTGAAATTAAGAGATGCTCGCTCCTTTCATGTATGGATGTGAGAGTTGGACCATAAAGAAAGCTGAGCACTGAATTGATGCTTTTGAACTGTGGTGTTGGAGAAGACTCTTGAGGGTCCCTTGGTCTGCAAGTAGATCCAACCAGTCAATCCAGAGGAAATCAGTCCTGAATATTCACTGGAAGGACTGATGCTGAAGCTGAAGGTCCAACATTTTGGCCACCTGATGTGAAGTGCCAACTCATTAGAAAATACCCTAATGCTGAGGAAGATTGAAGGCAGGAGGAGAAGGGGACGATAGGGGATGAGGTGGTTGGGTGGCATCACCGACTCAATGGACATGAGTATGAGCAAGCTCTGGGAGTTGATGATGGACAGGGAAGCCTGGCATGATGCAATCCATGGGGTCACAAGAGTCAGACACAACTAAGTGACTGGACTGAAATGAATGAGTATTTCATGTATTTTGAAGCTATTTTACATGGCATTTAAAAATTCTGATTGATATGCACATAGAAATGATCTCTGTATGTTATCTTATATATCCTGCAGCCTTGCTAAATTAACATATTACTTTTTGCAGATATTGCATGTATCTTTCATGTAGATATGAACATATTTTCTACATAGACAATTGTGTCATCTTACAATAAGGATAATTTTAGTACTTTCCAATCTGGATATCCTTTAATGTCTTTTTCTGGACTGATTGTACTGAATAAAGTTCAAGTATAATGTTGCAGAAAAGTGATGAGACTGAATAGCCATGCTTCCTTCCTGACCTTAGAAGGAAATATTGCAGTATTTCATGTTTAAATATGATTTTAGTTGTATTTTTCATAGGTACCATTTTTCAAATTAAGTAAGTACATTTCTATTAGTTTATTGTCAGCCCTTCATTAGTAAAAGATTTTTGTAAATTTATTTTTTCTGCATATATTCTTTTTTTTTTACTTTTTAGTTACTATTTTAAACTCATTGATTCTTTCTATTGTGGAAAGAAACAAACATAAAACTTACCATATTAACCATTTTAAAGTTTACAGTTTAGTAGTGTTAAGTATATTGTTGTTCACCAGCTCCATAGAAACTTCATTTTGCTGAACAGAAACTTCTTATTCATTAAACAACTCCCCCTTTCCTTTTTCTTCACCCACTGATAGCCTCTATTGTACTTTTTATATCTATGAATTTGACTACTTTTAATACTTTATATAAGTGAAATTATCTGTTCTTTCATGTCTGGTTTACTTCACTTAGCCTAATGTCCTCAAGGTTCATGATGTTGTAACAGGGATTTTCCTACTTTTAAAGGCTGCATAGTATTCCATTATATATACAGCATTTTGTTTATCCATTTATCAGTTGATTGATATTTGGGTTACTCCTACCTTATGGCTATTGCAAATATTGCCAGTGTGAACATGGGTGTGCAAGTATAACTCTTCAATAAGTCACTTTTGTTTTTTGGGATATGTACCCATAAGTTAGATTGCTATATCGTATGGTGATTTTTTTGATTTTTAATTTTTTGAAGAACTCTCATACTGTTTATCATAGTAGTTGTACCATTTTACAATCTATCAGTTCAGTTCAGTTCAGTCAGTGCCTCAGTCGTGTCTGACTCTTTGTGAACCCATGAATTGCAGCACGCCAGGCCTCCCTGTCCATCACAAACTCCCGGAGTTCACTCAAACTCATGTCCATCGAGTCAGTGATGCCATCCAGCCATTTCATCCTCTGTCATCCCCTTCTCCTCTTACCCCAATCCTTTCCAGCATCAGAGTCTTTTCCAATGAGTCAAATCTTCACATGAGGTGGCCAAAGTATTGGAGTTTCAGCTTTAACATCATTCCTTCCAAAGAACACCCAGGACTGATCTCCTTCAGAAAGGACTGGTTGGATCTCCCTGCAGTCCAAGGGACTCCCAAGAGTCTTCTCCAATATCACAGTTCAAAAGCATCAATTCTTTGGTGCTCAGCTTTCTTCATAGTCCAACTCTCACATCCATACATGACCACTGGAAAAACCAGAGCCTTGACTAGATGGACCTTAGTCGGCAAAGTAATGTCTCTGCTTTTGAATATGCTATCTAGGTTGGTCATAACTTTCCTTCCAAGGAGTAAGCATTTTTTAATTTCATGGCTGCAGTCACCATCTGCAGTGATTTTGGAGCCCCCCAAAATAAACTCTGACACTGTTTCCACTGTTCCCCCATCTATTTCCCATGAAGTTATGGGACCAGATGCCATGATCTTAGTTTTACAGAAGTATATATAGTACACAAATGTTACCTGTAGTTCAACTTTTCCACATCATGATCAACCCCTGCTATTTTATGTTCATTTGATAGTGGGCATCCTAATGTGTATGAGGTGACATGTCATTGTGATTTTGCTTTGCATTTCTATGATCAATAGTGATTTTGAACATTTTTTTGGCCACTTGTATATCATCCTTGGAGAAATGTCTATTCAAATCCTTTGCCAATTTTTTTTTTAAATCGAGCTATTCTTTGGGTTTTTTGTTTTTGTTTTTGAGTTGTAGGAGTTTTTTTTTTTTTTTTTTCATGCATTCTGGTAATTAACTCATTACCACATATATGATTTTCAAATATTTTCTCCCATTTCATCATTTCATATGAGGGCTTCCCTCATAGCTCAGTTGGTAAAGAATCCACCTGCAATGCAAGAGACCCTGGTTCAATCTCTGGGTCGGGAAGATCCCCTGGAGAAGGGATAGGCTACCCATTCCAGTATTCTTGGGCTTCCCTTGTGGTTGAGCTGGTAAAGAACCTGCCTGCAATGCAGGAGACCTGGGTTTGATCTCTGGGTCAGGAACATCCCCTGGAAAAGGGAAAGGCTACCCACTCCAGTATACTGGCCTGGAGAATTCCATGGACTATGCAGTCCATGGACTCGCAAAGAGTCGGACACAACTGAGCGACTTTCACTTTCATATGTTGCCTTTTCACTATGTTGATGATGTCCTTTGATGAACAAAAGTCTTTGTTCGTTGTCTCATTTGTCTATTTTGGCTTTCATTCATTGCCTGTGCCTTTAATATCACATCCAAGAAATTATTGCGAAATCCACTGTCATGAAGCTTTTCCCTTATGTTTTCTTCTAGGAGTTTCATAGTTTTGAATTTTAGGGTTAAGTCTTTAATTTATTTTAACTTAATTTTTGTACATGGTATAACATATGGATCCAACTTCATTCTTTTGCATGTGTATATCAAATTTCCTCAACACTATTTCTCCTCTCCAGACTGAGTTATTAGCACCCTTGTCAAACATCATTTGAATATAAATATGTAAGAATTTATATCTGAAATCTCTATTCTACTTCATTTATCTATATGTCTGTATTTATGCCAGTACCACACATACTATTTTGACTACTTCACCTTTGCAGTATGTTTTGAAATCAAGAATTGAGAATCTTCATACTTCATTAAAAAAATTTTTTTTTGTTTAAAATTTTGGAATTTTGTGATTCCAAAAAAATTTGGGGATGATTTTCTCCTGTTTCCAAAAATAATATTCTTGAATCTTTGATGGGGATTTTGTTGATTTTGCAGGTTGCTTTGTGTAGTAACATCTTAACAATATTGAGTCTTATAATCCATGGACATGGATTATATTTCCATTCATTTGTGCCTTTAATTTCTTTCAGCAATATTTTGTATTTTTCAGTGTACCTCTTTGTTATTCAAAAGTATTTTATTCTTTTTGACGTTATAACACATGAAATTGCATTTTTACTTTACTTGTATGATTGTTCGTTGTCAGTGTGTAGAAATGCAACTGCTTTTTGGTATTGATTTTGTATTTTAGAATTTGCTGAATTCATTTATTAGTTGTAACAGTATTTTTTGGAATCTTTAGGGTTTTCAATAATATGATTATGTCATCTGTGACGAGAGATAATTTTATTTCTTCTTTTGAATTTGTATGCCTTTTTTTGTTTGTTTTCTTGTTTAATTGTCTTGGCAAGGACTTCTAGTACTATTTTGAGTAGAAATGGTGAAAGTTGGCAATCTTGTCTTATTCCTGATCTTAGAAGGTAAGCTTTCAACCTTTCACCATTGAGTATGACATAGTCATTGTTATGTTGGGACAGTTTCATTCTATTCCTAGTTTGTTGAGCGTTTTCCCCATGAAAGGGCATTCAGTCTTGTCAAATGCTTTTTTGTTTTTTTTTTTTTTTGCATCAGTTCAAATGAGCAAGTGCTTTTTGTCCTTTATTATGTTAATGTGGTATATTACATTGAATGATTTTCATATATTGAACCACCCTTGCATTCTAAGAATGAATCCCAATTGGCCAGGGTGTGTAATCCTTTTATGTAAGGTTGAATTCATTTTTCCAGTATTTTTGATGACTTTGGCATCACTATTCATCAGACATATTGGTCTATAGCTTCCAGTTTCTGTAGTGTTCTTATCTGACTTTGAAATGTGGGTAATGCTGGCCTCAAAAAATGAGTTTGGAAGCGTTCTCACTTTCACGTTTTGGAAGAGTTTGAGAAGGATGGGTATTAATTCTTCTGTAAATGCTTGGTAGAATTCAACAGTGAATCCATCTGTTCCCGGGCTTTTCTTTGTTTGAAGTTTTTAAATTCAAATCTCCTAATTCAATCTCTTTACTAGTTATATGTCTGTTCAGATTTTCTATTATTTCAAGATCTATTAGTGTGAGTTTTTATGTTTATAGGAATTTATCCATTTCCTTTATGTTTTCCAATTTGTTGGCATGCAATCATTCATAATATTCTCTTATAATACTTTGCAATTTTTGTGGAATTGGTTGTCATAACCCGTTTTGCACTTCAGATTTTAGTAATTTGAATTTTTTTTTTCTTAGTTAACCTAGCTATCATAAATTTTGATATGGTGTGATTCCATATTTCTTTGCATCAAAACCTTTTCTAATTTCATTATGATTTCTTCCTTGATTCATTGGTTGTTTATAACTGTCTAGCCTACTTTCTACATATTTGTGTATTTCCAGTTTTTCCTCTGCTATTGATTTCTAGTTTTATTCTGTTGTGATCAGAAAAGATACTTTCTATAAACTTCAATCTTTTAAAATTTGTTGATATTTAATTTATGGCCTAATATGGGAAAAGTTCTATGTGCACTTGAGAAGGATATATATTCTGTTCTTGTTAGTTGAACTATCCTGCATATGTCTGTCAGTTTCAGTTGGCTTATAGTGCTATTCAAGCTCTCTACACTCATTTATTTTCTGTATGGTTGATCTATCCACTATTGAAAGGGAAATATTTAGTTATTATTATATTATTGTGCTGTTTCTATTTTTCCCTTTTGTTGTGTTGTTGTTCTTATTCAGTTGTTCAGTAGTGTCTGACTCTTTGCAACCCCATGGACTGCAGCACGCCAGGCTTCCCTGTCTTTCACCATCTCCCAGAGCTTGCTCAAACTCATGTCCACTGAGTATGTGATGCCATCCAACTATCTCATCCTCTTTGTCCCCTTCTTCTCCAACCTTCAGTCTTTCCCAGCGTTAGGGTCTTTTCTAATGAGTTGGCTCTTCACATCAGGTGGCCAAAATATTGGAGCTTCAGCATCAGTCCTTGAAATGAATATTCAGGGTTGATTTCCTTTAGAACTGACAGGTTTGATCTTGTCCAAGGGACTCTCAAGAGTCTTCTCCAACACCACAGTTCAAAAACATCAGTTCTTTGGCCTCACCCTTCTTTATGGTCCAACTCTCACATCCATACATGACTACTGGAAAAACCATAGCTTTGACTAGATGGACGTTTGTCAGCAAAGTAATGTCTCTACATTTTAATACACTGTCTAGGTTTGTCATAGCTTTTCTTCCAAGGAGCAAACATTTTTAATTTCATGGCTGTAGTTTATATCCACAGTGATTTTGGAGAAAAAGAAAATAAAGCCTGTCACTGTTTCCATTATTTCCTCATCTATTTGCCATGAAGTGATGAGACCAGATACCATGATCTTAGTTTTTTGAATGTTGAGTTTTAAGCCAACTTTTTCACTTTCCTCTTTGACATTCATCAAAAAGATCTTTAATTCCTCTTCACTTTCTGCCATAAGGATGGTGTTATCTGCATATCTGAGGTTACTGATATTTCTCTCTGTAATCGTGATTTCAACTTGTGGTTCATCCAGCCCAATATTTCACACGATGTACTCTGCATATAAGTTAAATAAGCACGGTGAAAATAGACAGCCTTAATGTACTCCTTTTCCAATTTGGAACCAGTCCATTGTTCCATGTCCAGTTCTAACTGTTACTTCTTGGCCTGCATACAGGTTTCACAGGAGGCAGTAAAGTCATCTGGCATTCTCATCTTTAAAAATTTTACACAGTTTGTTTTGGTCCACACAGTCAAAGGCTTTAGTCTAGTCAATGAAGCAGAAGTAGATGTTTTCCCCTTTAATTCTGTCAATATTTGCTTGATATATTTAGGAGCTCTGATATTTTCTGCATAAAAGTTTGTAATTATTATATCTTCCTAGTGAATTGACACTTTTATCCTTACATAATGTTCTACTTGCCTCTTTTGTTTTTACTTAAAATCTATATTTTTTCACATAGTACTATACCTATGCTTTCCTTCAGTTACCATTTTCATGGAATATTTTCTGTTCTTTCATTTTTAACCTGTGTATCCATAGATCAGAAGTGAGATTCTTATATATACAGCATATTGTTAGATCCTGTTTTTTAATTTGTCACTTTAAAAAAATTATTTATTTTAATTGGTGACTAATTGCAAAATTGCAGTGGTTTTGCCATATATTGACATGAATCAGCCATGGGGGTACATGTGTTACCCATCCTGAACCCCCCTCCCAAATCCCTCCCCATCTCATCCCTCTGGGTCATCCCAGTGCACCAGCCCCGAGCACCCTATCTCATGTATGAAACTTGGACTGGATATCCATTTCACTTATGATAATATACATGTTTCAATGCCACTCTCCCAAATCATCCTACCCTCGCCCTCTCCCACAGAGTCCAAAAGACTGTTCTATACGTCTGTGACTCTCTTGCTATCTCGTATATAGGGTTATTGTTACCATCTTTCTAGATTCCATATATATGCATTAGTATACTGTATTGGTGTTTTTCTTTCTGGCTTACTTCACTCTGTATAATCAGCTCCAGTTTCATCCACCTCATTAGAACTGATTCAAATGTATTCTTTTTAATGCCTGAGCAATATTCCATTGTGTATTTGTACCACAGCATTCTTATCCATTCATCTGCTGCTGGACATCTAGGTTGCTTCCATGTCCTGGCTATTAAAAATAGTGCTGCAATAAACATTGGGGTACATGTGTCTCTTTCAATTCTGGTTTCCTTGGTGTGTATGCCCAGCAGTGGGATTGCTGGGTCATAAAGCAGTTCTATTTCCAGATTTTTAAGGAATCTCCACACTGTTCTCCATAGTGGCTGGACTAGTTTGTATTCCCACCAACAGTGTAAGAGGGTTTCCTTTTCTTCACACCCTCTCCAGCATTTATTGTTTATAGACTTTTGGATAGCAACCATTCTGACTGGTGTGAGATGGTACCTCATTGTGGTTTTGATTTGCTTTTCTCTGATAATGAGTGATGTTGAGCATCTTTTCATGTGTTTGTCAGCCATCTGTATGTCTTGTTTGGAGAATTGTCTGTTTAGTTCTTTGGCCTATTTTTGGATTGGGTCATTTATTTTTTTGGAATTGAGCTGCAGGAGTTGCTTGTATATTTTTGAGATTAATTCTTTGTCAGTTGCTTCATTGGCTATTATTTTCTACCATTCTGAAGGCTGTGTTTTCACCTTGCTTATAGTTTCCTTCGTTGTGAAAAAGCTTTTAAGTTTAATTAGGTCCTATTTGTTTATTTTTGCTTTTATTTCCATTACTCTGGAAAGTGGGTCATAGAGGATCCTTCTGTGATTTATGTCAGAGAGTGTTTTGCCTATGTTCTCCTCTAGGAGTTTTATAGTTTCTGGTCTTACACTTAGATCTTTAATCCATTTTGAGTTTATTTTTGTGTATGGTGTTAGAAAGTGTTCTAGTTTCATTCTTTTACAGTTTTCCCAACACCATTTGTTAAAGAGATTGTCTTTATTCCATTGTATATTCTTGCCTCCTTTGTCAAAGATAAGGTGTCCATAGGTGCATGGATTTATCTCTGGGCTTTCTATTTTGAGCCACTGATCCATATTTCTGTCTTTGTGCCAGTATCATAGTGTCTTGATGACTGTAGCTTTGTAGTACAGCCTGAAGTCAGGCAGGTTGATTCGTCCAATTCTATTCTTTCTCAAGATTGCTTTGGCTATTTGAGTTTTTTATAAGGTGTCCATAGGTGCATGGATTTATCTCTGGGCTTTCTATTTTGAGCCACTGATCCATATTTCTGTCTTTGTGCCAGTATCATAGTGTCTTGATGACTGTAGCTTTGTAGTACAGCCTGAAGTCAGGCAGGTTGATTCGTCCAATTCTATTCTTTCTCAAGATTGCTTTGGCTATTTGAGTTTTTTTTTTTTTTTTGTATTTTCATAGAAATAGTGAAATTGTTTGTTCTAGTTCTCTGAAAAATATCGTTAGTAGCTTGATAAGGGATTGCATTGAATCTATAGACTGCTTTGTGTAGTATGCTATTTTAACTATATTGATTCTTCTGATCCATGAGTTGGTATATTTCTCCATCTATTTGTGTCCCCTTTGATTTCTTTCATCAGTGTTTTAGAGCTTTCTATATATAGGTCTGCTGTTTCTTTTGGTAGATATATTCCTAGATTTTTTTTTTAATTCATTCAGTCATATGTCTTTTGATTGAGTTGTTTGATTCATTACACTTAAAATAAATGTCTAAGGACTTACAAGGCTTTCCCTGATAGCTCAGTTGGTAAGGAATACACCTGCAATGCAGGAGACTCTAGTTCAATTACTGGGTTGGGAAGATCCCCTGGAGAAGTGATAGGCTTCCCAGTCCAGTGTTCATAGACTTCCCTTGTGGCTCAGCTGGTAAAGAATACACCTGCCATGTGGGAGACATCGGTTCAATCCCTGGGTTGAGAAGATTCCTTGGAGAAGGGAAAGGCTGCCCAGTCCAGTATTCTGGCCTGGAGAATTCCATGGGACTGCATATTCCACAAGGTCACAAAGAGTCGGGAACTATTGAGTGACTTTCACTTTCAAGGACTTACCACTGCCATTTTGTTGTTTTTAGTATGTTTTGCATTTTTGATCCCCCCCCCTTGTTTCTAACTAACTTCCTTTGTTTCATTGATGTTATTTAGTGACATACTTTCAGTTTAGTTCAGTCGCTCAGTTGTGTCTGACTCTTTGCAACCCCATGAATTGCAGCATGCTAGACCTCCCTGTCCATCACCAACTCCCGGAGTTCACTTAGACTCACGTCCATCGAGTCAGTAATGCCATCCAGCCATATCACCCTCGGTCGTCCCCTTCTCCTGCCCCCAATCCCTCCCAGCATCAGAGTCTTTTCCAATGAGTCAACCCTTCGCATGAGGTACATCAGGAAATTCACGGTTCACGTATTGCTGAAGCCTGGCTTGGAGAATTTTGAGCATTACTTTACTAGCATGTGAGATGAGTGCAACTGTGCAGTAGTTTGAGCATTCTTTGGCATTGTCTTTCTTTGGGATTAGAATGAAAACTGACCTTTTCCAGTGTTGTGTCCACTGCTGAGTTTTCCAAATGTGCTGGCATATTGAGTGCAGCACTTTCACAGCATTGTCTTTCAGAATTTGAAATAGCTTCACTAGAATTCCATCACCTCCACTAGCTTTGTTCATGGTGATGCTTTCTAAAGCCCAATCGACTTCCCATTCCAAGATGTCTGGCTCTAGGTGAGTCATCACACCATTGTGATTATCTGGGTCATGAAGATCTTTTTTGTACAGTTCTTCTGTGTATTCTTGGCATCTCTCCTTAATATCTTCTGCTTCTCTTAGGTCCATACCATTTCTGTCCTTTATCCAGCCCATCTTTTCATGAATATTCCCTTGGTATCTCTAATTTTCTTGAAGAGATCTCTAATCTTTCCCATTCTTTTCTTTTCCTCTATTTCTTTGCATTGATTGCTGAAGTAGGCATTCTTATCTCTTCTTGCTATTCTTTGGAACTCTGCATTCAGATGCTTATACCTTTCCTTTTCTCCTTTGCTTTTTGCTTCTCTTCTTTTCACAGCTATTTGTAAGGCCTCCCCAGACAGCCATTTTGCTTTTTTGCATTTCTTTTCTATGGGGATGGTCTTGATTCCTGTCTCCTGTACAATGTCACAAACCTCTGTCCATAGTTCATCAGGCACTCTGTCTATCAGATCTAGTCCCTTAAATCTATTTCTCACTTCCACTGTATAATCATAAGGGATTTGATTCAGGTCATACCTGAATGGTCTAGTGGTTTTCCCTACTTTCTTCTATTTAAGTTTGAATTTGGTAATAAGGAGTTCATGATCTGAGCCACAATCAGCTCCTGGTCTTGGTTTTGCTGACTCTATAGAGCTTCTCCATGTTTGGCTGCAAAGAATATAATCAATCTGATTTCGGTGTTGACCATCTGGTGATGTCCATATGTAGAGTCTTCTCTTTTGTTCCCCTTGCACTTATTACAAGCATATAAGAATTTTCCAAGCTTTACTCATAGGTGAAAGTTGCTTGCACCTATTTTTTGTTTGTTTGTTTGTTCTTATTGAGAAGAAAATGCGAATTGACTTTCTATTATAGATGTTCCATTACAGACTCATCTATCCAAACTAGCCAAATCTTAAGAGCAATTTTACTTTTTCAAGTTGCTTTGTAAGCTATGCTTTCTGAAGATTCTCTATAAAGAGTCTTTATAAGTAATACCACTCTTGGCAAACCAATACAGTATTGTAAAGTAATTAACCTCCAATTAAAATAAATAAATTTATACTTTTAAAAAAAGAAAAAAATAAGTAATACCACTCATGGGATCAAGCACTTGCTCTGATTTGATAATTCAGCACGATTCTCTTGATGGTCCACACTATTTGTATATGCATATCTTTTCTTTTTGTGTAGCTAGCCCCCCAGTGTTCTTGCCTGGAGAATCCCAGGGATGGCAGAGCCTGGTGGGCTGCCATCTCTTGGGTTGCACAGGGTCGGACACGACTGAAGCGACTTAGCAGCAGTAGCAGCAGCAGCCCTGTCACCTCTATGGAGAGCATTAACTCTTTAAAGTTCAAATGATGTTGTGTAAATACACTGATAATATTAATGATTTTGTATTGTGTGCTAAGGCACTTCAGTTGTGTCTGACTCTGTGCGACTCTGTGAACTGTAGCCTGCCAGGCTGCTCTGTTTATGGGACTCTCCAGCCAAGATTACATGAGTGGGTTGTCATCCCCTCCTCCAGGGGATCTTCCCAACCCGAGGATCAAACTTGCATCTCTTATGTCTCCTACATTGGCAGCAGGGTTCTTTACCACTAGTTCCACATATTTAAAGTAAAAACTCAATATTTTACATAAAATAGAAACACTACACATCACTTTATAAAGAAAAAGTTTATATACATGGAGCATAAGAAACACGCTTATACAAAACTCAAGTATTGTAAAAGGGGGCATAATATTTATGTTACGTTGCCCAGACATGGGGCACAATATTTAATCCAATCAGTGTCTCAGATTTCATATCCATTAAAATGAGGAGGAACACAATCTTTGAAAATTGACCCTAATATATATTAAAAATTTAAAGAGAAGCCATATTGGATATTCTTTAAAATAAAATCTAGTTTAGTTTCTAAGCTTTTTCCTATTATGTGTTATTGTATCATAGCCTAGGTAATAGAAACTGCATTAACTTAGTTGACATTTTAGCCATGATCTTTTAAACTCAGAGTAGTTTTTATTCATCAGTTTCAAACACAGACTCGTTCACTTTCAAAAGAAAACATGTAACATAATCAATCCATTCTCAATTATTTAATTTTCATTATCCAATTGTATGTTAAAATTGATTATGATATTTCTATGTAGACAGAGAATATTTAAATTGAAATAATTCTATATTTTTCTTCTTTTACTTTCCCCATGAAATTACTTACAAGAAATGAAGCTTTTTTTCAGAGGAAAAAGAAATGACAGAAACTGTTTTAAACTAACTGACTTCTGAACATTTCTAAATCACATAAAATTCTTGGAGCAAGGTTAAGAATTTTAGGTTCTTGTTTCAGCAGGTCAGGTTCAATCAGCAAAGGCTCATCATAGACTACTTCAAACACCTCTCTAAGTGGTACAGAGTAATTTTGATGAAGGGAACAAAGCAAGCATTAAAATTATTAAGTCTATCATTGTTTTGGTACTAGTTAAAGCTGAGCACCGAAGAATTGATGCTTTTGAACTGTGGTGTTGAAGAAGACTCTTGAGAGTCCCTTGGACTGCAAGGAGATCCAACCAGTCCATTCTGAAGGAGATCAACCCTGGGATTTCTTTGGAGGGAATGATGCTGAAGCTCAAACTCCAGTACTGTAGCCACCTCATGTGAAGAATTGACTCATTGGAAAAGAGTCTGATGCTGGGAGGGATTGGGGGCAGGAGGAGAAGGGGACAACAGAGGATGAGATGGCTGGATGGCATCACTGACTTCATGGATGTTAGTCTGAGTGAACTCTGGGAGTTGGCGATGGACAGGGAGGCCTGGCATGCTGCGATTCATGGGGTCACAAAGAGTCGGACATGACTGAGCAACTGAACTGAACTGAACTGAACTAATTGTAGCATGTGTTTACTTATGTCACACTTGCTCTTTGAAAGTCAAGGTGAATTAGGCATCTCTGCTTTTACCTGCAGACATTCATATTGTTTTAATGTTGTTTAGTGCAAATATCCAAATGCCTCAGACTCAGTTCTATTATTCACTTTGTGTGTAATGACACATTTTTACTTTTATATGTATCATTTAAAAATATTTAATGGATTTAATTCTTTCAGAACATGTTGCTTCCTTCTTCATTGGGATAATAGGAAGTCAATAAGCATGACCAGCACTAAATTTAGTATTTTGTGCAAATTTGCCTGCATTCCTGTCTATCCTCAGCTCTTTTAGTCTTTTTAAAAATGTAATTCCTTATATGGGTCTTTGATCCCATCCTCTCTTGATTCTGCTTCATTAGTCATTCCCTTTTCTGCTTCATTAGCCATTCCCTTTAATATTACAGTTTTAATCTTCCCTTTTATTGGTTGCATCCTTTAAGCATGTAAGCACATTTATGTTTTCTCTTTTTTAAAACAACAACACTCTACCTTTAATCATTATTGTCTCCCAGAAGTCAAATAATTTTCCTACTTCACTTCTTGACAGAGTAGAACAAAACATTTATTGTTTTAATATTTGCATATTTTCAGTATCTTTCCAGGGGGTTTATAGCTACAGTTATTACTCAGTCCTTTATTGGGAATATTCACATAGCCTCTTTAATATTGTCAGAATTCTATTTTGTTTTAATGACAGCTTATTACTTAAATGTTGTCAACACAAAAGTTATGTTTTTTTCTCAAGACAATTAGAAAGTTGTGCTTAGGTCTCAGAGGCATAAGTAATAGTCTAGCAATGAGACAAGATTAAATTCAACAAAATTAAAATTGAGAATGGGCTATACAACGTAATAAGAGAAGAACAACCTTTCTTTATGGCATGCTGAATACAAATATAAGCAATTTTTCATTTGAAATTACAGGTAATCTAATTATTTTAAAATCTAAATTAAACATGAACATAAGAACCTTTCATAGTCAAAGGTTAATTGATAATGTTAGCAAACACACTCTAAAATAAGTAGAATATAATTAAAAACACCAATAATCATCTGTTTTTCCTTACTGAATTAATGTCTTATATTGCATATTTTATTCACATAGGAAATTGTTGTTACAAAACAAACAAACAAAAAAAAACTGCATTGATCAAGTTCTCTATAGTATCAAGATAAGCATTAAATAACTTTTTAATTTTATTGCTCATTCTTTTAAAATTAAAGTTCCCAACTATTATCATGCCACTCCTTCGATATCCCAGCACATTTGCTTTCTTTTAATTAACATAGATCTACTAAACTATACTAAGCTCTATTAGGATTGAAAAAAAAATTGCTTTTTTGGAGGTGGTCCTAAGATGGCAGAGGAATAGGACGTGAAGACCACATTCTCCCCTACAAATTCATCAAAAGAACACTTGAACCCTGAGCAAATTCCACAAAACAACTTCTGAATGCCAGCAGAGGACATCAGGCACCCAGAAAAGCAGCCCATTGTCTTCAAAAGGAGGTAAGACAACATATAAAAGACAAAATGAGAGACAAAAGAGGTAGGGATGGAGCTCCATCCCAGGAAGGGAGTCTTAAAAAAGAGAAAAGTTTCCAAACACCAGGAAACACTCTCACTGTCGAGTCTGTGGCGAGCCTTGGAACCACAGAGGAAGCCAGGAGGAACATAACCAGGAGGAAAAAATAAATAAATAATTAAAACCTACAAATTACGTGCCCAACGGTAACTCTGCCAGTGGAGAAGCAGCACAGATGCCTGCATCCACCAATAGCAAGCCGGGTTGGGCAGGGAGGCACGGGCTGCATTGCTTAAAGACTGGGCCTGAATGCCCCAAGGGCAATCTGAGGGAACTAACTTGGGCTAGCAAACCAGACTGTAGGATAGCTACCACGCAAAAAGTCCTAACCTAAGACACCGCCAGACCCGCTTACAGAACAAAGGACTGACTGGTGCTACGCAAAAAGCCCTAACCTAAGACACCGTCAGGCTCACTCACAGAACAAACGACTGAGCAGAGCTAGCCGGCTGCAGACTGACCATCCCCCTCTGGTGGGAGGCAGGAGAGGGCAGCCAGAGCTGGAAGAGGGCAATTGCGGTCCTAGAGAGGCATTATCTACCAAACTGCAAGCAGGCTTCATTGCTAAGACTTCTTGCAATTCTGGACAGTCAACATGTGCCTGAGAAGTTATGCCAGTTGTACACCCAGAAAACCGAGCAGCAGGGATGGGGAAGGTGATAAGTCACAGTGACCTTGCTCGCCAAACACCTGGTCACCTGAGCTGCTTGGACCTGGGAAGGGCACAAAAAGAGGCCCAACTGAGTCTGCACCTCTGAGGACTACCCTAGTACCTAAACCTGAGCAGCTTAGACCTGGCAAGTACACAGAACCCAGGGCCGGCCTCAGACAGTTAGCAGAGCAACCTAGAGCCTAAGCAGTTTAGACAGGGAAAGCACAAGCACTGTGAGCGGTGGCAAACCCAGTGTGGCTGAGTCACTGTGAGCACACGCCAGTGTTATCTGTTGGCAGCGTCCCTCCCTCCCCACAGCACAACTGAACAAGGGAGCCTAAAAAAGTGTCCACCACCATCCCTTTGTGTCAGGGTGGAAATTAGACACTGAAGAGACCAGCAAACAGAATAAGCTAAAACAGAGGGAACCGCCTTGGAAGTGACAGGTGGATTAAAACCCTATAGTTAGTACTGACTACATAGGAAGGTGCCTATAGATCTTGAGAAATAAAAACCAGATCAAGGAACTATCCAAAAACGAACATTGCCCACAACACCACCAGAGAAAGTCTTAGATATATTTTTACTATTTTTACTATCGTTCTTTATTTTTTAAATTTTTAAAAAAATTTTAAGTTCTTATTATTCCTTTAATTTTCATTTTTATAGCCTATTATTACTTTTCAAAAAACCAAAAAACAGAGACCCTATAATTTACACCAAACTTCATATATATATTTTATAATTCTTGTGACTTTTTTTCTTTAATATTGTATTTTTGAAAATCCAACCTCTACTCTAGATTTTGAATCTTTGCTTTTTGGTATTTGTTATCAATTTGTTACCTTTAAGAACCTAATCTTCAGTACCCTTTTTTACTTGGGAGTGAGATTACTGGCTTGACTGCTCTCTTCCCCCCTCTCTCTCCTTTTTCTCCACCACATCACCTCTATCTCCTCCCTCCCCCTTCTCTTCTCTACCCAACTCTGTGAATCTCTGTGTGTCTTCTGGAAGGTGGAGAACACTTAGGGAACTGATTACTGGTGGGATCTGTCTCTCTCCTTTTGATTCTCCCCTTTATCCTCCTGGCCACCTCTGTCTCCTTCCTCCCTCTTCTCTTCTCTGTGTAACTCCATGAACATCTCTGAGTGGTCCAGACTGTGGAGTGCACATAAGGAAGTGATTACTGGCTAGCTTGCTCTCCCCTCTTTTGATTCCACCTCATCTCATTTGGGTCATCTAACTCCCTCCTCCTTCTTCTCTTCTCTATGTAACTCTGTGAATCTCTCTGGGTGTCCCTCACTGTGGAGAAACTTTTCATCTTTAACCTAGATGTTTTATCAACAGTGCTGTATAGATGGAGAAGTCTTGAGGCTACTGTAAAAATAAAACTAAAAACCAGAAGTAGGAGGCTTAAGTTCAAATCCTGAGAACACCAGAGAAATTCTGACTACAGGGAATATTAAAAGACAGGAACTCATCAAACGCCTCCATAACTACACTGAAACCAAGTACCACCCAAGGGCCAACAAGTTCCAGAGCAAGACATACCACACAAATTTTCCAGCAACACAGGAACACAGCCCTGAGCTTCAATATACAGGCTGCCCAAAGTCACTCCAAACCCACTGACATCTCATAACTCATTACTGGACACTTCATTGCACTCCAGAGAGAAGAAATCCAGCT